>JAHLJT010008922.1:0-43676 GCA_031308135.1 Acheta domesticus
TGTATTAATATATATCATTCGTAAATACCGTAATCATATGTAAATTCATAAATTCTTCTTTCATTTAAGATTTTACTGTGAATTCAGTTTACGACAATTTTTCTTGATTTATTTACAAAATGCTACACACCACGAAAATAACCAGTGGCAATTGGCAATAAAAAATGTAAAAAATTGATTTTTCACTTCTGAAAAAGAATAAAAGCAGTCTGGACGTAAATAATAGTTGAGAATTGAAGAATACGGCATCCGATCATTATACCCGTAAAACACCCGGAATGGCCCGAGCTTTCTTCATATTCAATCCTCGTGAACGAGGGAAAAAAAACAATTTTATGGAAACCACAGTGTTTAAGATTATTATTTTTAATTTAGATGTGGAATTTAGAAAGTGGATAAATTCACGTGCTAAATTAAGGTCCGATTAAATTAAGAAGGTGATTGACAGTTCTGTGTGACGTCAGGACGCCTCTCCCGTTTCCATGGCGGCTGCCAACCAGAGAGACAAAAACGTTAAGTGTCAGGTCGCTCAGTTGCCACTGCCGAACACGGATCGCACAGCGACTTCCCTGCCGCCGCGCCGCCCGCGTTTCTGCCTGTGCTGCGCGCGCAATGTGTACTGTGTTGTGATGAGTTGCATTGAGGTTAGCTTTTGTCGTATTTTTTTACACTTTTACACGTATTTTTTGAAATGTTTGTTTTCGTGTCCTGGTAACACATGCTCAGTGGTTTGCTACCTGGCAACGTCGTTCCCCTCCACTCACAAATGTCAATCACCTTCTTAATTTAATCGGACCTTAAGAAAAAAAAATCCTCTAACATGGGGTATAGCCAGAATCCCTGTTTTGTGGGTCTTTAATACCGAAAAAAACAATTGAAAGCAAAACGTCTGTCCATCAGACTGTCAGTCAGTTTGTAAACAACACTAACACCTAAACCATAAGTACGATTTCTTCCAAAATGAATATTCCCCGGTCGATCTCGTTCCACTCGGGGCGCCGCGATTTTGAAAACCTTTCCTCAAAATTTGGGTACTTTGCATGACGCTCCCATGACATTTTCAAAATTTTCTCAGAAACTGTTCCAAATTTTTTCTTTAAACTTCTTGTAAGAAAAGAGTAAAATACACTTATAAAGGTGGCATATGTCCGATTTTCACGGTTAACTGTGAATTTTCGAAAATTGCAAAATTTTAAATTTTTTTCGGGAAAGTATTTTTGTGAGAGGGTCCCTGAAGGAATGAAATGGCATATTTTTTGCTTCTAGAAATGTTTTGAAGTTTCGGTATCTTCAATTTCCGTTAGATTTATTTTCACTCCGTGATTTTCTAATCGGGTATTGCAGTCACCTTCAACTGTTTCTTTGATGTCTTGTAAAAAAAGTATATACACTATAATTATATATATTATATACACTATAATTGGGAGAATTTTCGGTTTTTTAAGCTGCTTATTTGCGTCTGAATTTACTGCATTGATATCTTCACTCACTATATTGTCTAGAACTGCATATCTTGAATGGGTTGGAACATTATATACTTAGCTAGAAGTTTCAAAATTAGTATTTTTTTCTTTTACTCTCGTTCAATGGTTTACTAGTTTAATTAGCGTATTTGAATTTGATTCTACGCAATTCTCGTCCCACTGCCGGGCGCGTTTGTACCTGTTCGGTTCCGGTGAGTCCGGATCTTCATTTTCACTTTCCGAGGATCCCACTTTATCCACGGCTTCATGGACCGTTTTTTGCTGCTGGGGGCTCATTCTTTCTTGAACTGGTTGCTGATATGCTCCGTGAAATATCGCTGCTGGAAGTTGACCTCCGGTGTCCACATAGTTGCGGGAGTTGCACTAGATTTGGATTTTACAAAAAATGATGCTGAAGCCCTTGAGCACTATTTGCATTTAACTACTACTTGAACACTGATTACTTAATAACGTTTCACTAGACTCACTGGTTGGAGAATTAAGTAGTTTTATAGAACTAACAATTAGCTACTCTGTTAATATGTACATTTCCAGCAATTTGTAAAAACTATTGTACTTGTGAGTTAAACTGATTTAAATGATTCAAATGAACTCTTTTGAAAACTCAAATATTTTCTGTGAAATAGAACTTCAAATTTCGAATTTACAGTAGCGCTTAAAACCATTTTCTTAAAAACGGCTCCAATTTTACTTTCACGTAAGAAGGAGAGTTATGTAGTGCTGCGCGAAAAAACGGCAGATTTTCGGCAAAAACTCTTATTACAGGGCCCTGGTAACGAAAAAGTGGATAAAATCAAGTTGTTAATTTAAGAAAAAAAAATCTCCTAACACGTGGTGCAGCTAGAATCCCTATTTTGTGGGTCATTGATACCGAAAAACCAATTGAAAGCAAAACTCGTGTACGTCCGTCTGTGAACAACACTAGCGACTAAACCGTTCAGCCGATTTTCTCCAAAATTGATACTCCCCGATCCATCTGAATGACCACGCGGCCCTTGAATTTGAAAACGATATTTTAATTTTGGAGGGTACTTTATATGCAGCAGGGACATTTCAAAAGAAATGGCGCCAACAATGTTGAATAAATTTTGCTGTTGGATAGTCTGAAGGTCATTTAAGAGAATGGGGTACGTCTTATGTCATTTGAAAACTCCGGATTTTCGAAAATTGCAAAAGTTTGAATTTCGGCGTCTTCCTCCAACTATAAAATTGCAGATAGACATTTTCCTCCAAATAAAAATTTCTTCTCCAAAGTGAGTTCTTTCATTAAGGTCCTGTACATTTTTTGAAAAATTTTAATAGTTTTTGCACAATATTGCGTGCAATATGTGCAATTGTAAAAATTACAGAAACAAAATTTTCTCAAAAACGGCTCAAAATATTTTCTTTAAACTTTTGGTACGGATAGTACTAAAGGTACTCTATGATATGACATAAACGCCGTATTGCTCTACTCCTTTGTTCTTTTCAAAAATTGCAAAAATGTAACTTTTTTCACTTGCTTCTCACGTCGTTAATATTTGCATTAGCGTTGATTTGTTGACATTATATTTATGAGCACATGAGCTTCAAATAATGTCAAGTAAAGTTTCTCGAGAACTCAACCGTTTTCTGTGAAAACTAGCTCAAAATTCCGCATTTTCAGAAACGCCCAAACGCCATTTTCTCAAAAATGGTTCCAAGGTTTTTCTTCAAACTTTTGGAGGCGGATAATGCTAATTGCTCTCTTTAATACGACGTAAAGTTCATTTGGGATATTTTTTTGTTGTTTAAAAATTACACAAATGTAATTTTTTAAAGGTTTCTCAAATCTCTAATATGCACATTACCAGCCATTTGTAAACATTATTATATTTATGAATGTAAGTGGTTAAAATGGCTTTAAATGGATTTTTTGAAAACTCAAAAATTTTCTGTGAAAAAGAGCTTCAAATTTCGCATTTTTAGTAGCGCTTAAACGGCATTTTCTTAATAACGACTAAAAATTTAAAAAAAAATTTAGGATGAGGTTTTTGTGTTCTGTAATATTCTCAAATTAATATTTCCGTTCTACCATTAGGAAACCGAAAAATAGGAAAATGTCAAAGAAATGTACTTTTGACGGCAATAGATGGCAGCTGGTTTTCTCAATATTTATCAAACCTACATCTTCAAATAAAGTCATGATTAATTTGTTGAAAATACCAGTCGTTTCTCTATAATTTTGTGACAAACATAATAGTCCGCTGCAAATTTACTGCGCTTCAGACAGCCGGATGCGTCGTAAATTAGAATTTGCAATTTTGTATATTATTTCTTTGTTCATTTTTACATTCGGCATATTATATACTTTCACATTAAGCTTCAAAGATTAAATTTCTTTTTAAATATTGGAAATGAAACCTTCTAGCTCTATAAGGGAGTATCGACAATGCAGGAACGCAACAATTGAATTTCGCTGTCGCGAATTTCTGTGAATTACGTGTCATTGTTGTGACTTGGTAGAGGCGTATGATATCAAACTTTTTTTTCCATTACAAGTTTACAAAACATTTGTATTATATTTTAATGCAGTTGTAGAATTCATATAGTTGTGACAACACTGCGATGGAAATAGTGAGTTGTTCGCACTGTATAAGATATATAGGTGCGTTCACTCCCAGAAGCTCATGTGAGGCTAGTTCTCACAGTTCTGGCATATAAGTGCTGCGATCTTCGGGTCCCATTTGGGCAAGGTCGTGATTGGTCGTGTAATGAGTAACACCCACAGTTTCAGATGTCTTAAGATGTATATCTTACACCGCGACCCAAACCGATCGTGCGCATCGTACGGACAAGCGAAAAACTAGCCTCAAACTGGCTTCAGAAAATTTGTCCCAAAGGCGGCTAGTTGACACACCTATATATCTTTCACTGTCGCTTCTTGGTTGAATTGGACGTTTTCAAATAATAGCTAAGATGCTAGTAGGGCAGAAAGTGCAATATTTCAATTCTACATAGCTGCTTCTAATAATACGGGAGAGTATGTGCTGTTGTAGCACCATTAGATTCAAAGAAAATTGCCATTTAGAACAATTTTTACTGTTCTTTAATATTCTTAAAATAATATTTGCGTTCTAGTATTAGAAAACCGAAAAATTAAGAAAATGTCAAAAAATGTAGTTTGGATGGCGATAGATGGCAGCTGGCAAGAGTATATGGCAAGTCCGAATAGCTAGCCAAGACCAAAGGAAATAGAAAACTAATACGGGTAAGTCTGTGCCATTCTGTGGCAGCACTAGTTACCTTACGCCCTGCCTCTAGCGAATTTATTAGGTACCGGTTTTGTTGCACCGCTACTGACCTCTGGCGGAATATAACATTGGTCTACAAGAATGAACTTTTTTTCTTTCACAAGAATGAAAGTAACAGATTCTAGAAGATTTTTTCATACTAAATTTAAATATCATTTCGGTTTTTCCTCATGAGGCAGGAGTTTTGTACGATATTCATTTAAACTTTTTATAATTTTTAATAAATTCAGTAACTTGCAATCCAACTTTAAATTCTATGCTAGTAGTCCTGACTTACATGCTGACTAATGATTCTGTAACTATAAAATAGATAGGTAATCATGATTTTCGGGCGTACGCTGCGGCTGCACGTCACATCTCTCTTCTTGGTCTCTACATAGTCGACATATTAGAAACTAGACATGCTTTAGTGCATGTTTTCCATTGTAGAAATATACTGAAGAAAACGCTCACCATGCTCATCGCTGATAACCCGACGATTTTCTGGGTGGAAATCTTAAGTCAGAGTCTAAGAAGTGAATTTTTGAAGACATGTTTCATCCCACAGCTTTATAACTGATGCAGAAAATCAGCCCTACAGATTTCTGCTTCTGCTGTGGTTTCCAAGGAAATTGCAATATCAATTTTTGAAAGTCTTCCAATCTGCTTATTCCAGTGGATTTAATAGTTATTTAAATTGTTCATCAGCCATTAATGACTACACTGGTGGTCCTTCTTTCAATTGAGCATTACTATGGGAAATTTACATTTCATGTAAGAATCCATCAGAGTGTTTTATCCATATCTTTTATGATATTTTTCATTTCTCCTAATTTAATATGCAATGGAGTTAAATGTACTTTCAGGATTCACTAAATGAACATGTGACATATTTTTCTGGTCAGGGATACAGAGATTCTTTTAATATTTGTCAAACATAAATAACAATCACTTCCATGATCCTTCGGTTCCCTCCAAATCATAGGAACATTATTGCAAATAACATATGATGTGTACCATTTTTCTGTCAAGATAGCAGTCTTAACATACATAACATATATTTGGGGCGCAACTCTTTTCAAAATCACCAACTTGACAGCCGATCGTGCCAGTCGTGACAGTCGAATGTTGATAACACTTTTTCGCAAACGGCGTTAAATTTTGCCTTGAAATCTTTCAAGTAAGCTCTCCACAAATACAACAACAATTATTATATGTAGGATTTACCCACTTTCTTGACATGATGAAAATACAAAACACTAAAACACAATTTATACTGTACACTTCTAAACACAAAGGAAGGAAATATATCACTAGTGTTATTCACAGTAACAAGCTCATAGACTCCTCAATATTGATACATCATAATACTAGATTAAGTGGTCTGAGCATGTCAAAACATGAACCTGCACAGTATTTATTGCCTGTTGGTGTTTCAGAATGATATTACATGTAATTTCCTTAAATATAGCTTGAATAAAATCGCTACATAAGGTAAAGGTTCCTATGACAGGCCAAAGAGAATGTTAAAATCAGTTTTTAGAAAGTAGCTATCACTGTGCCTAATGGAAAAATTCTGAATACATACATGAATTCAGTAAGAAAAAACCCACTAGATTCACTAATCACATTTCTTGCGAAGGAAACTTTGTCAACCAGTGTAATAGGATACAACAGTGTTGTCAAGATCGATGCTACGAGCGGGAGTCCGTGGCACGAGTGCCACGACGAAATCGCCTCTTCACGCAGTCCATTACCCGCGCCACCAGACAACGCCATCCCTATTTTAAAACGGCGAGGTTTCTAATATTCCCCTTTCCCGACGCTAATTGCGCAGAGACTCTCGTGGCATGCTACACACCACGACGCGTGCCACTGCCACTAGTAGAAGACCTTGACACCACTGGGATACAATCTGCTCTTATCAATAGAAGAAAATATGAAAATGGAGCATCTACCAACATTTTATATAAATTATTTATTTTCCGCATTTGTGTTTATTTGATATTTACCAAACTTTGCAAGGACACTGCGATAATCCCGAAGAACAGTTTTGTAAAAATTTCGTAGGTATTCATACACTACTTTTTGTGGTATTGATGCCGGTTATATGCCATTGAATTTACTATTACAGTGTTGAATTAATGGGTAAAGCATTGTTGAAATTAAATTCGCGTTACGATGAGGCCACGAATTATTTTAAAAATACGCGCTGCTTTTAGAATTGAGCTTCTTGGATTTAACTACGCCAATTCCCAAAACAATAAATTACCTACTACATAATTATTGTATTTAACGATTTATTTGTAAATCGCCCCTAGCAAGACTTTTACGTAATTTCGGACGGCAAACTTCAGTTTACGAGAATCATGGGCTGTTGACTTGTAGGGAGGGACGAAGAACATAAGCGAAAAAGCTGACGACATAAAATCTGAGGAATGGTAATGCCCTTGGGTAACCGAAACGTATTAAATATTTGTCGTGAGTGAAGGGTCGATTTGTACGACTGTCCCGAGGTAATGGGGAGCGCAGGTGGTTCTCGACTCGCTAATGAACTTCGCGTCTTCGCGGCGAATCCATCACGAAGGAATGCGCACCGCGAAGGAGTACCGCCCTCGCGAGCAGGCGTCCAGTGAATGGAGGAAAGCGGTGGTCGAGAGGAGGAACCAGAAACTACAGCACCATATACAAACTTTAAGGAAACTTCAATGTGAAAAAAAAATTGAGAAAATGAAGAAGCGATGAAATGCATCAATTCAACATTTATTTTTACTTCTATACTGGATATTTTTACTTCTGTTCCTAGAATTAATATATATTAATATGCAATTAATACTACCACAATTAATATTATTAATAATTGTACTAAGTAATATATACTTAATATTTTACTTTTATTCCTACAAAAAATATTTTACGTGCATTGTTTCAATTTGAATGTTCGTAAAGGGGCGAAATGAATTAAGCCTAACAAAATTAATCATGGCTAACAAAGAGGTCGTGAAGTCCCACGTGAATGGGTTTAATGTCTAAATAATTAAGTTGATGATGATGGTAAAGATAAAGTAGCTCCCTGCAACTGCACACACGCCGATGTGGCGCAAAGGGAAGCTGAAGCTATGGGTTCCCGATACGTTTATGTATGTTGCCTCTTACCGACGGCAACATAGATAAACGTTGCAAGCAAAATAGCAAGTTGTGTGGCGAGCACAAAGCTCCGTCACCCTTGTACCCAGGAAAGAATCCAGGGATGGATTGGCAAGGAGACTGAGTCGACCTCACAACCGCCCTACTGGGTACAAATCCCGGCATAAGTCAGAATTCGAATCCGGGTCCTTCTAATCAGGAAGTTTTCTGACTCTTAGGCACCGCGGCTCCTGTGAAAGCTGGTATCTAGGTGAATTCTCATTTTGAATCCTCCCTTTCTTCATTTTTTGTTCAATATTCTGGCAACAGCTTACATACCAGTATTTTTTTAAAACATCTTTATTTACTATCTGTTCAATCCGTTGATTTTACAGACATTTGCATGTAATATTACCAGAACTGGGTCAGGGCATAGGTAAGTGGAAAGTTTGTTTTATTCGAAACTCTATCTTACTTTTGTTAGTATTGTTATAATTAAGTATTGGGAAACTTTTTGATTTTGAATTTATAACATGTTATTGTTTCATTTTATGCATGAGAGTTTGACGATTCTATATTTTCAATTTCTACGCCTCAATTGAGGCGTTTATCTATGATGGACGTACAGTTGGTAACAGTCTAGTTTGTACAGCTCATAATTTGCTGAAAAATCATTGATTTTAAGTGGAAAATTGAGACTAATGCAAATTATATTATAAGATAATTGAATAATTCCAGTTAAATTTAACGTAACTTTGTACACCTAGACGAAATGGCCTTGAATTTGAAATTCACCAGCACGTTTAGTTGCAGTTCGTGCTCAGCTCTTGCCGAGGTAACACCTCACAGCGCTCCACGCGATAAGACGTCGCAGTTAGTGAAAGTGACGAACTAGAGATAACGCGCAGCAAGGCTAAGTGGCGTGGAATACGCAATTGTTTTTGCCGTTATTAACATTGTCGGCTTTTCACACAGAAAGGCGATCGTTTGCCTTCATTTTTGCATAGTTAATGCAAAATGAAGTTGATCCGTCCACGGGGTTTGTAGTCTCGTAGGCCCTACACTATGCAGATAACAACGATTATTTTTCCAACAGTACAGTGCATAATGTACTTCAAGATATAACACCCAGTGAATCGATGGATACAAGTGTTCAGGCAACACAGAACTCAACCTCCACCGATGGCAACATGGAAGCGGGCTTGACATCTGGGTCGCTTCACAGCGTGCAGTCGTCGTCAACATCGTCATCAGGAAACCCTACACGGAAAAGGTTAGACAGTGATTTTGTTGATCCTCATGAACATAAAAAGAAAAGTCCAGAAAAAAAAACAATTCAGATGAACCGTTTGATCCCAGTATTTACAATTGCAAAACTGGCAACCGATTTATTGAATTGCCTGATAGTGTAACTTTACCAGAAACTAGCCGTTTTCCATACCTCAGTGAAAATCCAAGTGAACAATTTTACCGGCTAAAATCCTCTCTATTTTTGTACCTAACATCACCAATGCAAACAATTTTATCAAGGATCTTAAAAACAAAGTGACCAGTGACTTTGTAGCAGACTTCAAAAACAATAAAACAAAAATAAGTGCCAACTCCTTACAGATTTCCGAAAACTTGTCAAATACCTCATAGAGACAAACCGAAGCTTCCACTCTTTCAAGGATCCTTCAAACAAAAAACTTTCAGTTGTGTTCAAAAATCCACCAATCCATAACAGAAGCGGATATCCTTACAGAACGCAAATTACGTCACCCATCAATTAAAAATTATGAACTGCATAAAGATAATATCCCAATTCCGGTAGTTGCGGCCAATTTTGGCAATGAACCTATAGAAACAATTCTCACAATCAATCAAATATGCAATCATCGTGTGACTACAGAACGATGGCGGAACCTAAAGGACCAATCCAATGCCAACGATGCTTAGGCTTCGGGCACACGACAAACAATTGCAATCATGTTATTAACTGTGCATATTGCTCTGGTAATCATTATTCAGTGTTGTGTCCGCAAAAAAAATGAACCACCGGTTTGTGTTAACTGCAATGGTAATCACAAGGCCGATGTCAGAAATAAATCGTGCTCATATTATAAAAAAATCATTGTGCAAAAAATAGTGTCTAAAAACAGCAGTAATGTAATCCTCCAACAATCTCCCCACCTCCAAATTTTTCTCAGACTACCTTTCCACATTTACCAGAAACTCAAACCATCTCGAATTTTTCTCACCAAACCCATACCAATCCAAACCCTTCAAATTCACAAAATCCAAAACGCAACCGCATCCAATCAAATTCTCACTTAACAATAACTCCAGAAACAATATAATCAACACAATCATAAATTCCATCACCTCTTGTGTAATAAATTTCATCAACTCGCTAATACCATTTTTAATTTCAACCATTCAAAATTCAGTCGCAGAATATTTAAGCAATATCATGGCTGGTCAAACCAATAAAAGTTAATTATCATGAACTGGAATGCAAACAGCATCCAAAATAAAAATACAGAATTTATTCACTTTTTGCATCATTCCCAGATTGGCATAGCATGTGTTATTGAATCGCACCTGTGTAATAAAAACAAACTCTACATCCCTAACTATACCATCTATAGAGATGATAGAAATGCATATAGATATTTATCGCAATTTCATCTCACATCATTCATTACCAAATTGACATTCCTCAAACACCAGGTGTAGAAACAATACGCACAACTCTAAATGGCCAAACTATTACTATAATAGCAGCTTACAAATCTCCCTCAACAAAAATCAAAGACGCAAATCTAATTAGTCAATTCAATTCAAACGAAAAGACATTATTACTCGGGGATCTTAATGCCAAGCATATTAGCTGGGGCTGCCTCACTAATAATCAAAATGGCAAGATTCTTGCCCAAACTATAACAAACAATAACTTAAAAATCCTCACAACAATAGACCCAACCTACTACCCTCATGATCAGATATATTGGATATAGGTATAACAAAAACAAACAAAATTTCACACCATTACGGTATCCGAGCTGGATTCTGACCACATTCCAGTACTGATCTCAGCAGAAAAGCTAATCCCACAACATGCAACCGTTCCTAAATCAAACACCTTAAAAATCTACTAGAAAAAATTCCAAGAACTACTAAGAAATAAAATCCCACATTTTAGAATACTAAATTGCCCCGCCGAAATCAATCAGGCAGTATCCCATATTAATGCGCTAATCCACTCTACTATCCAAGATACACAACTAAATAAATCATCAAATAACCGCACTAATAAATATAAAAAACTTCCGCCTGATATATTAAATGCAATCTCGATAAAAAACAAAACAAAGATACTATGGAATCAGCTAAGAACACCGACCTAAAATCAGAACTGAATCTAATTACAAAAGTAGTTAAAAACTTAATAAAAAATCACAACAACCAACAATACCATGCACTCCATTAACTTCACTCCATACAAATAACAACTCTTTATGGCAATTCACCAACAGAATATTGAAAAAGAAAATCACGATACCACCAATAAACACCTCAAGAGGTAAAGCATACACATCCGTTGACAAATCCGAAGAGCTGGCATCGTATTTCTCATCAACATTTACAAACATCTCAAAACCTCACCCTGAACATAAAAGATAAACAAATGCAGCAAAGAGACATACTACGACCCACATCATAACATTCATTTCACCAACCCAGCTGAAATTAACAAAATAATTAAAAACTTACCCTCCAGGAAAGCGCCCGGTCACGACAACATAAAGAACACCATATCGAAAAACCTACCTCCCCCTGCAATAGCATATATAGCAAATATTTATAATTCCTGCCTCAGAGTTGGTTATTTTCCTCAATCATGGAAGCATGCCGTCGTTATCCCCATTGCCAAACCCAACAAAAATCATGCCCACACAAATAGCTATCGACCTATAATTTACTACCTACCTTATCCAAAATTTTTGAAAAAATAATTCTGAAAAGACTTAAAGATCACTTACAGGTAACAAAAGCCATACCAAAGGAACAATTTGGGTTCACCGAAAAAAATTCTACACTACACCAACTGCTCCGAATTACCGAACATCTTTATACTTCATTTCAAAAGAAATACCACACAGAAATACCACATGGACTCATATACAAAATTAAGAAAATAGGCACCCCGCATTATATCCGACCCATCATACAAAGCTTCATCAGTAACATAACCTTCTCTGTAAATGTAATCAATCACCATTCCAACCCAAGACCAATCTTAGCAGGACTACCACAAGGATCACTCCTTTCACCTACTCTATTTAATTTATTTGTTGCAGACATTCCCAAACGAAAACGAAGTACACATTGCACAGTTTGCTGATGATACAGCCTTCTATAACTCCGGTCCTTCACTTACTGATTGTAACAAAGTTCAATTGTATCTTAATCTTATTGACAGCTGGACTTCAAAATACAAAATTCAACTCAATCCAACCAAAACCGCCGCCAAGATCTTCACACTCCGTCCACACTCGCCCCCGAGTTCATTATTGCTAAACAATGCAACCATCAACTGGCTGCTTCTCAATAAACCAATCAGATATTTAGGGCTGAACATTGACACGAAACTCAACTGGAAGCAGCATATAGACGCCAAAATCATTCAAGCCAAAATCAAATTAATACAATTAAAGCCATTAATACACAGATCCAGCCCGTTATCATACAATAGAGCATTGCAACTTTACAAAGCCATAATAAGACCTTTGCTACTCTACGCCTGCCCAATCTGGTTAAATGCAGCAAAAACTAACCTAAGGCAACTGCAAATAGTGCAAAATCAATTTCTCAGAATCATTCAAACGCTCCCTGGTATGTCACCAATAAAAAGTTACATAAAGAATTCAACCTAGACACTATAGACCATCATATCACCTACCTTGCTACCAACTTCTTCTCGAACATATCCCAAATCCTTTCATTATCAGTTCACAGACTCGGCAAAAACCCATCACATAGAACCAGAATACAAAATAAGTTTCCCTTCTACATTTTCCTCAGGAAATTCTCCGAATTAGATCCCGACTAGAGGAGCCCGATGGGTAACCTCAACCATTGTATTAGTTTTAAGTTTTAGTTTAAGTTAGATATTAAGCCATCAGACATATGTATAGTTTATTTAAACTGAGCTAAGTATTAACCATTAAATAAATTGTTAAAAAAACGTTTAGTTGCGCCGGAACCTTCCTATAAGCTAGTTCCCGAGCGACTAAATGTGCTGGTATCTAATGGAAGGCTTCAATATCCAAACTACATAATGTACGAAAATCTGTAACAGATTCAAATATCTCAAACACTAAATTAGGAAGGAAAAAACAAATTAATATCACAAGATTGAGAATTGGCCATTCTTTCCTCACCACTCGCATCTAATAAAAAAATAACCCAGCCACCTGTCCAAAATGTGGAGGAATATTATCAGCGTCACATATTATTCTCAAGTGTTCCAGTCTCCAAAATCTACGAAAACTCCCTTGGCATCAAAAACGAAATGTATCAAATACTTAATTCAATTGAAGATTTCAAATCAATTTTAACTTATCTTAATATTGCTGGATTGGATAATATGATCTGAATATTCGTAAAAGTTATTGTATTTCATATTTCTGTTTATTGTTATTACTTCTGTTTACTCAAAATTTTAAAAAACTGTATCTCTAGTACAAATCAATAGTTGTAGCTATTGACCATAGACGGTTTTAAAGCGACATACAATAAATAAATAAAAATATAATTGGAGTTAAATTGCAAATCAAGTATTTAATCTTTTTCTTCAGGTTTTTCGCAATTTATTTTTAAAGTTTATTACAGAAAACACATATGAAAATCATCGAAAATTTCGCTGCGAAAAGACTGAAGAGTAGTGAATATTTCTATTATTCAAAAAGGGCTCGAATGAGTGTGATAACGAAATTAGCAGTAGGTTTAGGCCAAAGAAGGAATGGATGCAAAACTGAAGAATGCTGAAAAAGAAATGACACGAACAAGTTTGCGCTGATAATGAAGGCAGATACAAAATTAATAATACATATCGAGCAGAATCGCGAGAAACAGTATGTCAACTTAATAGGGTCAGAAAAATATTTGACAAAAGAATGTACTCGTAGTAGGAAGTTCTAGAATACACAGAAAAAAAACTCTGTAATCAACGCGAGGGTATCTGAAAATTATGAAAAGTAAAGGGAAGGCAGTTAAAAGAAAATAAAACATTGTCAGACGTGTTCGTACCAATGTTTAAAATTTCTTGAGGAAATCAAAAGCAAAAAGTTGCATTACAGATTCTACAAAATTAAGAAAATTCAATTGTGTTGATGACTATTTTACATACTTTCTACACGACAAACATTTATATTTTTAAAACAGTATTCATTGAACCATATTTTACCTCGAATCTACAATTTGGGTGAGAAAAAGCGGGTAAAGATTTGAGTTACTTCATATCATGTTGGTTTTTTTTTTGTGGTGCTGAACTCGCAAACATTATATGATACCCAAGCGTGGACAGAAGAGTAACTGCACCACAATCTAAATGTATTCCTTTTTTCGAACAAGACATAAAATGTAAAGTATGTGCGTCACCGAATAAGGAAAAGCCTCTTGGATTACGAGATATACAACCCCGAATTTATGAAGAAACCTACCAGATGCCCCATCACGCCATGACTCAATCTTATATATACGTATATTCCTCTGTAATATTTAAATGAAGGAACGTAATTTTCACGCGTCTTAGAAGAAATGTTTACTACCAGGAACGACGATTTAATCAGAATACTTCAAGCATCACTTTACCTTCTTTAATGACATATCAAGGAAGATCTAGTATGGAGAATGTATTGTTACTTATTTTAAATGGGCTTATATGATACAATAAACCAACAATGAAATGATTTCAGAAATCGTAGATATTTGTCTTGCCGTGTTCTCCAAATATCCGTACTTGAAATGAAATGAAATTGCTGTATATCCAGGGGCGAGAGTTTGAACGGGGCGCGCTATGCAGCGCGCACCATAGCTTGCCACCCCGAGAAATAGTTCCGGGTCGCTGGCCGGCGGAAGGATACCGCAGCGACCTGGGGCAGGGGGAACGCGGAGACCGCTGCGTCAGTGAGACAGCGGAGAGCCCGAGCTAACGTAGCATTGTCCGACAGTGTTTAACGTTGTATTTTGTTCTTTGCCTAGGGACCGGCTTTGCCCCTGACGTCTGTTGGATTTGTGGTTGGGCTCCGCTAAGATTCCAGCGAATACTTGGTCGGCTCGCCCCTGGGCCCCACAGCCTATAGCAGCGTGTCTTAAGGGCACGCGTTCGATAGCGGCCGCGTTTCTGGTCGCTCGTCATATCGGCACCACTCGTGGAGGCCACGCAACCGTGTCCCCCGCTGCGCCGATAACACTGGCGCCCCTGGTTTTCGGGCGCGTTGGTAGCCTTACCGCGCCTCACGGGAGCGCACCGACGCCTCGTGGAAGCTGCCGGCGGCGGCACCGCACCGAACCGAAGGTTCCGACTTATGTAAACGGCCACGAGCCGTCGGGGTTACCAAACTGTATGTTCAAGTGTGTAATAAACTGTTGTTGCCTGTTTAGGACGCATTTTCCTTCAGATACACAACAGAAATAATTCCAAAATTCAACCGCAAGTCGATTGTGAGTCTATAATTCTGCGAAAGCCGTTGATCTTACCTAACTATAATGGCGGAGAATAAAAATAATATACACTTTTATTCATTTCGTAGTCATCCAAAAACTGAGTTCCAATCCTCTGATATTCGTATTCCAATATCCTGTTCGGGATGTGGTAAGAAAAGTCGGGGTACGTTGGCATGGTTCGACGACTTTTGAGGCAACCGCACGAACGCCAACGCATCTTAGGTCTCTCATGTTTAAACCATTCAACTGCCTGACACACTGTATGATGCACTGTGTGATGAAGAAATCTCTACCGTATGGAACATCGACTCATCCGGAATATCTGAAGTCTGACCACCCGACCCGAATTACAAATCCAAGAAAGAAAGTAACCTGTTTGTTTTCAAGTGAGCAGTGACTCATTATCAGAGATTTTTCGCGGTCCGCCAGACACGCGCCAGCTCCTGGCATCACGCACTCCGCCCACGCAATGCGTCGGCGCCTACCTGCGCTGGCCAGACAGAGACAGCCCGCCGCCCGCGTTTATTTACCCAGCGGCCGAACGCGCGCCCTAAATTTAGCTTGCGGCAACCGAACGTCGAACTGACGGAACTCTGCGCAGTGTTATTTCTTCCCGGCTTCGTTCGCTCTGCTTGGGACGTCCATTACTTCGTGACTCGCGAGTAGTACTTCCGGAAATGAAGTCATCCTTTGGGAACGAAAATAAATTTATGAATGTGAAACGCACTCACGCTTGCTTCCTGAAATTTTAGCCGCGTATACGTATTTTGCTTCGGCGCGTAGTCTTCGGATAATGTTGGTCAAGATTCGGATTTAATATGATTTTGTGTTTTAACTTTTGCTTCTGAATGAAGTTTAGTTTCAAAATAGCGAAATATACGAAGGGGTATTTCTGAATCTAGAATTAGAATGACTTTTGAGTCAATGGGCAGAAATGAATCGACTATACAGTATATTAGGATGTATGCTGCAAATGGACTCTATTTCGTGGGAACGATATTTTGCCAAAAATGTTCGTTGCTACCTTTATTCGTAATTAAAATTAATATAATGAAAGAAAGGGGGTAGGAATTTATGAGTTCTTAAAAATCTTCCAAGAACGCACTGTCCATCATCGTCTCACAGTCCTTAACCGTTTTTTGATGTTATGTCAATAAAATAAATAGAAAAACACACATTCTACTCCTTGGAATGATGATGAACTTGACGGTGATGAAATTAATTAGAAAGTTGCTTTAGAATCAATTTCAATACCGAAAAACTGGTGTAATGATTAGTCACATACCAGATATTCAATACGAAGCAGTCCTTGAATTGCAAGAAATATGTAGGTTAGTATAAGGTTTCTTACAGGCTGGGCACTATTGTTCATTCGCGATCCTCCCACTTACAAGTCAGTAATTTTGGCGACCCAGCTGCATTTCAGCGAGGTCTGAAATGATACAGGCGGATGCAAGTCAAAAAGAACCATTACAAAACTAGAATTCTGTTACGGCCTCTCCCTTCCCTAATGTGGCACCCGCCGTGGGCCGTCTCCAGGTGTCCTCGTCACAGATTCCGCCGTCGCCGCCGCCGCCGCCGCCGCCGCCGCCGCCGCCACCGCCGTCGCCGTCTACGCCCCGCCACTCCCCCGCAACCGCGCCCTCGTCCCGCCGCCACCGTCGCCGCCGCCAACGCACTGGCTGGCTATCACCGCTGCAGCCGCCTCGCCCTCTCCCTCCCCGCCACACCCCTTCCCACTCCCCTGCCGCGGTCATGCGCTAACTACCGCCATCTCTCTCTCACGTTGCCGTGGCGACAGCGAGAGCTCCGAATGCTAATCGTCCTTCCCGCACAACATCCTTATTCTGGGCGGAGACGTGGACTGTTCTGTTGGTGCCGCCTTAACCTCGGGGAATGGGATTTCACGGTTCTTCGGTGCTGTTTGACGGCGTTAATGCGGATATTTCTTTCTCTTTTGAGCGGTAATAGATCATTACCTAGCCACCGAAGCTAGCTTCGCGTAGACAGCTAGAACAATTTTCCTGGCAAAGAGTTTTTGCATTCATTTAAATATGTTATTCCTACACACATTTTGTATGAAAAATTTTATGATAGACAACTTCTGCATCTCATAACGAGGCAGTTTCGACGTTATTTGATTAATTTATTACGTACAATACTAACAGTCATATTTTTATTTATATTGTGTTGGTACTTTATCTGCTACTTAATGTGAAATCAGCAAATGGAAGATTTTCGATTCTGATTCTACACATACTTTCTTTTTCCCCACAATATTGTACTTCTTTTCAAGAAGTAAAACTCCTATTACTCGTATATTTTACTCGTAGTATTCATATAATCAGTCTTTCCACAAAGTTCATCGAAAATTCCCTCTTCATAGTCATGTTCTCTTAGTGGCAATAAACATTACATTTCCTTTAATTTTAACATTCCCTGAATTCCAAATATTTCCATTACTAGTGTCCCTTTCGACATCTTTTATTATTTATCGACAGCCTCTTCTGGCAAACTATACTGGTTCGAGAATTTAAATGACGTGTTGTGTGATTTATTTCTGTAAAATATTTCTGATATCTTCTGGTACATTTCTTTACCTCCCCTTTCTTTCGTATTTCACAAATGTATGAGTAAAACACATACGTTTGTACTTATTTCTTGCACGTCTCATTTAGGACAAAAGGTATGTAGGTTCTGCCCGTAAGATACTTGTAAACCAATAAATAAAATCCTGTTCCATCGCGAAAACCTCGCCACTTTCCCCTTCACCTGAGCCTCCACCATGGCAGCCACCTTGGCCGCGGAGCAGTCGGTGGGCCAATCGGAAGCCGCAGCGGGCAAACAGAGCGTGACGACGCGTAGCGCGGGGGGCTGGCGCGGAGCGTGTGGAGCAAGGCGAGGAGGAGTGAAACGGGGTGGGGCGGAACTGGGCGGGGTGGGGTGGGGCGGGACGAGGCGAGGGTGCGGGGGGCGGGACGAGGCGAGGGTGCGGGGGGCGTGACGGGGCGGGGGTGCGGGGGCCGGGGCGTGACGGGGCGGGACGGGATGAGGCGGGCGTGGCGGGGCGCGGAAGGACGGGGAGGGACGGTGTGGGCCGGTGTTAAGGGTGGGGTGGAGGCGGAGCGGGGAAGGGGGAGGAAAACAGGAGTGGCGGCATGGCGTGGCGTGTATGATGCGGGAGAAGACTGGGGCGCAAGCAGCGATGTGAGATGTGTCTCTGTATGTGATCAAGAGCGGGAGCGGGGAGGGTGGTGGCTTATCGGGATAGCGAGCAGCGGGGTAGAAGTGGAGGGTCGGAGCAGGAGCGGGGAGGGGCGGAGAAGTGGCTGATCGGGATCGTAAGCAGTGATGTCAGATTGCGCGCAGGGAAGTAGAGGCGGAGGAAGGACAGAGCAGGAGCGGGGCGGGGCGGGGCGGGGAAATGGCTGATCGGATGAAGGCGATGCGGGACGGGGTAGAGCGAAGCGGGGAGAGACGAGACGGAGCGGGAAGGAGAGAAGCGACGCAGATGCGGCAGGGAGAGGCAGGGCGAGACGGAGAGAAGCGGGAAGAAGCGGGGAGAGGTGAAACGAGGTGGAGCGAGGCGGGGAGGGTCAGGGTGGGGCGGGGAAGTGACTGATCGGAATCGCGGGTGGCGGAGGAGCGGGGCGGCGTGGGGCGGAGTTGGGCGGAGCGGGGCGGAGCGGGGCGGGGTGAGGCGGAGTTGGGCGGAGCGGGGCGGGTGGGGCGGTGTTGGGCGGAGCGGGGCGGAGCGGGGCGGGGTAAGGCGGAGTTGGGTGGAGCGGGGCGGGGTGGGGCGGTGTTGGGCGGAGCGGGGCGGGGTGACGCGGAGTTGGGCGGAGCGGGGCGGGGTGGGGCGGAGTTGGGCGGAGCGGAGTGGGGTGGGGCGCAGTTGGGCGGAGCGGGGCGGGGTGGGGCGTTGTTGGGCGGAGCGGGGTGGGTGGGGCGGAGTTGCGCGGAGCGGACCGGGGCGTGGCGGGGCGGATACGCGCGGGCCCTCGGGGGTGGGCGGGCGGGCCGTCGCTGCGGTGGTTGGTGGCGGGCGGTGCGGGTGGCGCAACGCGGCGCTCGCGGTCTGGAGAGCGAGCCCCGGTCAAGGCGGCCCCAAGCGGGGCAAGGAGAACGCCCCACGCACCTTTTTCCACGATTCTAATTGCTCTGCGCCGCCGCTCGCTCACTTTTTTATTTTATTTTATTTTTTCACAATTTCTTACTCTTAGGAAACAAAAGAAATGGAGGGGCGCTTTCTTCATTACACCACTTTACACAGACGTCATCGCAAAAAGCAAATTTTTCTTCGAGAATTGCTGTTATAATTCATTCGTTCATTATGCTTCTCTAGAAATTAAAACAAAAATAGCTAGCTTAGGACTTCTATTACAGTCGTTGAATATTTTATCAATCGTTAAAAAGTAAAAATTGCGTGAATGCCGAGAAATATTTGATTATCATGCTAAAAATAATAACTATGTGAATTTTCTTAGCAGAACACTGTAAAAACCTACCAAAATTTCTTATGCATTTTTATCGCGACATTCGGATTGTGTGGCATGTCGTAAAATGTGAATCGATGGTAATATGTTTAGAAATACTAATTTTATTGCCAATAGAATTAATTAATAATACTCACTGAATATATAAGTAAATTAATAATATTTACTTATTGAACACATTTTATAAAATAAATAATTCTTGAAGTTATATCAAATTTTCTTGTTCTTCCGATTTCTTTTCGATGGAAATTTTATTTGCTCTTTTTTTTCAAGAACTCTACATAAATGAGATTACTTCTTGATATGAATTGCTTCATTTTGATACTAACTTCGGAACCATAATACTTCATTAATTTAGAACAGATACATGCATTTATTTCTCTCATAAGATGAGAGATATCCTTAACACGCTCATAAACAAATTATTTAAAGATCTACAATTTTTATATTTATCCTAGATATTAATTTCAGCTCAAATTGAGATAAGAGTATTGATTAATCTGATAAATTAATTAAGAATATATAACTTAAACAGAATTCCTAGTTTAGGATATTTTGCTAGGTTTATCAAAGAGGCCTGGATCATTAGGAAACATATTTTTCACTCAGATGTTAAGAATTTTAGAAACATAGTTCCTATAAACGTGACTTGTGGACTGTTTCATAAAGAACATGAACACTAAAATAGCAAAATTATTATCAAAATCAAATGTAAAATATTTAGGAACAAGAAACAAATATCAGTAGGGAAATAATTTTATTAATTATAAATAAATTAATATTATCGCAAAAACTAGAGCTCCTTGACTAAAACTGACAGGGATTTTGTAATCTGCATACTTGGATTTCAGTTATCGTGATTTTCGTTCTCAGAAGTGATGTACGCCAGAAAGAGTATCAAGTAGCTCCGATATTTATGAAAGTATAATAATCCCTTATCTTCCAGAGAGGAAATCCTGAGTAAAACATGTAAGCAACTTGCCAAGCTACCCCTATGAACCCTCGGTATTCACTTTGGGGTTCGGCCAGTATCTCCAACATCGAAATTCTTTAGCGATTCCAGCCAAAATATCTTCTATCAGTAACAAACGCACCCTGGTATGTCAGCAATGAAGTATTTCACAACGACCTTCAAATCACGACCATCAAAGAAGAAATAACATCCGCGAGTCAGAAATGCCACACAAGATTGGAAAATCATCCAAATCATCTCGCTATTAATCTATTAGACAATAGTGATGAAACGCCCTAAACCGCTGAATATAATGTATCGATTTGTTTAAATAGGAATGCTACAGTTGAGTAACATTTACAATCCTGTAAATATTATTATTAAATCATTTCCCTCACATTTCTGTAGAAATAAATTGCAAATAAACAGAATTCATAAAAAAAAGTAGCTCCGACATTTATGAAAGTATAATAATCCCTTATCTTCCAGAGCGGAAATCCTGACTAAAACATGTAACCAACTTGCCAAGCGTCGGTGCAACGGAATAATCTCGATGCGGGTGTGCGCGGTGGCGGTGGCGGCGGTGCCCGCGCGCGCACCCATATGCGCTGGGCGGGGGCGATGCCATCGAATAGACACATCACGGCATTAATAGCGCGCCTGACAGAACAATTGCTGCCCGTCGAGGAATCGTGGGCCGCCGCCGGCCGATAAGCCAGGCCGAGAACGAGCGTGTGCGCGCACACGCACGCACGCTCGTACGCGTGCGCTAATCCCGAATCACGCTCCCCTGACGAGCCGCTGCCACACAATGATATCACGCGCGAGGCGAATGTAACTGTTTTGATATGCAGTTAAGTGGCTCTTTGTTCCGTGGTAGGTATGACATGTTCGAAAGAAAAGGTATTACGAGCTTCGATGGTTTGCATAGTTATTTCCATTATGCAGCCGTTAGCACTAAAGATGCCTAAAAATATAGAATGTCAATGTTTATGATGGTACATTGTGTCGTGTAATCATCACTATTCCAGGTATTTTAGGATGTTCTCTTCTATGTAGACATTCGAATGAAGACATTATTTCAACTGCGACCAAAAAAGTGAATTCTAAAAAATGGTCTTAAAGAGGAATAAATATTTTCATAGTCTCTGAGAAGAAATGGATGATTACTAGTTGCATGAATCCGTATGAATACATCAATCGTGAAACAAATTAAAATTAATTTTGACATTAACAAGTTAATGGTAAAATATTTTATTCAAAAGTTTCAGCAGGCATCTTGGAAAAATTAATACAATATACAGAAAATTCATTCGGTATTTTTTCCCTTTGGAAAATCAAAAACATCACCGTTAGATCACCGAGTGAAATCTTAATTAGTGACTTCTCAGAAGTAATCTTCTGAGTCAACAATGATTGGGCTATGTGCTACATATCATTTGTTTAATCTTTCTCACATTCATAACTTTAAAAAAATTTTACATTTTTTCGATGACTTGTTACTACAGAATAGCAATGTTGCAGGCAGCACTATTGCATTGAAAGTGTAACAATCACATTCTTGTACCTCTGCTAAGTGAATTATTTGCAGAGTCAGGCTCCCTTGTGCACTCTAAATTGAATTTCTATTGTGCTGATAATTAATACATGAATACGTCCTGACATTCAAAACCTCCTGAACCAATACGATGTCACAAATCATCCTCTGTATGTCGCCCCAGAAGCAGAAGCCTTCCTGTACGCTCCCTGTTACCTATGATCGAGTATATACGAGGCGATGCATTGAAAATTCAATGTGAGTGGAGAAAAGAAAACAGGTGAAATTGGGGAGATGGTGTTAGCGGTTGCATGTATTTCTGAGAGGAACAACCTCCAAAGTGTAAAGATAAAATTAACATTATTATGTTGTCATATCAAATGTTCAACTCACGTCAAATGCATCAGGTAATTCAATCTTAATACACGTGCTTTCTATTTCTTTAATAATTTTTATTCATATTAACCATGGAAGTTACAATCACAAAAATCTGCAGATATTTTCAAAGGAATGTTGGAGACGTTAACAGAGGTTTAAAAGACTGTTTCGCTAACTTCACGGGCCATAATAACCTAATGTAACCGCCTCAGAAACACGCTTCCTTAATATAAATTAATGCGCATTCTCATCAGGAAGGCCATTTGGACTATCTGCATAGTTCATATACAGAGTTTTGGTTTGGAAAGTAATTTGAGTTTTCTACTCAACCAAATTTCGTGATTTTTGCTTTAAATGAAAAGTATGGATCCTAGATGTCTTATTACCGTTTTACCGTTTTGTAGTATTATCACTTAATTTTAATACAATTGTAAAATTAATAGAATGAACACCTCTCTGCCGTCATTTGGCCATTACGTCTCTTTCACGACGAACTACAATACAATTACAATACAAGGCTATCCTTGCATCATGAGTTTATAGTTAGCGAAGTGAAGGTAGGGAATGTTTTGAGTTAGAAGGTTGTTTAAAATGCTAGGTTAGTGATGCCAATCCTATGTCTGTTCCTTTACAAAACCTTTTCAGTGATTATAATTGTAAGTGATGCAATAAGTTTAAGTTAAGCTGTATAGGTGTATAGATATCGTCCACTACAACATACATATAGTACATATCAAGGTGAAGATATATTTCAATTACACTTTCAAAAGCCTATAAAACTCAAGGCCTACAAAAGAATGGCGATTTTATTGTTCCAAAAGTTGTGAACCTCTCATTTCGTCTGTTTTGGAGAATAAGAATGACAAGAAACAAGTTCTTGCGGGGGTTGATTTTCCGTTGTGCATATGAAGTACTTTTCGGTTTTAACAGTACTTTCCAACAGTTCGTTGTTGTTTTTTTTGTGCGTTGTAATTGCAGGGATTCAACCAGCACTTTCTGAGTCTAAAATCGACGGAATGGATAAATATAAGGAAAATAACTTTAGCGCTGCTTTCGCTTTTAACAACAGAAACCGTTTACAAAAGTAATTACTGACTTTTCTGAATTCATTCACTTAAGCTGTTTTATAATATTTAGGAAATATAGGGACCCTGAGTCGCTCATGGACAGCGTGTCAGTTTTTCGTCTGGCACGCAGCGCGTACTTTCTCACCCATACTTTCACGCAAAATCACACGAAAAGTACTCAAATTTTCGAAAAATTGTACATGATATTATTTCAAAATCTATCTTTAAGGAACAATTTCATTAAGGCAAAAAATTTGTCTGTAATATTTTAGTTGTAGAAAGACTCCGAAAACAATCTTGAACTTTTGAAATTTTAGAAAAATCAGGGTTTTCAACGAACTTGAGACATGCACCATTCCCTTAAACATCCTTTACACTATCCAACAAAAAATTAGTACCTCTTAGTGTTATGAAATGCATTACTTGAATTTTGTAATGACAATATACAAATACTAAAAACGCTCACGTGGCAACGTTTCATTCGACCGGAATTTTTGAAAGTTTGCATTTAAATGTTATAACTCGACCAAGCATTCATAGAGGTTGTGAATCAGCTGATAAAATGTAACTTCTGAGACACATCAACACGATTTTCACAGATTGTTTTATTTTTGTCCCTTCAAGTTGTTTTGTTTTTACTTTTCATCGTTCTAGTACAAGAATGTAATAAAAAGTTATATTTATATAGAATTTTTAATACTTATTTATTGAATTTTGTATTCTTCTTCATTCGTTTTTTCCATAGGCTTTAGGCGGTTTGTTAGGTACGCAATAAAGTACCAAAACATTAACTTTAATGTCATAAGTATCTACAATATTCTTCATTATGGTGGTAGTTACTTTTTACATAAAAATAATTTTGTTTGGTATATATTCTGAGAAAAGACTTAAGTTAAAATAAACGATTTATATGAATGTTACTGCTTATCGAAAGAATTAGTTTCAAAATTCTGAATCGTTTTGCAGAGAAAAGTATATTTTTATTTATTCCAATATGAGATGCAGACATATCCAAATTCAATTAAAATATTAATTGGGAAGATGCTAGATTTGCAACAAAATAAATCGCGTTTTTTCGCAATAGTTTGGCACGGTCCCATTTTAATTTTGAATTGAGTATCCTTATATCTCCGTCTCTGTCGTTTCGGTTGTAAACACAAACGGTGGCGCGCTCCTGTAAACATCATTCTCAACTTGGTCGAGCTATAGTTATTCCGTGTTGTTCCGTGTTTGTTGATTTTAATCCTTACAAGACGTTTTTTGAGAATTTCTTGTTTATATATTTTAGGAAGTCACCATTGGCTACAAAATTGTTAAAAAAGTTTCATTAAAACAAATTTTACTTGACATCATTCGAAGACCTCAAGTTGAGGGATTAATTGCCATGAGAAAGTATAATTTATAATAAGAATAAAAACTTCAAGAGTAGTATTATGTCGAGAAGATCTCGAACTTCGGTTCAACCTCGTCTGGTTCAAAGTATCAAATATGGTATGTCTACTTTGTGAGAAATGTCCCAATTGTCGTTGAACCGTCACAGCTGAAATTCCGAAGTACTGTTTAAAAACTTCGAAGTCTTCGAATGTGAGCGTGAAACACGGCTATGCAGAAAGCTGTTGTGATTGCCAGAATTACGATAATTTATGGGAGTGGAGTACCACATAGTTATAAATTGCTCACAATAGGGCTTTGACAAGTATGATTTGGTGATGTTATGGCCTATGTATGTATCTTAATGATAACAATAACAATAATAATAATTTAATTTGACCTTTCAAGTAATTCTTGCACTTTATATTTACTGAATTGAAAGAACGTATATCTTGTCTCCCTAGAAACTTTGTCAAGTTACCTCAATGCTCGCCAGTAGTTTAAACTCCCATACCCCGTACCATCGACAACTATCGATACAACGCTGATGGTTAGGCGAGCCTTCCGGAGCGCCATTGGCGTGATTGAGGCCGCCTCCCGCGCCTGCCCGTGCTTTGGAGAGCGCATGCGCGCGCTGCGCAGGTCGAAAAATGGTTTCATTAGAGCGGCGGGCGCGTTATCGATGGCGCCGCGAAGTGCCCTATTCGTCAGCGCCCACGCACCGCTCGCCCGCCCGCCCGGCGCGCCTAGACGCGGCTCAGCCCGGCAGGGTGGCCAACTCGGCGCGTTTCACGCCAAATCGGGTTGTTCCGTACACCACACAAAGCCCTCGGAGGCGTCTCTTTTCCTCCTTCTGACACCCGCCGCACGGAGCCGGCGCGCCCACGGCCGCCGCCTCCCCCTTCCCCGGCGGCCACCCGCAGGTCACCGAAGGGCCTGCTACCCCCTCCAGAAGGCCCTTCCCCCCGTGTCTGCCAAATAGCTCTAGCGGAACATTCCCCGCGAGACCGGAGTCGTCGACGCTCCGCCAGCCGGGAACAACCGTTCATGTATTCTCAGCGCGTGATCGAGCCAGTGCGCTTCGCGCGTCTCACTGAGCTGCCCTCGGCAGTTGAGAACCATCAAGTATCGAATTAGTTATTGCGCTTCGCGCAACGCGCAACGCGGCCCGCGGCAGTTCGGCACTAGTCACACTTGTCGGTGCGGGTGCCATTTCGCGTCAGCGTGAGCTTCTCCAAACGGTGCCGCTCACACCTGAGGGTGCCGTGACCGCCCACTCCTGAGGGTGGCGCACGACCGTGTGGGGCTCCATGGTCCCATCGCAGTTGGGCCGCGTGCGCTGCAGGGAGGCTGCTTACGAGCCCGATAAGTGAGACACTGTGCGGGACCTGTGTTCCTGCAGCATCACAACGCAGCACCGCAGCGACAACACAGGCAACGCAGATCACTCCAGCCAGGAGAAGTACCGCACAGCTGTAATTAGTGCAAATAAACATGTGCAAGGTCAATTTCTTGATTGCTTCACCCAGTCACTCAGATTCCATCCAGTCTACCAGCGCAATCCCTCTCCCCCCGTCCCGGGCAGCACGGTCCGGCGCGGCGTGAATTACGTTGGATAGAGAAGGCCCCATTACAGTCCTCCGCATCACCACCCCCACTTCGCTTTCCTCCCCCTTCTCTACCCACGGGTGTTTGAGATATGAAAAGTCTTGGGCAGTAAGAAGATAAGCCCTTTTATACATATTTATTTGTTATGTGTTTTTTGTTCGTATATCTATTCTAAATATATGTAAGATATATATGTAATAATATTTATAAATACAATACTAATATTTCTAAAAATATTCTATGTATTAACTGTTGCTTTAATGTAAATAATATAAGATAATAAAAAAACAAGGAAGGTCGTACTTAAGATAAAAATCCTTACAATTAAACGTGTATAAATACTGTAACCATTAGAATCGCTAATAACATCGGCAGTTCATACGTTTTAAAATGAACAAAAAGATAAACCATAGCAAGCCTACCGCTATTCTTAAATGTCAATATTTTGTTTCTGGACGAAGGGTATATGACCTCTTACCGTCTTACTGCCTCAAACCCCTCATAAATAGGAAGTCGCATACATTAACAAGAAAATCCACCATTTCACCAAAATCGATATATTAATATTTACCAACAGCGGGAGCCTTGCTGTGGCTGCTGTGGCCCATGTTGCTGACGTCTTACGCCATTCAGTTCACCTAAGGTCCAACTAAAACAAGGTTTGATAGTTGAATGTGGAGGGGATGGCGTTGTTGCGTACAACGCGCTCTATCACATTAGATACAGCTACTACCGAATGTTATCCAATAAAATTAACAATGAAACTAACAGCACACGCTACTCGCAATTTCTTTTCAAGCAAAGCTTTTTAATTGAACTCGTTCTAGATGTTTTAATGACGCTAAGTTAATTAACTTCGGCATTCGAGCTATTCAGTTCATCCGTTGGTTTTGAGTTGACAACGCTATGCTGAAGCTTGTTTCGCTGTTTCTTAGGTTTCGGTACTTACTGGTTTCATTACCACCAGGATTCGGTTTCATTATCACGAGACGGTGATTCATATTCTAATTTTATTCGTAGTGAAACCCCTAATATTTATATTTAACGCCATGTCACTTTTTTAGTTTCTTTTTCTCTCTTCCTGGTTCTAAATTTGAGATAGTATCACATTTTGATGGGTATGTTTAAATGTGTTTCATAAATTCATTTTTTTTAAAGAACGATGATTAATATTTTCACTTAATCATTTTTGGTTTTCCATTAGTTTGTGTGTTTAGTTGAAGACACATATAGAGAATTGAAGTTGTGTTTAGTTAATTTTGAATTTAAACACACCATGTGGATTAGTTGCCACATCGCAGTTGTGAAAATGCGATCCCTACCACATATTCCCTGAGCTGCCAGTGTGAGACCCTCAATTCTTTTACACAATGCACACAAGCTGAACATGCATGCTTCTTGAAAATATTACCTGTCCTGTTAAGAATATTGCTAGTACCAGCTCCAGGACACTGAAGAGAAGGATGTTCAGGTTAGTGAAAGAAACGGTATCTTCAATCATTGTCTTATCACTTGATAATCTTATATCTTAATAATAATGTTATAATCTTATAGCATTGTGTGGTGCTAGAATATTATTTTGTGTGTGTGGTTTTATCTGGTTGCTTTTCAGTTTCGGAGTTGGCAACATCGAGCTCAAGCGGCGCGCACACACGCGGCGGGCAGCGCGTGTTCGACCGGAGTTCGTGCCAACTTACGTTCGCGCGTTGGAAGGTTCCGGCTCTCTCCTTCGCTCACTAACTTCGTCAATGGACGCTTCGCTGCTGTTTTCTGAAGGAGATCTGTCAAAGACGACCGTTGATTAAAACCCTTGTATGGTGGATGAGATAGCGTCAGCTGTTTTAGTCCTCGGTACGGTTGCTCCACTTCCATCACAGGAGAAAGGGAATTAGATGAAATTTGTTAATTCATTCGTTTCTCATGTTCAGGGTATTCATTTATAATTTAATTCATCATGTAGCATTATTTCATGAGTTGTTAGGTATCTAGTTGTACGTGGTAACTCACATCAATGCGATGGAATGTTGAGGCTCGTCTTCGGCGCGGAGACAATATAATGTCTCAGAGATAGTTGACGGCCCAGCTCACACCCAAAGGTCCCAATTATCAGACCTGCACAACGCCTGCTCCCGCGGGCATTCTGCACTTGAGAGCCGCTCGCCTGCCCGTGGCAGCGCCGAAAGTGCAAGTAGTGGGGAGTAGGAAGCTCTGCGGGGAGGGGAGAAGTCTGACGTAGCACGACGCAGCGCGTAGATTGAATGCCTGGGCGTCTAATACAATGATCCATGCTTCAAAATTATATGCCCATTTGTTTAAATGGATTATATCTAGTATTTCAAGTTACCAGGGTCATAATTCACTGTTTACGTTCTGTGCACTGCTGTATATCCACCTTTGTATCCACTACTGTATGTATTTTCATTTTCTAATTTTTTTAAAGAAAATAACATGCTCATTGTGACTCTTAAGCTTTATTTTAAAGCAATAGCTTTAAAATATATGCTTATATAAGAGAAAAATATTATTTAATTCTAACACAAAATTGCAATTTAATAATTGATTGTTCACCAGGAATGGTATAATCTCCAAATCATAGAAAAATGAACAAAATCATGAGAGCAATCTCTCACATCAAGATTGACATAAAAATAGAATATGTGGCAATTCCAAGAAGGGTAATGTTTAATAGCACATTTGTGACCATTTTCCCTTTTATGAAACTGAATAAAAGAGATCAACGAGCAAACTTCTGTCACGATATGTTACGGACAATCATAAGATAATCATGGGTATTAGTTAAATAGAATGCAAAGGGCTTTATACTTTTATATGATATCGTAAACGACTCTACACTCTTGTCAGAAAATTAGAACAGAAAATAATCATGATTTTTTAAGAACAATATGTTTTTTGCTTTGAGAGAACCGTCTTATTCAATTAAACATAGTTAATAAAAAAGAGTTTATTGCTGTCATCATCAAACAAAAACAATTCAGTATCACAATTTTGTGTTTAGCACAACACTAAATTTGTGATTACATCGTAGCAAAGCGAATTACATTATAAGCCCTACAAGCAATTATAATACTTGGTGTTGAAATTTAATATGTATAATTCGTTGTAGTTTCATATTTTGCCCTGTCATATATCGAGAACAAACATTTGCAATATAATACAAAAGACTATATTACTTGAACTGTATATGACCGTCATGTTCTTGCCGATTGCTCTTTAAATTTACGCGCTATCTTTCGAATTGCGCATTCTGATTGGTGGACCCCACTCCTAGATTGGATCTCATCCCCACCCTTCATCGATTTTCTCATTTGCACCCGAGTTGCCCGCATGCAGCTCCTGAGGTCAGTGAAAGTGCAAAATGCTGTGCAGGTCTGCAATTATATATATTTGTCATTTTGGGCCCATTATCCGACTTTGACGGCTAGATATCTTGGGCCTTGTTAATTCCCATGCTTAGGGGAGGGGGTATGACGGAAGGGGGTTGCGAACATGACGAATTCCCTTCACCGTGACTAGCGATCTTCGCCTGTTTGAGCTTTTGTTCGTCACACAGCTAAATAAACTGACACAATTTTTTAGCTCACCTCCGCTCCGCTCCGTCCTGGTTGGTAAACACCTCATCCAAAATCAACCATTTTTTGGCCTTGATACATAAATAACTGTCATAAATTTGCGACCGATTTGTATCAATAAAGTAATTTAATAAAAGAAATATTTCATTTTATTAATGGTTAAATTCACGAGTACATATTGGAGAAAATTGGATAGTACTGGAATTTAATTTGGAATTAAAATATTTAGAGTAAATATCTCTATTACTGAAAAACTTGCAATTGAAGTGACCACGCCTTTGTCGGAAAAAAGCGCGATGTTCACACTGAAATAGAGAGAAGTACTTCTGTATTTTTTCTACCATTCGGAAATTTGTTTTTGATTCCCTTCATTTAACCTGCTTCTCGATTAGAATACAAATTCATAAGACATCACTTCTCAGAAAACCAATGATTCAACACATTCGAATTGGCATTTCTTATTTATAAAATACTAGGCTATTCTCTTAAACAATGTCACAGCACCTTATCTTTGTACTAACACAATTCATATGAAATAAATAACTATGATTATCATTTGACACTGTAAAACTTATCTAAGCCTTTTCTTTATGAAAACATTCTCGGACATAACAAGAGAAAGAGAGAATATAATTAAGATATTACAAAACTAGACATTTTACCCATAGAGAAAAATATAGTCCAATTACTGGAACCACACTGGAGTTTTGCAATACACATTTCAGATCATAGTTCGTCTCCCCCATATACATTTTTGTTTTACCTTTGAAGAAGGCAGCTCTCCCAGATCCTGGCAGTGCGCCTCGAAGCCACCTTCTAGATGCACTCTCCGGTTGCGTCCTTGGGCTGGTGACGAAGACTCGCCATACGACACTCCAAAATGCCACTGCGATACCATCTTCCGGCCTTCATCGACGTTATAAGCTGCTATTTACACATTCCTCCCGCAATTCATCTGTTTTACCCAGGCTTCTCATTGCAATTAGATGCACTCTCATATTTATACTTGCGTCATATTAAACTTTAAAAATATTTCAGAAATTGATTGCACAGTTCGATTTTGGTATACCACTTTTGAGCGCAAGACTTCGTAGCCCCAGTTGTTACAATAATAAATGAACAGTCCTAATTAAATGTTCTGGAATAAATTAAATGTTCATTTCTTTATGGGGCATGGCGACTGTAAGATATCATTAACGTTCACTTTTAAAAAATAGTACTCGTCCGAATGACAAGTTAGTATAATTTCACATCAAGTTGCACTGATTGTAAAATAATGTTTGTGATGGATTATTACTTGTAACTTTGCGATTATTACTTGTAACTTAAGGTTGTCACTACCGTTTAAACTTTCCTCACTGGTACCAATTGTCCTCCCCCTCAGCACAACGTGCACACGCCCGTCCCCACCAGATTCACGCCGAACTCTCAACCGACATCCCAGGGCCTTTTAAGTGTCGCATAGGGCGGTGGAGACCATTACAGCGGCGCGCTTTCCTCTATCACCTTTTTATAGGAACTAAAGTACGAACTGCTGCCAACTATACGTGGCTGCTGCCGTGAGTTCGCGAGACGTAAGCAGGAGCGTCATGTTACAAAAGATAACGTCCATGTTCGCGCTTTCTTCAGCGGTTTATTATGTGTATATATTATGAATAATTGAACGTTTAGAAACCAATTCTCGTTTTTCTCACAAATTAGCCAACTTTTATGTGCGGATGTTGGCGAGCCTAACTTGCAGCTGTACCCGGCGATACTAGCACCTCCTACTGTTGCACCCTCGAGCTTTGTCTCTGGTTTTATGAAGAATTGCAAGGTCCTGAGACCTTCTGCCCTGCGAACCCTCTGGCCTCCCTCACCGCCCCTGCTAGCCGGTGGCGCGATGGAAGAGGGAAGGGGTAGGCCACTCGCACTCGCGCTGGCCCTCTCCTTCCTTTGCGCGCTCGTACGACCAAGGCAATCAATGGTACTATTTTTATAACTGCCCCTCGAGCCCCTATGGCCACGATGGAATATCGCACGGCATTTCGCGTATTTCTCAGTCCTTTCGCTAGATTTCGCATGATCGCAAGCACTGCTCGATACCGTCACGATCATGCGATATCTAGCGGCACAACTGAGAAGACGCGAAATACCGTGGCATAGTATTCCATCATGAAAATGGGCTTTGAGGGGAAAAGTTATAAAAATCGCAGTTGAGATGGAGGCATTGCACCTGGAATCTTGACGTCGCCACCGTTCCGATTGGAACCGCGACGAAAAATGTAGATCATGATAGAAAGTTTTCACATTTTTAATGCTGTTTAAATTTCAGCAACCACCAAACTTGTATTAATCGATTGTAAAAATTATATAGTACATAACTGTTAGGAAAACGTATTACAGCTAATCTGATATCACACGTTATTTGATAGTGATGAAATGGACTTGACAAGGTTAAAATCTGTAGATCGTTAACGAGTTTATAACATCTTGGAACTTTTGGATAATATTGAAGCAGAAAAAGTAAACATATTTGGTGAATATTTGAGTTTTGGCATTGAAGTGCTTCGGAAAAGCCCTCAATTTTCGTGCACTTCAGTACGTAATTTGGCGTGAGAAATAATACGTATAAATATGAGAAAATGATATCTATTTAATTGGAGAATGGGGAAAATTGATTTATTAATAAATTATCACAAAATATAGCATAAAGAAATAGGAACATTGTTGACAAGAAGAGATTAGTCATTTATTCATGGATTAGCAATAACATAGGGATTATAAACACGAGAAGGACTATGGGACAAGAATAGAAACAAGAGGCTTTTGAAAAGAAGAACGGAGATAGAACATTTTTTGTTTTTACAACACTTCGTGTCAGAATCTGGTAGCGATCGGATGTCGGACTGTGTACTTGGAAGTTATAATTTCTCGAGATTGGCGCGTGATAGGATCAAGATGTACGAACAGTAAGTAACTTTAAGATTTAGTTTTGAGATTGGAACTCGGTGCAAGAACTACATAGTTAAAATTCAGGAGTATCGGGATCGTAGGAAGTTTTCTTATAATAATTAATTAACCGAGTGTGGATTGAAGCGGACACCGAAATCCAGGAGAAGATAGGGTGCTGTGAAGCTGAACTGGTATTCAACTGCCAAGTGTGCTGACACCGAAAGGACAAGGAAGTATTTCCGCGAAGCCCGAATTTGAGAAAGACATAAAACAGTTAAATTTTGATGATCAAGCCCTAAGAGTAATTACAAATTTGGTTAAAGTAGTAATTAAATTTAAAATTGTAATAATTAGTAGATGGCCATCAATAGGGAAAATTAATTGTCAAATAAATAATATGATAATGCATGTAAGAGATTGATGAAAAATTTCTAAGAATAAAAAAAAGAGACGTACGACACTTCATGTCGTTAAGTGCATATATAAATTCTCGTTTCATTCAATAGAAATTAGGTATTTCAAAATTATTACCTTTGTATTATTAGTAAACAAAGCGTAAGTATAAGATCCATCGACCGAGTCCTCGTAGAGCGGTATTTTCAGCCCACGACAAATGCAGAAAGTATTCTTATTTTTCAAGAGCATCCTGTGGACGTGGTGTTGAGCTAGCCACCCACATGTACCACGTTCACGTTTCCAATTAAGAGTTCTTAAAATTAAAAAAAAAACAAAAGACGGGGTATTACAATGATAAGCTTAATGTGGGGCGTGAAATTTGATAAGGGAAGACCGCCGGATTATTACAGCATTGAGATGAGTTCAAATTATTCCTTATAAACTCTCATTTGTTAATGATTTACTGTCCTGTAACTACAGCTTACTGAAAATTATATCATCAGCGCCCTGAGAAATTTGTTTTATTGGATCAAGATTACTATTTTTGTATTTAGATTTTATATTATATATAAATTTAAATGTGATATAAAAGAATTGAACATGCTTCATTGATGTATTTCAGATTGTTATCAAATCTACTTAAACATGTTATTAGAAACAATGTTATTATTGTGAACTACCTCTACGAAATATATTAATTTTAAAACCATCATCTTAATTTTAAAGCCACACGAAATTGCAGGACATATTTCAGTTGGGATTTCTTAAAATATAAAACCAAGTATTTATACAGAACAATGAAACTTCCGTAAATACTATTTGGTTTTGAAATTTCCAATAAAAATCAACAGTAGAAATGGTACCTTTTTCACACCGCGTTCGGTTCTTGAGTTTTCTGTCTTGTGTATTCCGTCTCAGTCCTTCGTTCAGCTTGATGTTTTCTTGTAGTCCAGGCCTGTCCAAGTGGCCCGAGAGAAGTGCGAGCGTCATGGTAGCTTGTGTCTCAGCTTCGAACTGAGAAGGGAGTTATCGCGGGGAGAGGGACACTTGTGGCAGAAAGGGGGAAAAGAACGGTGCAGTCATAGACTAAGGATGTATACATCTTTATTCTATGGTGCAGTCGAGTGACCTTCAGAACTGTTTTGGCGCGTGCCTCGTGCATCGCGATCCCGATGACACGTTCCGAGTGAGAGGAATTGGGCTCAACAAACTCCTCCGAATTTCATAGGGGCATTTATTAAATTATACAAATATAATAGCTAATTTTGTGATAACGAAAAATACAAATTTCATGTTGACATAGTGGTTCATCATAAGAGAAGGAAATAGACGACCGAGTCAGTAAAAAGTCGAAATAAAGTAAAATATATGAATAATGATTTTGATCCAAAATAAATTTACATTTGGTTCCTACTACATTCGAACGACATTTGAACGGGGTTTTTAGACTGTGCTTCAGACCAAGCATTTATGCTGATATTTAAAAAATAAAAATCCTTCATAATATTGTTTTTACAAATTTTAGCGTGCATTCAAATAATAGTTTTACTTAAACATACGTTTTAAAAATTTCTTAAAATAACAATTAAGTTTTTGCTTATTATTTTTAGACTAGCGTACCCGTGCGAGAACTCTCGCATGTTAAATCCCACCCTTTCCCTATCCATTTGTCTATCCGTTCCATAAAGGAGAGGAACTACTAATGTACTTACAGAATATCAAAAAATTACAATGCAATTGATGTTTGAAACACATTTTCAATTAAAGTTTATTCAACATTATAGAGAGATGTTCTTGGAACAATTCATACTTCTTTAAAAACAACATTTGAAGAAATTTTTCAATCTTCCTTGAGAGTTAGCTTTTCGCTTTCCTTGAGAGTCAAATAATAGAAAAGGTTTTTACTCTTGAGAAAGCCAAGTAAAGTAGTGCGAAAACACCGAATCGGGCAAGAACAGACCTACTCATTGCAATATTATTTAACTTTCCTTGATTTGCTATGAAGAACCGAGTGGGTTTTGGAGAGTCAGGATGCCAGCTTGCTGGGGTGAGAAAATTGAAAAATTTTTTGTTTACTAAAAAGTATTGAATTATTTTCTGCGTCCTTACGTACCTCAAGAAAACAATTCCGAGCCAAAAAATAATCAAAGTAATGTTTTCATCTTTGAGTACTAAATACCATTTGTTAGCATTAGAAACAATTTAGTAGGCTTTAGTAAACCCACTTCGGTACATGGGAATGTTGCTCAAACGATGTTTGCATTTTTAATATCTTGACGAACCGACACCTGAGTTTAATATCAAACAGTGTTTTATTGATATATGATATATGAGTTTGCAGCTGGGCGTTGGTGTACATACTTCCAGATACCGCCAACATTTAAATCGTGCGTTTGGACTGCGATCGTTGGCAGTTGTCGGGTGACTTGCACTATTCTTTCTATAATTTTAAATTTAGTTGTTTTTTAATTGATTCACGTAGTATTGTAGGCTAGCGCGTTTTGATTTTTGTTTTCCATTTATTTCAAGCTATTTTACTTTAGCTATTTTAAAAAGTTTGTTCTTTGCGTTGTGCCATAGCACAAGTTTTCCCCCACTACCTTTGCGTACCCGTGCGAGAACTCTCGCATGTTAGACACCACACTCATCCCTATCCTTCTATTTTCATTCTAAGAGGGAAAGTAGTTAACGAAACGTGTTTTATTTGTTTAAAATCTATAAAGGTAACTTGCAATGTACTAACACAATTACAATAAAAATAAAAACAATGCAATTAATGTGTAAAAGAAATTTTCAATAAATATTTATTCAATATCATGGAGAATTTGCTTGGAACAATTCCCGAAACTTACTTAAACACATTTGAAGTAATTATTCAATATTCTTTGTCAATTAGGTTTTGGTTTTTCGTGATAGACACAAAAATATTACCTTTTTACTTTTGAGAAAGCTACGTGTCTGAACCCGTTGACTTGAAAATTTCATCGAATGATAACGAAAATATTGGTACAGGTAAAACACAAACACAGTCTTCACTCTTCACTGAACATCCACATCCCTCCACAATTAAGTACACAGCCCTTATAGACCATGAAAAAACGTTAATTGAATAGTTTCACTACACGCATAAGAAACAATCTTCATAGGTATCAAGCAACTATAATAGTACTTCTTGTTGTTGCTGGAGAGCAAATCTTGAATTAATGATGATGCAAATAAACCTCGTCAGACTGCACAAACTACGGTGTTAACAGAAAGCTTAAATAAAGATTGTCGAATCTAAGCCTTCTAAGCGTGTCGCCACAAAAATTGCTACGAGCAGGAAGGACTGAAATATTGAGGTGGCCTTGATACTATTGAAGCGTGGAACCGAAAAGTTAATTGAATGGATCGGAGAATGTGCCATCTTGTAGAATATGGTGTGAAAGACGTTTCTTTGAGGCCTTTGGCCTCAAAATTTACTTTTTAAGGCTCTAAAACGCTTTGTTTATGAGTTATTAGCCGATATAGGTTGACGTGTGATGCGGATTGCATTTAACATGAATATTTCGATGCGTTTTTTTAAAGAAGTCATCCATATTTTTAAAGTCAAAATGGAATTCGTCAAGTCTCCGTGAAATTCTCTTTCTTTAGAGTCCTCATTTATAAAGATTGGTTGCGTCTGAGAGCCGGAACCCAAAGGTATACTACTGAAATAATACAGGAGACGATGCGAGTCAGTCTGCAAATAATTATCTCCACATTGCGATTGTAACAGCTTTTATGATTATCACAGCAAAACAATTTGCAAAAAGTTCAATATCACTATCCATGATCAATCGATAAACCTATTACTTCATTGCTTTTGAATTCTATTCGCGGCGTCTTCTTTGACTTCTATTCGCAGGCGAAGTTCTGGGTCCGAGAGAAGAGATTCGCTCGTGAATAGTTACTGTTTTCAGCACGCCTCACAGTGATAATATGCTGATTTAAAAAATGTATGCGCACAGCTGGATGTTGTGTAATGTCACTCCTATGAATTACCGACAACCTCAGTTTCCATTTTTCGGTGATTGGGAAAATCAAACGTACTAACCTACGGTAGTCAAAGTTGTTGGCGTATGTGGAAACGACCTTTCCGCGTGATGGAATCTTACGATTGAATATAGGACTGCGGAGGCTTATTGGTTGGATGTAGTATTCGTATTGCTCGACTGAACGACCTCATCAGAAACTGAAACTCGTAATTTGATAGCAGTTTCCTCTCTCCTAATTGAGAATCTATCATGTGAGAAATTATTTCAATCGGACTTTGGAACTTCTTCCAGAAGATAGATTCGTAGGCTTCCGCGGCCGGAGTCATTGGGTGGTATGAATAAAAATCAGCATATGCTATTTACTCGCGTTTTCTGAGCAGATGCTCGTAGCGAATGAATAAAAGTTTCGAGAATTTTCCTAAAGAATGAGTAAATTTTCAAACTTGAGAAAATTCTCACTCTCCGAGGCTCGGTAGAGCATATGCTCTCAACCATGTGAATAAAAACCGAGAATTTACTCCTTTCGTGAGTATATCCTCCGATTGTTTTGAGTCAGGTCTTGAGGTGTCTCACTTTTAAATGTGAGGTTATTGTACCTTTGTTGTAAGTAGTAATCTAACAAGAAATGACTTTTTTCGTGAATATAATAAAGTAAAAGTAGCACGGCGCGGCGTCGGGATAAAACTTGCGGAGTTTGTTACGATTTTCGGAGAGAAACATTAAAAATTCGTCGTAACGCTTGTTTTTAAGCCAATAAAAGATGGAAACTGGATGTGGCACTCGTTCATATGAAACGAAATTGAAAGTATTTTTGTGAGTAGATCTTGATTTTTTCAGTAAGATGTTGGTAGAGATTTGTACATTTGCCAGACATTCAACACTTTGAAAAAAACCTTGAGGTTATGGGCCTTGTAATCAAAATTGATGCAAATGAATGAAATTTATACAATTCGAAGAGAAAATTAACAAATAAAAAATTAAGAACCAGAACAAATACACGTTTAGTTCCTCTGCACCTTGTATTGTACGCACATTCGTACAAAAATCTACGATATTTCATATAAAAAAATATTGGGGCTGAATAGATTAATACAAGATATTCAAACAAAAATGTATGCAAATAAATGTGAATAGAACTACTGGCGTGAATCATGGGGGAATTAAAAGATGTTACCCAGCCTGAATCTGCTTAATACTCCAGAATATGAAAAGTTCAGACACTTACGAAATAAAGAAAATTAAGAATTCCAATATCTTGCTTATTTGAAATGAAGGTTATGGTTTTGTCCGTGTTTAATTACGCACTATATGATTAGGAAAGGGTTATGGCAACTATATAGCTCTTCCTCGGAGCGTGTTATCATAGAGATGCTCATGAGATGCTTTAGGCAACTGAAATAACGCTTTCACATTTCATTTGCTACACTACGCGTGAAATTGAAGCTTAAGATCTAAATATACTCTTCACAATGCAACAACGATAGTGTTTATAAACAACTGCACGGGCAGCACGCACACGAGATAGTTAAAACACGTTGTATAACAGCGCGAATCGGAACAAAATCACACCAGCTGCGTAGACTAGTGAGAATATCCTCAATTTTTTCATGAGAATATACTCATCACTCGGAGAATATTTTTATTCATACGAAGTTGAGCAAATGCTCATTGGTGGAAGAATTTTCTCAGAACAAATGCTCATGCTCGTGAGAAGATACTCTAAGCAAATGCTTCTTTATTATTCATACCACCCATTGTGTTCTTGGCTGTCCGGGATGAGCCGCGTCTCAGTCGGCTTCGCTGTACTGCTGTATAGCTCTGAAGAAGGCCACAGCAAGATGGCCGAAACGTCAGCGAAGCCGACTGAGACGCGGCTCATTCCGGACAGCCAAGAACACAATTCTTCCAGAAGAATACCTGGAGTAAAAGTGTTAAATTGAATCGTAACTTAGGTGAGTGGCAGTGTATGAAATGACTGATGGAAAAGACGTTATCATCTACCTACGATTTCTTTCCAGACGTGTGCACTTTTACCACACCTACTCTATATCACAAAATAAAGGCACTATTTTTAATTATTCAGTAATACTTTATTAACCGGCGTTTCCAAGGTAATTCTTTATCAAATAATTTATTAAATATCCCTGCCCCTTCCCCTCGCTAATTGAAGCGTTTAAATTTTCAGAAGTCGAAATAATACGATGTTGTTAATAATCATACAAAATACGTATTCAAGTGTGAAATAAAATGTTAAAATTTCAACAGATCTCGTCTTTTGATAAATTATCATATTCTGTTCTCTAATAGTGTTGAAAATGCAAGATATTATAATTACAAGAACTCAGAGACTTGTTATTTATCATGTATTAGTTGAGCCCAAATACGAATAAACTGATTACAATTCTTTCTCCCGTTCCATTGTGTTTCATTGTATTGTTTGGTTTCATAACATGATTAATCCTTGTCTTGATAAGGTCGAAACAAGTTATGCACATGGGTGCGATATCGCACACGTAATATATTTATTTCATGTGGCATTTACATTAGGCTGAAGGTATTCAGAATGAAATAAAACAAGTGCATTACTCATACAGACGTAGAACGTATCTAGTGGGTAATAATTAGAGTCATTTATTTCAACTTATGCACGCAAACATTTCTCTGGAAGGGCAACAAACAACGGCGCCAGAGGCACAATTCCACCCACCGCGTGCGCTGACATAAGTCTTCCGGAAACATTGAGCGCTCGTTGCTTTACAGCGGGCGGCGTGGGGAACAAGTGCTCCGCCGTGTTAAGATCGCGGCCGCCGCGCCGCCGGCAAGCGGCACCTTCTCTGCGGTCTTCTCACACGCACTCGACTCCCACCCGCGCCTCCCTCGCCCCGCTCATCATCCAAATGTAGCTTCACTACGCGCACGTTTTGTTTGAGCTCTCCTTTTGCTTGCAGCGGTAGGAGTAGAGCTGAGGGTGACTTACTATTTTGTTAGCAATACAGAAAAATCACATCTAGAGTTCGTTTACCGTTGCAATTTTGTTTTTCTATAACTCAGGAACGAAAATGTCTAGTTGATAATCTCGCGCTTTTTTTAAAAAATTTTAATTCCAGACCTCAAGAAAATGTGCGCTGATTATCTCCTCCCCCATACGTCATATACCGTTTTACTATTTTTCTATTTTGACCAAATAAATATCAAATATCCACCACATTTCTGCCCTCGCTCTTGTCTTCGTTTCCGGCCTTACTTCCACACCTGATTCCTCCCCGTGCTCATACCACTCTCTTTTCTTTCAATCATTTATTTATTCTTTCTGATTTACATCGTTCAGCCTTTCGGCTCTACAGATGATTGGTGACTTATTCTAATCTTAAAAATTACGAGTGGGGAAACTCAATGAGCACCGCCAGAGCATCACTAGAGCTGATTTTAATTACAGAAGTTAATTTCTATTCAAACGTGGAAAAGCAGTTTAAAAATGAATGAAGAGGATATCTGTTTTTTATTCTCAGGAAGGGAGGGTTATCTATGCCGAGGTTGTAAAAGGATGGTCCGGTTTTGTTAGGTAGGTGGAAGAAAAAATTGTGGGATATGTGAATGATTTGCTCTTTTACGGATTTTAGGTTGAAATCTGAATGGAGGGTTGAGTTTCTGACAAACCATGGAGCTTTGGTTGCAATGCGGAGGATTCTGTCTTGGAAGACTGGGATCTTGTTTATTCATACCACTCTCGCTCGCGTTTTTGCTCGTTTCCACTCGCGTTCACCCATCGATCCTGCGGGCTTTGACGATCGACGTCGCTCGCGTTCACCCTTGATATCACTCGCGTTCATCCTCCAATACACTCGCGTTCACGCTTGAACTTGCTCGCGTTTACAATCGATCGCGCTCGCATTCACGCTCATCTCTCTCGCGTTCTCGATCTCACTCACTCACTTTCACGATCGATACCCTTCACGTTGAAGACCGATCACATTCGCCTTCGCGATCTATTTCACTCACGTTCTAAATCGATCATTCCACTCGCGTTAACGATCGATCCCACTCACGTTCTCGCTCGAGTTCACGTTCGTGTCCCATCTTGACCCCCGTTCGCCTCCCCACTGGCGTCTTTGGACCGCGTCCCTACTCGCGTTTTCACTAGAACCTGCTACTGTTCGCTTGGAAAACCCGCTCCCACTCCCGCGGATTCGGTGGTATAACGGGCAGCGTATCGGACTGTTGTACACCAAACACGATCGAAGCCGTGGATTTTTAAATATCCTTCGTAGACCTTCCTTTGGAGGGGAAGTAAAGCGGCTGTCCATGCAGTAGGTTTACTATATGTAAAAGATCCTCAAGCCTAAAAGAGGTTTCTGAGCTAAATTCAAATCGCCTGTTTCATCGTCCGAGATAGTACCGTCTTTCTCCTTCAGATGGTGAAAGGAGCATAGCAGAATTTGCGTGGTCAGACGGAAGAGCGGGTCTGATGGTCCGAGTCTTGCCACGTCAAATAAGGCATTAACTAACTCTCCCTCTTTCGTGTCCCCGACCGCTTCTTCCGTCGCTCCTGGCTCGCCTGCCCACTAATGTCCACGTCCACGTGCACGATGACCTCTCCTGTGGCTTAGTGTTCTATTTACGCTATTTACACTAACACACTCTTAAGATATTTTTATTGATGAATACCAATGTTTACTATTTTAACACATTGCGTTTAATACACCTGTAAAACATTATTCAATTTTAGCATTAACAGTGTAAGAGTATCTCCATTGCAAAATATAATTTTCTATTATTTGTGTCTTTTTAATATTTTACAACTTGTAGAAAATGAGACAATTAGTGACAATAGCTTTGGTGATACTTATATTAATTTGTAAAAACCACCTTAATGAATCTTACTAAGGTAAAATCAAATTAATTTTTACAAAAATACAAGATCAATAATTCACAAAACTAAATTTGCACAAGTATTTCAAATAGACCGATTACAAAACCGTAAATCAAATCGAGAAAAATAATTATTTTTCTTTGCCTTTGTCCGGATAGAAAACAATCAGCTCAGCACGAGTCACTTCTTTGGCCACCGTCGCCATCACCAGCATTCACCCATCCACCATCACCACCAACAATCGCCAACACCACACCTTTTCCTCTACTCACCTCTCATCACCGCTATCCCCGTGCTGCCGCAGGCAGCATCTCATTGTTGGGTGCCATTAGTCTTGAGTGTCGCGGCGCTATCTGAGCGGTGTTAACCAAACATGGACCTCGGTAACGCCGCTCTCCACATTAGCACTCGCGGCGGGGATGATCAATTATTCAGGAGAGCTTTGCGCACGCACGCTCTCTGGAGCGAGAGCTGGCCACTGCATGAAGGGACCAGAAGAAAAAGGTGACATTGTCGATGAGACCACTTATAATAAGTTGAAAGAGGCGCATCCACGCTTTTTCCCCGGGGAGGGGGGTGGCTGCTACAGGTAGAGTGTCCAGTAGCTTTATGTTTTCTTATAAAGTAATTTTAAATTTAGAACAGGACATTTTTCACTACTGTTGAAGAATTCAACAAAATACCAAACGCTTAGCGTGATTAGATTGATGTAACCATTTCATCAATTTGGATTCATAAATGGATACATTACATCAGTTACTAAAATTAACAGACTATATCCTTACAGCTTATTAAGTTAATCACCTTTCAATTGTAATACTACTCGACATACTAATCTAAGCTTTCGACCGAGTCTTGTACCCAGGTCTTCTGAATTAGCTACTCAC
>JAHLJT010008926.1:0-30883 GCA_031308135.1 Acheta domesticus
AATAATATTTTTACTTTCCCGTATACGTACGTATACACGGAGTGATATACGTAGTATAGGGAAAGTTATGTAATGCTGCGCGAAAAAATGGCCAATTTTCGGCGGAAAAAAATTAATTGCCGGGCCGTGAAAACGAATAAGTGGATAAAACCAGTTGCTAAATTAAGAAAAAAAATCCCCTAACACGTGGTGTAGCCAGAAACCCTGTTTTTGTCCTTGATACCGAAAAACCAATTGAAAGGAAAACGTCCGTCTGTCCGTCTGTCCGTCTGTGAACACTGCTAGCGCCTAAACCATACGTACGATTTCTTCCAAAATGGATATTCCCCGGTCGATCTGATTCTAGTCGAAGCTTTGAGATTTTGAAAAAGATTCTTCAAAATTTGGGGGTACTTTATATGAAGCCCCCGGGGATTTTCAAAATTTTCTCAAAAACGGCTCCAAATTTTTTCTTTAAATTTCTTGTATGAATAGAGTAAAATACACTTATTAACATGGCATAGGTCCGATTTTCACGTATACTCTGAATTTTCGAAAATTGTGAAAGTTTGAATTTTTTCGGCGTCTTTCTCCAACTACAAAATTGAAGATAGAGATTTTTTCTTCAAATAAAATTTGTTCTGCATATTGAGTTCTTTCATAAAGGTCATGTAAATGTTTTTCAAAATTTTAGTAGTTTTCGTGCAATATTGCGTGCAATATGTGCAATTTTAAAAAATTACAAAAACAAGATTTTCTCAAAAACGGCTCCAAATTTTTTCTTTAAACTTTTGGTAGGGATAGTGGTAAATGTACTCTATCAGATGACATAAAAGCCATATTGGTCTATCGGTTGGTTTTTTCAAAAATTACAAAAATGTAAATTTTTTTACTTGTCTCTCACGTCGTTAATATTTACATTATCGGCGATTTTTTCACATTATTATATTTACGAGTATATATGCTTTAAATAATGTCAAGTAAAGTTTCTCGAAAACACACCGTTTTCTGTGAAAAGTAGCTCAAATTTCGGCATTTTCAGAAATGCTCAAACGCCATTTTCTCATATATGGCTGCAAATTTTTTCTTGAAACTTTTGTAACGGATAGTGCTAATTACACTCTTTAGTATAGCGTAAAGTTTATTTTGAGTTTTTTTTGTTTTTTCAAAAATTACATAAATGTAATTTTTTGAAAGATCTCTCACATCTTTAATATGCACATTACCAGCAATTTGATTATTATATTTGTGAGTGTAAGTGCTTCAAATAACTTCAAATAAAGTATTTTGAAAACTCAAAAATTTTCTGTGAAAATGAGCTTCAAATTTCGCATTTTTAGTAGCGCTAAAACGCCATTTTCTCTTAAACGGCACATAATTTTTAAAAGAAAATTGCCATTTACGGCTAGGTTTTTGTGTTCTTTAATATTCTAAAATTAATGTTTCCGTTCTACCAATAGGAAACCGAAAAATTAAGAAAATGACAAAAAAATGTACTTTTGGCGGTGATAGATGGTAGCTGGCAAGAAAGAGTATGTGGCAATTCCGAATAGCTAGCGAAGACCCAAGGAAATAGAAAACTAATACGGGAAAGTCTGTGCCATTCTGTAGCACCACTAGTTTTGAAATGAAATTGAACAATCAGAAAATTATGTTATGCTATTTTGTGGTTATGCTTGAAAAATTTATTTATTTATTGAACACGGTGCAATCTTTAATTGAATGCCGAAAATGTTTGACTTTTTTCAGATTCCCTCTGCCACATTTTGTATAAAAGCTTGGTGTCGTTTTGTTACGTTTTATGTAATAGAAACTTATAAAATCCTAATGTCATTGTACGTTAACATGAAGCTTTGTTTTCAGATCTTTTCAATAGGATAAATGTGCCCCACAGATGTTAACTGAAAAAACCATACATGCTAATAATTTAAAATATATGGATCTCTAAGGAGTGTTCCAAGAAACCGATTAACTCGTCGGTGGGCGTTGGATTAAATCGTGAGGTGAGCGTGGATTAACATGATGGGTGAGTTGATTTTGCATGATTATTTCCTGTTCTTTGCTTTGATGGAGTAAAATACAAAACATTTTCCTGATCTTTGTTTGATGAAATAAAATGCAAAATGATTTGTCTCTAGGGCTAAGAGAATATAGGAACAAGAAATGTGTACGTACAGTGGAGGAAACAAACGCAAACTGATGACAGCTATGGCACTAATTGGTAATCCACCACTGGTGTTTTCTGATGAACCTACAAGTGGAGTGGATCCAGTGGCTCGCCGCAATTTGTGGAATTCCCTCATGATGCTTCAGAAGATGGGGCCAGTCTATTGTACTTACATCTCACAGGTGTGTACAGTGTTTGTAGGGTGTTATTGTTTGTAATAGGTCAGGTTGTGAAGTGATGTGGGTATTAGTGACACTGACATTTGGTTACGGTGGTGGTGGTAAACACTTATTACATTATCAAAAATAACAGTAATATATAGCACAAGGAATTCAATCTGTGTGAATGCTGTCCAAACAAAAAAATGTGTACATAGACTAACAAAACACTGTATACATAAAACCCTCGCAGCATTAGTTGGACAGACTTAATGAAACAAACATACGGAAAGTTAGGTAATGGGTTTTGAATAAGGAATCAACAAAATCTTTTCTTTTTTCTTTCTTTTCGTTTCTTTTCTTTCCTTCTTTCTCTTTCTCCCTCTCCCTCTCTCTCTCTCCCCCTTCTTCTTCTTCTTCTTCTTCTTTTTCCCGTCCCACTTTACATATATGTACGTATATACAGAGATCTGGTAATATTATCTCGTATGCATAATAATTCTGACATTGAACTATCATTCAAAGATTATAAATAAAAAAAAAAAGAGTATAAACAGAACAGGAAACCAATGTACATGACACCAATAATCTGGTACACACATTTTCAAATTGAAAACCAGTCTTACAGCATTTAATAAGAAAATCATGTTTCATGGTTTTTAGAAAACCGTTTTCAGAAAATCACGTTTTCACCACGCAGCTCCAGAAGAGTCTTTTTTCCGTTATTTTCTCTATTAAATGCTAGTAAAGACTTTGAAAAACTCGAACATTTTCTGTGAGAAAGTGATTCAAATTCGAATATGCAAAAGTGCTTAAATGCCATTTTCTTGAAAACGGCTCTAAATTTTTCAAAGAAAATGCCTTTCAGGATGAGGGTTTCACTGTTCTTTAATATTCTAAAATTAATATTTCCGTTCTACCTTTAGGAAACCAAAAAATTAAGAAAACTTTAAAAAAAATGTACTTTGGGGACAATAGATGGCAGCTATTTTATCTTAGTGAAATTGTTTTATAAAAATAAATGGATCTTCAAATAAGGCCGTATTCAATTTTTAAAAAAACATGAGTATTTTTTGCAAAATTTTGTGTCAGAGATGGGCCATTTTTATTTTCTTTAAACCATTTTTTCTTAAAAACCATACAACATTTTTGATTAAATTGGGACCATAGATAGCATAAAGGAAGCTTAAGAGAAAGGTGTATTTTCATGTTTGTTGAAATGCCTGATTTTGTAAAATTTTAAAAATGTTTGGCGTCTTCCTACAATTACAATTTTGAAAATACAGTTGTTTTTCTTAATTAAATACTTATCAAAAACAGATCTTCAAATAAGGTCATATTAAATTTTTCCAAAATATGTGTATTTGTGGAGTAATAGGGGGTCAAAATCAGTCACCCAATGTTATTCCGTGTATTTAGGACGATTATAAAAACAAATAGGATTTGACATTATTAAAACATCAAACAAAAATAGTATTTTGTAATAATTTATATTATGTTTGTTAAATTTACAATTTGTATGATGTATTGATCAATTTTTTGTAGCTATCTCCAAAGCTTTATTGAAATTTGTGCAACAATGCCACAAGGGATATTTAAAAATTACATTGTTGGTTAATTACGAGATGGTGGCGGTGGATAAGATAAAGATGTTTTATTTAGTAAAGCTTGTGTTTACAAATGACACTTTTAGAAATTATTCAAAACCTATTCAATAATTATTATTTTGTCCGTGTTGCAAGGTATAGAAACACATATATTTGTATAAGTTTTTGGAATCTCAAAAGCATTCTGTGCAAAAGCTTTAAATTTCAAATTTGCAGTAGTACTTGAACTTAAAAATTACTCCAAGTTTTTTAAGAAAATTGGCATTTAGGATGAGACTTTACTGTTCTTTAATATTCTTAAAATAATATTTTCGTTCTACTATTGCGAAACTGGCAAATTAAAAAATGTAAAAGAAAATGTACTTTGGTCGGCAATAGATGGCAGCTGCCTAGATAATGTGGCAAGTCCGAATAGCTAGACGAAACCAAAGGAAATAGAATATGGGAAAGTCTGTGCTATGTCTGTAGCACCACTAGTTACAGTTTTATTAAATCTTAACTTTTCAAATTGTCACTCATGTTGTTAAAAACTAAAACTAACATAAATATGATTTCTTCTAGTAATTCCTTATTAACCCTCCAAGGACGAAAATTATGTTTTATCAAAAAAATTAAACTTTGTTACATTTTTTTAATTTAACTACTTTAGTTTAATCTCCAAAAAATATTGAAAAAAATATTCTATGATTCAGCGAGGCGTGGGAGGGTGTGACGTATACGTCACACTCGTCCTTTGGGGGTGATAACTGTGCTGGGTTGAAAGAGAGAAAATATTTAACGAGAAAGCATTTATTTTCGAAGCATACGGTTAAATGACTAGTCAATGACTACAATATCATTAGTAAACATATTACACTTCTTACACAGCAGAAAAATAGTGTTCATTTTTTTGTATGAAATGGTACATTGCATTTCAAGCATAAACCTACGTCACATTTTGTGCACATTGAAGCAACGACACTTTTGCATCCATCATTAGCACACCTTCTTCTCTTTTTATTTTCAACTTCCCCAAGTAGATGGTCAGCTCTGTCATAGCGAATGTCATCTAAAACTCGCGTTGACCTGTTCGACGACAGAGCTGTTGGACCCACAGATTTGACAGGTGTTTTGTATCTTGTGAGGTATGTGATAGCAATCTCTCTTCTGAATTCCAGCTTAGTGATATTTTTTCCAGTCTTCTTGAAAATCAGCCAAGCATTATTTATAGCTGCATCTATAAGCCATGTCAGTATTGCCCCAGTACCATTTCTTCCCTCTGATTGATATACGGTACTGATTGATGTCTTGATCCATTCGATCTGTACCACCCATGTTTCTGTTGTATGTGGTAATAATAGCTGGTTGAGGGACATTTATATGTTTTTTTTCTTTCGAAGAATATCTCTTAACATGCTTGATTGGAGATTCTCCGAGCGAATTTGATGCAACAGCAACCACATTATTGTCCATCCATTTCCCAACAAGAATTCCATCATTTTTCTCTATTGTGCTTCGAAATATCCCACGATCCATCTTCATCATTTGTTCATGCGATGGTAACAGGCAATCTTTAGGAATCCTGTTTTTCCTAATGGTTCCAGTCCCTGAGTATCCGCGTTCTTTCAAATGCTTGAGAAGGTTGAAGCTGGTGAATAAGTTGTCTGTAATTATATGATAAGGATAACTTCTTTTATGATCTGGCAGTTCATCTAAGAATGAAATCAAGGGAGCAGTGGCTTTACCAAAAATCTTTTCATATTCAGAGTTTGTCACTGGTGTATTTTTCCCTTGATAGACTTCAAAATTTATCAAATACCCGTAGAATGTATTCAGACACCATATTTTGTACCCAAACCTTATGGGTTTACCACGAATGAACTGCTTGCAAGGATGTGGGCCAAAGTACTTCACCATGGATTCGTCATAATCAAGAAATTCACATTCAAGAAAGTTATCAATAAAACGTTTCTTGAGAAGATTCATGAGTGGGCGGAGCTTGAATAATCTGTCATTATTGTCAATATCAGAATTATCAGCAACATGAAAGTATTTGGCTATGAATAAAAATCTGTCCCTCCGCATACATTCAGATACTAATATATTCTTCATGTCTGGCTTGGTATCCCAGTAACTTTTTTCCCTGGCAAAACATTATAACCAGAAAGGATCAGTACACCCAGAAAAGCCTTTATCTCTTCTGCCGTAACATTCATATTACTTTCATTTTTTGACAAAGCATATTTCTTGGTCTCCGTAAGGAAAGGGAAATCACCTCTTCATCTATAAAGATTTCAAAAATTTGAACGGGTGTCATATTTTTATATTTGTCGGCATAGTCTTCTGGAAATATCCCATCTTTTTTTATTGAATCAACTAGATCTCCATCTATCCACTCACGTTCCCTTTTTGCGGAATACCCCGATAAATCGTGTACCGGGCCTCCAATGCGAATTCCATTAGACAAAACTGCCTCGGCTTCACTCACCAATTGATTGCCACACAGATTGTCCAGTAGACCTCCTGTGTCCTCATCACCACTGTCTTCATCAGTCAGCTCGTTTGCGGGCGGTGGTGCAATAAAAATATCCTCTACTTCTATATTATCATCACCATTATCATTACCAACGATGCCTTGAATGTCTTCTTCAAGCAACTGAATTATCTCTGCGACAGTCAGTCCGTCTCTAAAACGGTCGTTATTCCTGATAAATGAAAATGTATATAAACATTTCAATTTTCGACTTTGAAATGGAACAAAATGAAAAAAATGTGGAAAATGTGGAGACGCGTGAAAAGCTACGGGGAAGGACGAGTGTGACGTATACGTCACACTGACATTTTCACGCCTCCACACCTTCCCGTAACAATAATAAAATTAATTAAATCATTTTAATTACTTTTAATACTATCTGTGATAAATAAACCATTGACATAAATTGAATTGCTAACAATATAAGCTATAAATTCAACTTACCTAACATCTGGGTCCATCGAAAATATATCACAATTTTTAAACACCGTCAAAAACTCTTATAACGCCTTCCTCGGACAAGATCGCACTATGAACTGATGAACCAGACCCTTCTGTGACTACAATGCCCTGACACGCACAGAAATATCGACTTGCAGAGACAGGAAATTAGACGTGCCACAACTTGTTCGCTGTGACGTATACGTCACACTCGTCCTTGGAGGGTTAACTATGGGTGGGAGTCATTTTTTACAACTTTGATCACTGAAATACAATTTATCACATTCTTGTTTTAAGGTTACATAATTATCTAGAAAGTATCTCTCTAAACCGAATTTTCTGATAGATAAGATTACAGAAACTTTGAAAAGTAGTTCAGATGGGTAGGTGTGATGATCAAAAATTATTTTCATAATCATCTTCTGTATTTATAGAATTGCATTTAATGCACCACCCCACAATGAATGTGATCTTTCAGTGTTATTACACACTTTGAACTCAAATAATCAGGTAATGATTTTGATAATTGCACACTGTTTTGGAGATATTCAGGGTTAAGAATTTTACATTTAATCAATTTTCTATTGTGCTCATTTTTCCTTCGACCAGTGATCTAATGATGTTTGAGAATACCCACATTTATGAATAAATACTTATTGTGCACAAATGAAATAATTTGTTTTCTCTGGTAAAATTTCAAAAAGGTCATTAACAACGAAAACAAACAACTAGTGGAGCTTCAATATCACATACTTTCCATGTTATTGGAAACAGCTATGTAATATTGAAATTTTGCATTGTCTGCGCTACTACCATCTAAGCTGTTATTTGAAAACTTCCAATTCAACCAAGATACGAGCAACTCAGTTTCCATCACAGTATCAAAATATGTGAATTTGCTTGGCTAATAATGTTAATACAGTAATCAGAATATATGCAATTGACATCAAAGTAATTACGAAAATTCTGGTTGATCACTCGTGAGTTGCTTTTCATCGTAAGATACCAGTTCCAACACAGTCTCATCGTTGTTTTTTTAATTCAACATGCAGTAAATTTCTTTAAGGATCAGATGATATTAAATGGTATATAACTAGACTCTGGAATTTCATACACTAAAAGAGTTAAAAATATGCATGCAACCATGGACTTAAAATTGGCAATATATGCATGTAAAATAACCGGTAAAAACTAAAGTTTAAAACTAAGAACGTGCATTAAACAAAAACAGTTAGCAACAGCTTCACTTTTTTTTTTTAGGTTACCCCTAGTCCAAAACTCGTATAATAAAATAGTTATTTTCAAATTAAGTGGAAAGTTTCCGTTTGTTTGACAGTCGAGATTGAGATTCTTTGCTGAGACCGTAGATCAAGACAAAAGTTTTCAATTGAGACCATGAAAGAAACAGTCAATTCCAAGCAGAGTCTTATGTTTGTCACAAAATTATAGAAAAACTACTCATATTTTCAAAAAATTCAACATGACCTTATTTGAAGATCTGTTTTTGATGAGCATATTTAATTAAGAAAAACAATTGTATCTTCACAATTGTAGTTGTAGAAAGACGCCGAAACATTTTTAATTTTTGGAAAATCAGACATTTTAATGAACATGAAACCTTAACCATTCTCTTAAGCTTCCTTTATGGTATGCAAGGTCCCAATTTAAACAAAAAATATTGTGCGGTTTTTTAAGAAAAAATGGTTTAATGAAAATAAAAATTGTCTATGTTGACACAGTTTTTTGCAAGAAATACCCAAGTTTTTGAAAAATTGAACATGATTGTTTATGAAGATCTGTTTTTTAAGAACATTTAATTGAGAAAAGAAATTGTATCTTCATAATTGTTGGAAAAGACCGAAAAATATTGAATTTTTTCAATTTTTGGAAAATCAAGATTTTTCAAGCGACATGAGGCCTACTCCGTTCTTTTAAATGACCTTCAGACTATCCAATAACAAAATTTAATTAAAATTGTTGCCACTTTGTGAAAATTTTGAAAATGTCCCTAGGTCTTCATGAAATGTGCCCCCCCCCCCAATTAAAATATTGGTTGCAAATTCAAGGGGCCTCAACATCAGCCAGATTGATCAGGGAATGTCAATTTTGGAGAAAATCAGCTGAACGATTTAGTCGCTAGCATTGTTCACTGGTGGACTGACAGATGTTTTGCCGTCGATTGATTTTTCTGTATGAAGGAGCTGTAGAATGTGGATTCTGGCTGCACCTCGAATTAGAGGTGTGTGTGGTTAGTTTGTTTGTTTGTTTGTTTTTTCTCCCTAAATTTAGGAACTGGATATATCCACTTTTTCATTACCAAGGCCCTGTCAAGAGTTTTTCTGCCAAAAATCCGCGGTTTTTTCACGCAGCATTACTTAACTTTCTTTATACTACGCATATTACTCTCTATATACATACATATTTGGATAAGTAAAAAAGAAAAAAACAACAAAAACAAAGGAAAGGGCCCAAAATGTTTCCTTATGGAACTCCACAGGTAACAATTAATCCCTTGTGATGTTGTTTATTTTTAATACACGTTTCCTTTCATAAGTTAACTTTTTATCAGTTGTAGAGTAGCTCTTCTAATTCCAAAAGATAACTTTTTAAGGAGAATGTGATGGTTGACTGTAGCAATCAGAAGTTTGATCCATTAGCATTTTTAATGCAGCTATTCTGCTCTTACTTTGAAACCCAAATTGATTTGAGTCTATTAATTTGTGTAGGATGATAAAACGGTTCATTCTAGATTTTAATAGTTTCTCAAATATTTAACAAAATTGAAAGTAAGAAATACAGGCCTATTGTTGGTAGCAAGTGCAGGGTCTCCTGATTTAAAGTTAAGTATTTTCTTTGCTGGTTTTTCAAGAGGTGAGGATATATCCTTAACTGTTAACATCTATTTACCCAAAGTTCTAATGGTTTAACCCATTTCTTCCCAAACAGTGAAACACTTAATTTATTTAATACACTTCAGTTAAATATTGATAAGAAGTCTCCAAAGATTGCAAAACCAGTTTGCTAAAAATATTTTTATTCTTGGTTGAAGCTGAGCGGTACGTTGCGTATACGCAACGTTGGGAGTTCTCCGGAAAGAAAGTGTACTGACCGCTCTTTATATAAACGTCGGTATTTTCTCCATTAAAGTCTACTAATTTTACTAATATGCAAATAGAATTCAAGTTAATGCAGAATGGTGTAAAAATCAAATGGAATTTAAATGTATTTGACGTATTTTTACATTCCAAAATTGTCCGATTCTTGCAAACATTGCGTTGCCTGTATGCATGCTTAACACCACCATTTTACATAATCAAAAAATGGACTTTTAGTCTTTCTCTTATTCTCCTCTTACTATAATTCCCTAAATATCGATGTATCACGCGGCAAATTGCAATTTGTGGGGTAGATGACAATTCGAGTGCTAGATGGAGCTTCTAAGAAGAAAAAGTACTATTATGCACTCTAAATCAATACCATTTAGAGTAATTTCGGTAGTTAGAATATAAATAAACCTTGCTTAGCAGGATCTCTAACATATGAAAAACTCATAATGCTTCTCTATCATGTAATCATGCACAACTTTTGTTTTGAAATAATTTTGTTGTTGGAAGCAAACGGTCTGATCCCCTTTTCTCTCTGTTGCCAATATTCTATTTGCATAAAATCTGCGTTTGATAAAGGACAAAAAATAATGTGATACATATAGATTTGCCAAGAAACAGAGATTTTTTTTATTTTTTAACAATTTTCCAATTACTTCATCAAATTTCCAATTACTTCATCTAAGACTAAAAAATGGTCCTTTGTTATTCCACTATGAACATTAAATGATTTCAAAAATATTTTTTTCTCCTGCCAAAATGCATTACATCACGAAACCGAACCCTCTCATAACTCGCATGTTTTAGCTAAATGTCGCCCCAAGTACGAAACTATCTGCTCATAAGTACTGATAAGTTCTGGCTAAACGCTACGGATTGCAAATGTTTTTTGTTCATTCTTAAAAAAATGGACTCAATTTTGCTGTTTTCTATTCTTTACCTAAGATTTTATTGGCAGAAATATATAGATATCTTTTTATTTCTTCAAATTTGTTTCAAAACTTCCTTTTTTCGTAAATGGTTCTTCGAAAGACCGCGCAAACTGTTTCGTACAGAAGTCATAACAATGTCATGCCTTGTTTTAGAGCCAAGAAATCTACAGAGATTATGTCATTTGGCATATTCGTCAACGGAACAAACCAAAGAGAGCATATACTACCTAATATTACATCTATTTTCAAAATACTTATCTCCCAAGAACCGTTTGTCGCGGTGCCGTAATGGAATTTGGCCGTTCCCAATTCTGCCGGGAAACTCCCAACGTTGCGTAAACGCAACGCAACATTTATTTATCTATAAAAATCGTTTTGAAAATCACATTCTATTCAAACATTAACACATTTATTTGTACATATTATATTTTGCAATGTGATAACAAAAATCCACTTTGACCACGAATTTCAAGGTCAAAAGACAGATATTGTAAAGGAGTCAAAATAGGGCACGCGTCTTGATAAAGAAAAAAATTAAAATAAATAATCATGTATTATATATTTATCAAATAAAAATAGTTTTAAAGTCACTAAGAATTGTATTTATTGTACAAAAAATTACAAACGCTTTCAAAGAATGGTATAAGTAAAATAAAATAGTAAACATTGCGTTGCGTATACGCAACGTTGGGAAGAAATGGGTTAATTTTGCGTTTCAAAATTTTTGTAATGATTGATGACCGATATCTTGACAACTCCAGCAAATGTGTATATATTCATGTTGTTTTTAATTTTAAGTCTTTCTATCACATTAATATACACTTTGATATATTAACTTTAGAAAAGGTTGCATTTCCTGAAGTATCAATTTTAGATGCCATTTCAAGGCCATTTTTTTATTATTTAAATTATATTAAGGTGATTTGAGGTATCATAAAATTCACTTCATAATCTTATTAATCATAAAATTCACTTCATCATTTTCTTATTGATTCTCTCGCAACTTTTATCCCAATAATGTCTTTAATATCCAAAGTTCCTTGGTATCAACAGAAAGGTATTTTATAGTAATTTTCTTTCGCTGTGGTAATTAATAACACTGGAGATTCTTGTATTCATGATAATTTTATTTTAATAAAACATCATTGGGATATAATTTTAATTTTTTATACAAAGAACTATTACATGTTATTGATTTATTCAAACCTTCAGTAATCCAGTCATTGCCTTTAACTTTCTCGCTACCGCTACCGCAATGGGAAGAAAGTAATGTAATGCTACGCAAAGAAAGGCGAATTTTCAGCAAAAAAATTCTTATTACAGGGCCCTGACAACGGGAAAGTAGATAAATCCTGATGGTAAATTTGGAGGGGAGGGGGATCCTCCAACATGTGTAGTCACAATCCACATGTTGTGGGTCCTTATTACCGAAAAATCAATTGATAGCAAAACGTCAGTCATTCCATCCGCCCATGAACACTGCTAGAGGCTAAACCGTTCATCTGCTTTTCTCCAAAATCGATATTCCTCAATTGATCGGGCTGATGTCGCTGCCTCTTGAATTTGAAACTGGTATTTTAATTTTGGGGGGCGCTGCTAAGGTATTTAAAAAAATTGTTATTGGATAAATCTGAAGATTGTTTAACCCTTATCCGGGCAACCAGTGTCTGTTGGACACTGTGGGTTATATTTACTGTCATATAAAATAAACTAAAATGTATCTGTGATTACGCTTTCGTGACTTTGATTGTGATCTATGGGAGCGTCTACGTATGAAGTTTCACTACGTTTGGTCAATAAACAAAAGTGAAAATAATTATTCCGTTTAAAGTGACGTAACCGGGCAAGGAGTGGCCGAAAGACATTGTGTTCTTTCGGTGAGAGACAACAGTTAGTGATTTCCATTTTGACACAACAATCGAAATAACGTTATTCTTTTTGTTTATTAAGTCTGTCAGTTTTAAAAAACTAGACACTTTGTATTGCTGTGCGACAAATATATTCTTTCGGTAAGAAAGAATGTTTGACGATTTCCATTTTGTCACAACCGCGAAGTCACTTGGAAGGAGACTCTGCTACGATGCTCGAGGCATGGTGGGGGTATGTGGGAACAGTATTGTAGAACAGTTTTTATGGCCCACCTGTATAGGGATCAACAATGGGTGTCAAGTGATTATGTTTCTACGATTTGATGGCAAAACCACGTGGTCCACAAGACGTCGAAATGATAAATTTGCCGTTTTGAGGGACGTGGGGAAAATTCAATGGACATTTGAAAAATCATTACTATCCTGGAACAGACATTACTGTCAACGAAATTTTAACAATTATGTCAATTATGACAATTATGACAATTATGTCATGGACAAGCCCTTCACAGAACGTCTTCTGATAAATGATCTCACTCTTGTCGGTACTGTTCAAAAGAATAAGAGAATTCATTCCTTGAGAATTTCAGTCCCATAAATGTTGACCCGTCAATTCATCTGTTTTGACGTTTCAAGGGAATCTACTTTGGTATCATACGTTTCGAAGCAGAATGAAGCAATCCCGGCACAGAATACCCAGGTAATAAACTGGAAAGAATACTTTATTACAATTCTACGAAATGTGAAGTTGACGCCCTGGGCCAGCTTGTACACTCCTACTCGTGTCAAAGAAAAACAAACAGATGACCATTCGCATTCGTCATATAGTGTGTACGTTGTATTCTCGTAAAAAATGTTACACTCCATCATCACTTCTTGTAATTTTTTTGGATAATAAAGGAATTATATTAATTAATTATTCATTTTTCGTCATTGTACTGAAATCCTAAAACAATTAAAACAATAGCTGTGGAAAAGTTGAAGAAAAGAATAGTGGAAAACACTGACTGTACAACAGTGTCTGCTGGACACTGCTTGCCCGGATACGTTACAAAAGTACCTTGCCCGGAGAAGGGTTAAGAGAATGGTGCAGGTCTTATGTTGTGAAAATTGAAAAAAATTAACATTTTTTCAGCATCTTCCTACAACAGCAATTGTCAAGAAACAGTATTTTTTCTTCATGAAATATCATCAAAAACAGTTCTAAAAATAATCATGTTAATGAAAATCATGTTAAATTTTTCAAAACCGTTAGTATTTTTGGTGAAATTTTGTGTCAAACCTAGGCATTTTTTATTGTCTTTAAACTTTTTTTTTTTAAACTTAGTTCACAAACTTAGTTCACACTCACAAACTGTGAGTTTAAACTCACAAACTTAATTCTTGATCAAACTTAGTTCTTTGATAGCATAAAGGACCTTTAAGGGAATGTGCAGGTCTCATTGAAATCGTTGAAATCACTGACTTCATGACGATTTTAAAAAGTTAAAATTGTTCTGCGTTCTCCTACCAATACAATTTTGAAGATTTTTTTTTTCTTAATGAAATGTGTTTATAAAAAACAAATCTTCGAATAAAGTCATATTGGAATTTCTGAAAATATGAGTATAGTTGTGTAATTTGCCTGCAAACAAAGTCACCCGCTTTGAATTTACTGCACTTGGTGAACGTAACGTGAATGGTGATACCAGGCAGTGGATTCTACGTAAGTTCGAATTTGTATATTATTTCGTATTTCTTTGTTCGTTTCTTGTATTCGCGCTTTTATTATATGATTTTTAAATTAATCTTTAAGAAATTATTTAACACTAGAATGCCCAAAGGTGTCATTTCAACTCCTAGTGCTCTTTAAGTCCTTGTAACTTCTTTGTTTTTGAAGATAGAATTTTGTTATTCTGTGAATTCTCATCAATTTCAATTATTTACCTTATGTTAAAAACTCAGTGTACAGGAGGCCGATTTGGACTCATAATGTTGATCATGTGGTCAGTGGTGGTTTGTGCTGATCATAAATTTTTACCACAAACGTAACAGAAGTTATCAGGTTGTTTCGCACACTTTTGATGTGAAATGGCGATTTGCATTTTATTGAACTGGCATAACTCAACAGATCATATGGCGAATTTCTCTTTATAAAAAACACAGCATTCTAATGTATTCATGTATTTGAGGCACATGCAAACCATACACGAATTTCACACGCACTGCAGGGACAGTTCTGCATGTCACTGACTGTCTCAGAAAATCCACCCCAACAGTTAGATACTTGTATATTTGCGATCAGGTAAGGGGCTAAAATCATTCCTTTTGGTGACTGATGCACAGTAGGAAATATGAGGGTACACATGAATTGTTTTCAAAACGACCACTAAAATGTACCAAGACCACTAAGACCTACTCGTAATTGAATGTGAATACCAGATGCCAGAACAAAGAAACCAATCCTCAAATGCAGAAGGTAAAAAAAACAACCATAAAGGCCTAATTTTTTTTGATATCTCGTGAAAGTGACATAGATGAACTGAACAAATATTTTATTTTTTAATAGGTTTTCTGTATATTGATTCTACATTTCTTATAGGTGCAATTTTAATGTATTTGCATTAGTAGCAAAATATGTTTTGATACAGTATAAAGAAACAGTATATTTATAAACTGTGACATGTGACGTTTTTATTGTGATATTCGTAATATATGTATAAAATTGAGTGTGTTGCACACTCAACCTTCCTGGAGGTAAAAATTTTGTTCCTTAGTGTTTTCAGAAAAGGATTAAAAAACTTATTTCATGCAGCACATAATAATGGTCATAGTATTTTAGTGCAAGACATGATTGAATCTTGTTCTACAGCTAATATTAAAACTAAATCCTTTGACTATTCTATTAATGGTAATTTTAACATTTTATGAATAAATTATTTTCACTATTTAAATCTTTTTTCCATGTTTTGAACATTAGTCCGTATGTATGTACATACCACAGACCACCTAAGTAGCCTGGCAAAGCACTACATGAATCGCCCACCCACCACAGCAGTTCTGTGAATACAGTGGGCTACAGACTTGATACAATTAAATGTAAATTAACCTTTATATGAAATGCTTGCCTCTATAGTCACAAACATTAAACAAAGCCATAGCTGTTGCAAGTTCGACTGGTAAAATAAATTGTTTTGAAATATGAAAGGCACAAGCCTCACACATGAACATAATGGTCAGAAAGGTTAACTCGTTGACCATGTGGATATTGAATGCAGGCTGAATGTGATGTTCAAAACACTAGCAAAAACCACTAATCAGTAATTAGTGCATGCTTCAACTAGTGTTCCAAGGGACTTGGCAGTGTGTTGCCAATTTCCATATCTCACCATCGCCCCATAAAATGTACATATTTAAGTATGTTATTCCATACAAATCTCAGGGTTGATAATGATAAATGTAGTGATGTCTTAAAAGCATACTGTTTTTTCCTGTTGTGAAAAATGTTAATTTTCTTTTTCTGTGTACTTGTATTGAAGAACCTTATATTTCCTCCCGTTATGTGAACACACACTTAGTACTTATTTAGAAACTATTCAGAATAATGGTAGTATGTTTGAGTTTCGTGAACTTATTTCTCTTGACCCATAATTTTTGCCATAACTAATTTGTAGTAAAAGATGTGACATTTATAGAAATGTGTATTTCTTTCACAGTATGGAGGAATGTGAAGCTCTGTGCAACCGATTGGGTATAATGGTGGGTGGCCAGTTAATGTGTATGGGTAGTATTCCCTATCTCAAAAATAAATATAAACAGGGCTCAACAATAAAAATTAAGTTAAAGGCTGGAGGTGGAGAAGAGACCATTGAGAATGCCAAACAGAAATTAGATTCTGCTTTCTCAACAATAATTCTCAAAGATGCTCATGAGGTAGGTATTTAATGCATATTTTTTAGTTTAATTCAAAGAAATATATGTCATTATTTAATTATATTACATCTTAGTTATTTTCATTATTTCTGCTGCTACGATGAATCACAAGAGATTTGTTTTGCTCTAAGAAGAATAAATTGTTCTTGATCTTTAATTTTTGCACAATTGCAAAACTTGATTCTATGGGCATTCCATGTCAAAGCAACAAGGCTTCCAACCTCACCATCTTAGAATTTCTTACCCGTAAAAATTCCATGCAACTGACTGACAATTTTTTGGTTGTAGAAGTTTATGATCTATTTATACTAAAAGGGATAATATTAATCTTATGTAAGAAACTACAGTGAAACCTCTATAATGTTTTTTAAGGGATTATGAATTCTGAACAGTGTACAGAGGAAAACACTATAAAGAGAAAGATTGTGTATATGGGCTTTTGGTCAGGATCGGAAAAATTTGTCGTAACATAGAGGAAATCATTATAAGGAGGAACATTGTAAAGAAGTTTCACTGTATTTCAGTGTAGGAGTGTGTCATATTTGAGGTAATTATCACTTCATTGAGAGAGAAGAACGTAAATATACTATTAGAGATGTATATACCAATCACTAAAATGTGAATTATGAAAAAACCTCTTAATTTTAAAAAATTCACGAATTGGCGTATGAAATAAGAGCCTACCAAATCAAGGCCAACAAATTTGGATGCAGAAGTTAATAGTTATTTATGAAACTTGCATTATAAGGGCTCTAATGATCTCTGGTGACCAAAAGTCTGAGGGCTTTTGACCCTTTTTTTCATATTTCCCTCCCATTATTCCCTCTTGTTTCCCTGTATAAGTGAACATGTAGCATCATTCTACAGTTTTCATATTTCCCTTGTAACCACGATCCTCTTTATCTGAGTAAGTTAGCTTCATATTGAAGGCAATAATGTATCAATAAAAAATAAAAACGATTTTTAACAATGGAAGCTACATTACAGAGGGTTGAACAGGGCATGTGCAAATTTCCTTAGTTTGGTATCTCTTTTATAGAAGCCCCAGTCTGACCAACTTCTTAAGCTCCCAACTGGTGTCCTGATGTGTGGTAGTGATGTGCGTGTACGTGAAAGTGGATGTGAGATGATATTTCAAGGAAGAGGAAGGAAAGATTGCATGCAGTCTGTAATCTATGTGTTAGGGCGGGCATTTACCAGGTGTTGATTAGAGAAACAATAGAAAAATACAGTTACTGATCAAAGTAGCTGGCCGCTAGAATTCTCCTGCAGACAGCAGTTGAATTTGATCCAATTTTCTAGCTGGTGTCGAAAATCCTGCCACTGTTGTCTAGGACCACAGTGTCAGAGGCACTGCAGTGGCATCAGTTGATGCTCTAAGCCAACTCAGCTGGTCTGAATTTTCAAAAATGGCACAAATTTAAATCTTCATTGTCATTCTACAAAAAGAATATTGAAAATAGAGATGTTTTATCTTGATGAAAGCTGTTCTTCAAAATTCATCTTTAAATAATATGATGTTATTTTTTTGAAAACTTGAGTAGTTTTCGCAGGATATTGTGTGTATAATTAATGCAAGAACGTATGTGCTGTTATAGCTCTGGTAATTTTTTTTTTTTTTTTCTTGAATGGAACAAACTATGCTTATGTAGTAAATGATACAATTCTGATTCTCAGTAAAATCTCAGGAGTGGAGGCTGGATTTTTATGTAATTACATATTTTTTGTCTTTCTGCTGACCGTTCTCAAAATTGTAATCTTAGCGAATAATCACGCTCTTAACACAATATCCAATTTTTTTGTTACATATTATTTTATATTTAGTACTATATTACATATTTTGCAGTTTTTACAATATATATTCTTATTCTATTAATTTTCTTTAATTTTATTACACATTTTTTAATGAAAATAAGTATTATCAAAAAAATCAGCATTTTCTCCTACGTTAAGGGTGAAATCTAGGTGTCAAAAGTATCATTGACACTGCATTTTATGACCTGTAAGCTGAATTTCCAAGAAAAAATTTGCAAAGTCCTGTATTACAATACATGAAGCTTTTACTACTGAAACTACTTAAGAAAGTTGTAAGATGCAAAGTGTGCATCAACTTGTGCTCTCCAAAATGTTTTTAAAGCATTTGTATTCATTTTAAAACTTATTTAAGAACATTTTTTCTAAATGTAACATCGTGCTATGTAAATGTTCTTTTTAATTAGAAAATTATAATTTTACATATTATATCTGATTTTACATATTTATTACATATTCTTACTATTTTCATTACAAATTTATGTACATATTTTGACATTTCATACTACATATTTTTTCGGTCTCTACTCATGAGTTTCAAAGTTGTGAAAGTTTAAGGGATATCATACTGCTTTATTGAAGGGAGAGATTTTTCAATACTGACATTTTTTCTTGAAAATTGCATCTTAAAATGGTGTCTAATACAATTCTAAAAATACGAGTAGTTTTGGCATAATTTTGAATGAAATCATGACAATTTAAAAACATGTAAACAAGATTTTCTCAAAAACTGCTCCCAATTTTTGCTTCTTTTCACTACAAAATAATTCCAAAATATGGCACATCATTAGTACAGTTGGAAAGATGTAGTAAACCGTTTTTTGAATAACTGGTTTTTTGCATGGTATCTAATAAAACAACTCCCTTCTATGCACTGATTTTTAAAGACTCATGACATCAATATCTCTATGTACTGAAGATAACACTTTTTTTTTTAATCTGAATATTTGCTTCTTATTACATAATAGTTTATTAATAAAGAGAATGCAGTCCAGTTTTAAGATCTTGTATCCTTTGTTTTGCTTTCTGACCTTGTGGTGCTTTTTTTTGCTTTGTGGTAAGTATCTGAGAAATATAAAATATATAAGTTACATTTCTTTGTTACAGACATTTCTGCACTATCAAGTTACTGATCGAAATGTGTCATGGGGTTATATGTTTGAGACTATGGAGACATTAAAGAAGGGATCTGAGATTATTGAAGATTACACCATAAGTGAAACAACATTAGAAGAGGTATTTTTATCTTTTGCACAAACATAAGCGAGACTCCACGACTACCAAAATTGCAAATGGCAGCGATAATCCAGAATAGAACTATACCTTAAAGACCTAAATGGTCTCTTTCATCAGTATTATGAGTGTATTTTTGTCATGTTAATTAGCAAACCTCGTAACTGTTTCTCCTCCTCCATTTTCTCTTCACTTCATATTATATCAGTACAAAAGAATCGTAATAAATGAAAATAAAGAACTAATCAAGCTTCTTAAACAATGAGTTCCCAGTATTCATGTGTTCAATGGGAATGAGAACTAAAATTTAGTTAAACAGCCCAGCTTTCCTACGTGTGTAAAATTGATCAAAATGAAGTTCCATGGTATGCTAATTAGTATGATGTTTTGTAAATGTTCCTCTCTTTAACTTAAATATACACAAGGAGTCTATTTAAGAATTGCATTAGTCGTGGAATTTTAGGCTGACGAGAGGGTGCTTTTCAGTCACTGATAAACTGACAGCTCCTTGGCGTGTGCATTACAAGATTTGGTAGGTGTCCACAAAGTATCTAATGTAGTATGTTATACCCTTACTTAACATTTCTGCTTCTAACACATTTTTTCCCCTTTTTTTGATGAATCCTTTGTCTATGGTTGCACTGCAATCTATTACCTACTGAATTATCACTGAATGATCTTGGTCAAACCTTTTTTTGCCCAAACTTTTAATCAGTTAGATGTCCAGTTCCATAACCTCGTTAAATTTTCTTCTGTAGTTTCTGACATGAATAAATATAATCGTAAAGTTTCAAAGAAATTAACTTCACACTATTACACTTTGAAATTTAACAAAACTTTCATATATTTTATATTTTTGAAATTGAATGGAAGTTTACCATGCGGTAGTTTATTGTAAATAGTTAAATCAGGGTATGAATCAGCAACAACAAGCATTTCAAGGCTGAAATGGCCTCTTTCTAGCTATTTTCACTTGTGCTTGGTGGCTACTGAAGAGTAAGGGATGTCTTGGTGTCTGTTGAAAGAATTTTAGGCCTTTCTTTGATGAGAAATATTGCCAGACTGAATATGCTGCTAGGTTATAGGAAGCAAAAAGCTTTATCAGTGTGAAGTACCTTACTGCTTACTATAAGAACAGCCGAATCATGGCAATTCTTAAATAGAAACACTATGTTAGTGGGTAAATAAATGTGTAAAATACTTTATAAATATATATAAATAAATATAAGCTTCGCAAGTAAATGGTGCCTTCAACTAAGAAATATTATTCATGCTTTTGCTTCTCTTTTCACTTGTTACTGATATGCGAGGCAATAAATACCAAAGAAATTTATTTTTTGATAAATGATTGTAGAGAGGATAAGATTGGATCGATGAGAATGTTATTTACAACAGCTTGTATTTAATTTATAGTGGTAGCTATTATCTGTAAATTTTAGTAAAAAAAGGATAAAAGGAATTGATGTTCCAGCAATATTTTTTTCCTTTCATTTCTTTTACTGATTTTTTTAAATTCTACGATGGTTTTTAGAATCTCTGGAAATTAATGACTTAAGTATTGTATTCTGAATGGTATACGGTCTGTCCCACAGAAAAGGTGACTGATGTGAAGTAAAATACAAAAAGTTGGTTGTTCATAGTGTACATGCTTTTTTTTATTCAAAATAGTCTCTTTGTGATTCAGTATATTACTGGAAGCGTTGAAAAAATTGTTCAAAACAATTCTGATAGTCAACAGTCGGAATTGCCTGCAGGATCGTTGTCGTAGCCTTCTGAATATCGGAAATTGTGTAGAAACTCCGATATTCATGACCATTTTCAGTTTGTGAAATAGCCAGAAGTCGCTCAGAGCTAAATCTGGCAAATAAGGAAGATGGTAAAGTGCAACAATACCTTTTTCAGCCAAGAATTGGTGAACGATCTTCCTTTTGTGCGCTGGAGCATTGTTGTGCAACAAACACCAAGTTCCTTGGTTGCGGTATTCAGGCTGAACAATCCTTGCCCATAAATGAGTTAGAATGCCCAAATAGTAATGTGCGTTCACAATTTGACCTTCTGGAGCTAATTCTTTATGGATAATTCCTTTGGAATCAAAGAAAACAGTGAGCAGTGTCTTGACACAACTTTTCATTCGCTCTTTTTTTGGATTTAGAAATTCTAGACCTTTCCATTCCGAGCTCTGGCACTTTGTATGTGGCTTGTATTGAAAACACCATGTTTCATCCCCTGTTCTGATGCATGATAGGAAGTCTGGGCCCTCATTGACTGATCGTTTCATGTTTCTGCAGTGTTCCACTCTGCAAAGCTTTTGATCATCCGTGAGTGAGTGGGGGCACAAAGCGACAACAAATCTTTTAGGAATTCCATTGAGCTCCTTTATTAACCTGGTAAATGCACAATGATCATTTCGAAGAATTTCAGCCACTTTTTGAACATTTTGTTCGACTTGAACTGTCGCTGATGCTCCTGGATGTAGATCATCTTCAATGCTCTCTCTTCCGTCACAAAATCTTGCATACCACTTAAAAACGTTTTTACGGCTCATTGCTTCACGACCATCGACTCATTGCTTCACGACCGTAAACACATTGTATCATTCCAAAAGTTTCTGTGTCACTGTTACCCACTTTGAAACAAAACTTCATGTTCGCAAGTCGCTCCATTGCTTTTTTCACGACTGAGGGTCAAAACACACTGTTACAGTTTTCTTTACTGCGAGCAGTCTGTGATGCCAGTGCTGTTTCTTTTAAAATGAAAGGTAGTCGAAACACAACACAACTTAATTCCTGCATCAGATCACAGATTGCAATTGTGGTTCCGTGAATATAAAATCAGTCACATTTTCTGTGGAACAGACTGTGTACTTGCACTTAAAGTTACATGTAGGGTTACCAGAAGCTTCTTTGTATACTCTCAGCATCAGTAGCCAAACTGCTTAATCACACAGTGAAATCACAGAGGTTAAGAAGCTTGAGACACTAAGGGTCCCTGGATGAATATTTATTATTTCTGCAGGTACGTTTGTGTGTCCTGGTGGCAGAACACCACAATTTGCAAACATTGCAATTAAGAATATTAATAATATAACTTAAAATTATATATTAATAATGATGACAATCACAATAATAACATTGATAATAACTATAAAAGGAATAATTATATAATAATAACAATAACAATAGCAACAATATAACTGTCAATAACTACATTTTTGGGGGTATCTTATACAGATATTTTAAACTATTAAACAAATTACTTTCTAATTACACTCCACTTTACTACACTGTCTTGCACTTTCCTTGTTTCTTATTCTATATTGCACTACACTTCACCATACAACACAAAAAGTAACAGATTGTTTTTATTTTTTGACATGATTTTTTAGCTTAGAAATATTAAATTAATTCAGGTTAGATGTATTAAACCTTTGAGGGGAAATCTCTTTATTCAAGTTTTGCAGTTGTCAGTAACTTTGAGGATAAATGTGGGTAGGTGTAGAGATATCTTAGTTCGTTTGTTTTTCTCTCTTCTTCCTCAAGTATCTGAATATAATGTCCCAGAAACGTGACCAAATAAGTGGTAAGGTTTTTGTGTATCATCCTTGGATCCAATGCATTTGCACCTGAAGTTTTTCACCAATGAAAAATTAATGGACTGGTGGTAGGGGTAGATGTTCTGAGATTTAATTGAAGGTGAGATTCAGGTCTCAGTGAACTATTAAAGAATGAAGAGTGAAGAACCCTATAAGTTTGCAAACAGGAACTTCAAAATGTAACAATGTGGTAGATCATCAATGGAATTCTCATGGGTACAATTATCTACCAATTAGTTTTATTGGCCTGTTGTAATTTCTGTTTATCACATACATTTCCATTTCTTTCTCTTCTTTTTTTGTTTGTTTGTAGTCTGGTAACCCTAGTTACACAGGATTAAATTTTGGGTATACTGTATATAATTCTCTAACAAATACTTTTTTTATGACTCTTAAGTCAGATAATTCTATTTTTAATTTAAATTTGCTCCTTTTTGTGAAATTGATAACTCGCTCTACCGCATTTAATGACAAAATAAGTATTTTTAGAGTTTATTTTCCATAATGACTGAACGAAATTTTTTTCTACAGCAGCCTTCAATTTTGGAAATGTATACATTGAATAATAAATAATTAAAGTTGGTGGAATATAGAATGTAGATATTTTGTCTCAGCAATTTTCAGAGTTGTTGCAGAATGTTGTTATGCCAAATATTATGTATTTGTTTATATATATTCTTGAAAAATGTATATGCTGGATTAAAACTATATGACTGTATACCTATAGATACCAGAGCTCTGAATTATCCTAAATATAACAGAACCAGTATGACCTTAAATGCATTACTTTTTCCGAAAGTACCAATCTTTGTTGTATAATTTATAAAGCCCACCATTCTTATAATACCTGTATGAATAAAATAATTATAATATGTGGTACGTGAAGGTGCTCTAGTTCATATTCAACCAATTATACAGTAAATTGTAAACTTGTATGGAACTGAAGATGATAATTAAGAATATTTTTTAGCACCTTTTAATTCACAGTTCTGCACTAGTGGTGTGAATGCATTTCTCAGTTTTCAAACGTAAATAAAAGGAGAAAAATATTTATGGGTAAGTAATTCTTCACACATGTTTGTATTACTTTATTTTAAATTCAAATACTAATGTTATGTACATGGATGTATGGACATTTCAGTTGCAATAAATAAAGATTGTGAAACAATTGCATTTTCAAAACATTTCAGAGTAGGTTTGTTCCAAGCCCTGTCCCATGAAAACTATTATCTCTTCAATCACATGTTGATTGCCGAGCGCTGCCTCACTGTACTTCATCTCCCTACTGCAGTGGTTTTACGCGTAGTATGTGTCAATGCCAAAGGTATTTGATGCACTTCTATACTAGATCATTGAAATGTGTACTGTATTAAACATTTTTATAACTAGTGGTGCTACAGAATGGCAGAGACTTTCCTACATATTAGTTTTTTATTTCCTTTGGTCTTGGCTAGCAATTCGGAATTGACACATACTCTTGCCAGCTGCCATCTATCGCTGCCCAAATTACTTTTTTTTAAACATTTTTTTTTAATTTTTCAGTTTCTTAATTGTTGAATGGAAATATTATTTTAAGATATAATGGAATGATTCTTGAGATTAGGTCATTGATATAAAAACTTTTCAATCTGCCAACGTTTCGGCCTTTATTCAGCCTTCATCAGGGCTACAAACAGACGGATTATTTGCCATATAGATTACATTACGTACCACATGATTATTTACCATATACATTAACGTACCAAGATTATTTCACAAATTGACTGATACATACAATATAAAAAGATTGTGTTATTACATACCACATATTTTCCGCATTTTTTTCCGGTTCCACCACAATCCATCCCCCATCCTCTTTATTCACTTATAGCCTCTACCACACACATTCCTTCCGCCGCGCCATATTACACACACCACCCTCACACCTCATCCTTGCAAGTCTCCTCCCTCTTACATCATGTATGTACATCATGTATAACAGTCAAATTTGTGTTCATATCCGGTCTATTTTGAACAACAACCAACCTATATACCCAATCATCCCTGTTCATACTTATATTATTATTATGTATGAGGAAAAAAAAGGGGGAAAAAAATGTAGTGAGTTAATTAATATAAGTATGAACAGGGATGATTGGGTATATAGGTTGGTTGTTGTTCAAAATAGACCGGATATGAACACAAATTTGACTGTTATACATGATGTACATACATGATGTAAGAGGGAGGAGACTTGCAAGGATGAGGTGTGAGGGTGGTGTGTGTAATATGGCGCGGCGGAAGGAATGTGTGTGGTAGAGGCTATAAGTGAATAAAGAGGATGGGGGATGGATTGTGGTGGAACCGGAAAAAAATGCGGAAAATATGTGGTATGTAATAACACAATCTTTTTATATTGTATGTATCAGTCAATTTGTGAAATAATCTTGGTACGTTAATGTATATGGTAAATAATCATGTGGTACGTAATGTAATCTATATGGCAAATAATCCGTCTGTTTGTAGCCCTGATGAAGGCTGAATAAAGGCCGAAATGTTGGCAGATTGAAAAGTTTTTATATCAATGACCTAATCTCAAGAATCATTCCATTATATTATTAATAGAGGTCAAGAAATCAAGCACGTATTATTTTAAGAATATTAAAGAACAGTGAACGCTCGTCCTAAATGACAGTTTTCTTCAAAAAATTTAGAGCTGTTTTTAAGAGAATGGTGTTTCATTGCTGCTGTATATGCGAAATTTGAAGCTCTATATTCACAGGAATCTTCTGTGCTTTCGAAAAACTTTATTTGAAGTCATTTAAAGAACTTTAACTCACAAATACAGTAGTGTTTACAAATTGTGAAAAATGTTCATATTAACAGTGTGAGAAATCTTTCAAAAAAATTACATTACTGTAATTTTTGAAAAAACAAAAATATCCCAAAATGAACTTTACGTCATATTAAACATTGCAATTAGCACTATCCATTCCAAAAGTTTGAAAAAAAAAAAATGGAGCCATTTATAAGAAAATGGTGTTTGAGCATTTCTGAAAATGCGGAATTTTGAGCAACTTTTCACAGAAAACGGTTGAGTTTTCGAGAACATTTACTTGACATTATTTAAAGCACATGTACTCATTAACATAATGTCAACAAATCAGAGTTAATGTAAATATTAATGAGGTGAGAAACAATTCCAAAAAATTACATTTTTGCAATTTTTGAAAGAAAAGAATAGAGCAACATGGCGTTTATGACGTCTTATAGAGTACATTAGGCACTATACCTTCCAAAAGTTAAAAGAAAAAATTTGGAGCCGTTTTTGAGAAAATCTTATTTTTGTAATTTTTTAAAATAGCACATATTGCATGCAATATTCCGCGAAAACTGCTATAATTTTCAAAACAATGTACATGACCATAAAGAAAAAACTCACTATCAAGAACAAATTTTATTCGTAGGAAAAATGTCTGCAATTTTATATTTGGAGGAACTCGCGGATTAAAATTCAAAATTTTGCAATTTTCGAAAATCCAGAGTTAACCGTAAAACTTGGACGTATGCCACCTTAATAAGTGAATTTTATTCCATTCTTATATGAAATTTAAAGAAAAAATTTCGAAAATGTCCAGGGATTTTCATGTAAAGTACCCCCAAATTTTGAAGAATTATTTTCAAAATCTCAAAGCTTCGACTAGAACCAAATCGACTGGGGAATATCCATTTTGGAAGAAATCGTACGTATGGTTTAGGTGCTAGCAGTGTTCACAGACGGACGTTTTCCTTTCAATTGGTTTTTAGGTATCAAGGACCTAGAAAACAGGGTTTCTGCCTACACCACGTGTTAGAGGATTTTTTTTCTTAATTTAGCAACTGGTTTTATCCACTTATTCGTTTTCACGCCCCGGCAATTAATTTTTTTCCGCCGAAAATTGGTCATTTTTTCGCGCAGCATTACAGAACTGTGCCTATACTACGTATATCACTGTGTATACGTACGTATACGGGAAAGTAAAAATTGTTATATTGTTGCATTACGTAAACATTTATATTGAAGTCTCACGATATTCATGTTTACAAATAATAACAAATTCCTCCTTCATGAGACTTCTTTAAGGTATCAGAAAATCATACCTAATGATTTTAAATGTTTGATAAGTGTTTCTTTAGTCATTTCTTTTGTTAACATATTTGCTTGCATGTCAGTAGATGAAATATGAAATAAGGCAATAGATCCATTTTGTATGTTTTCTTTAATGAAATATAGTTTGCTGACCGTATGTTTATCTCTGGCAGTAATTTTAAAATGTTCCGCCCAATCTATAACAGCCTTACTGTCAATTAAAATGTTAATTGGTACTTTGACTAGATCGTGAAGTCCAAGTTCTTTCATAAGTAATGTTATCCAATTACTTTCACAAATGGCATCACATTTATTTATTTGTCAAAAAACAGTAAAAACTGTATACGACGTGTGGGGAAAGAGATTTATCTGCGCACATTTTCTTGAGGGCCAGAATTTAAAAAAAAAAAAAAAAACAAAAAAAAACAACAACGAAAAAATGAATTTAGAAAATAATTATTTTAGAAAAATAAAAAATATTTGAAAAATGTTTGTTCCCGAGTTATGGAAAATCAATTTCAACGGTAAATGAACTACAAGCAAAAGGAGTGCTCAACAAAGCGTGCGCACAGTGAAGCCACATTTACGTCCAGAAGCAAAACAAGGGGCCATCTCAGCATTTGCTCAATGGATCAGGGAAACTGGACAAAAACCTGATCGAGATGGGGGTCATTGACCCGGAAGCTGAAGTACATTACTTGTTACAGGCGTATTAAATAATTTTTAAAAATGTATACAATGCAAACGTAAACTAATTCATTATATATCTTTGTTTTGTTACAATAAACATTCTTTTCCACGGGATTTCAGCTTGCTTTGGTCCCAAGATTTTTCAATATGGCGGCCATTCAGCCCTGCCAACTTTGAAAATGTACATGAAGCTAGACATCGGCGCTACATTCAAACACGCAATTCGAGGAAATTGCCATCAGGAACTTCTCTCATTATAATGTTAATTTTAATCAAATGAATGTTTTGAAACATTGAAATAATTATCATTTGGATCGATTATTTTGATAGTTTTCGACTGAAACTCATAATGTTGAAATATGAGAAGTTTAATGTTTTACTTCATTTTAAAATGCAAATATAATTAGAAAGCTTTAGAGGAATAAATTACATTCTTACAAAGATTGTTAATGATTGATATAATATAGAATTAATGGAAGGAAATTTTAAAAAATTGAAATCAGAGTATATCTTAAATATTATTTGTCTCCATTTCATTATTACAATAATATATTTAATCTCAACATTCAACAGTGAAAACTAAGGAAGAAGAGTTAAAACTATTTATTTTTTTACCAAGTAAATTTATTTCACAATAGTTGCAAACAAGTGTTTTTACAGTTAAGTTTTTTGTGAAATCTTCATCTACACTGCTCCTGATCAGATGCACAATTTGTTTGCACAATATACCCCATCCTTCTCTCTATACACAACCATAATTTTCTCCGCATTTTTCCAATACTCCACTGCATTTTTCCAATTTGTCCAAAGTTGACACCTTAAAAATTTAAATAATGTATTCATAACACTATTAAATTTAAGATATTGAATCTCATTTTCCTTGTGTTAAATATGTCAATGAATTTAGATAATTAAGATTCCTGTTTCAAAACCTGCTTCCAAAGGTTTCTGGTCTTTTCCATTCTGTAGCAAGGTTTTCTAAGGACATTCTTATTGAAGAATCACTTGACTGAGATCACATATTTTCAGTTGAAACTGCATTAGGGAGTAAGCCTTGAATCAGTCTGCCCTTCAGTTCGCTGCAATTTATCAACTATACCCTGTTGTTAATTACTTTTAACATTTGAAAAAAATATTTATATGATAACTGCTTGAATCATTTTAATAGAATATATGAAGGTGAATACGAAAAGATGAAAATTAAAATGCAAGAATAATAATATACAGCATTTACCATGTATCCTGACAATAAATATTTTTAAAATGTTCACCTTTTGCACAGAATGTTAGCAGTATTGGTCTTATTTTACGTATGATATCTACATTACAGATCTGCTCATGGGCTTTCTGGCCTGGCTTCATAAATCTTTGGTCTCATTGTGTACTACATACACTCCTTTCTTTGGGTCAGCCATGACTATAAAATATCAAAAAATTTTAATAAATATAATAGTTATATAATTACATTAATACTATACAAAAGTATTGCATAGTGTAATGTATAATATAATATAGGTTTACATAGTAAATACTGTCCCACATTGAAAATACTAAATATATTTCCATGAGAGTGTGAAAGTATCAAAGTATGTAATCAGTAACTGTATCTTCAAAGCAATGTAAATATGTATATGATTTATTGAATATGAATTGCTAGAGCAAAGTACCTTGTCATACATTGTTTGAAGCAATTCTCTTTGACAGATATCATTGTTATTATTTTTACTATTGATATTATTATTATTACTACTAATAAGGCTGACAAAAATAATTCTCCTGGATAATTTACATCATCTTTACCTCTATGAACAATATACTTGCTTTGATTTTCCAAACAAAATTCTTTTAAGAATTCTGAACAAAGAAGTTTAAGGTCCTTGGAAAAAGAATGTATCATAATTGCCTCTGATATTCTCCCAAATTTCTTTTTCTGAAAGAACTTTCCCTGTAAAGAGTGTTTCCTATTATTTCTTCTTTGCAAACTATACCCAATACAAAGTATAAAAATATACACTCATATGTTGAATGTTACCATCATGAGTTTTTTTATAGATGAATCTTGCAATTGCTTTCTTCACAACCATCTAAGTGATCTGTTTGAGTACTGACTTCACAATACTGAAAGAATATTGTTAAGTCGATATGAACTGCATTTTAGAGATACACATACATTTGTAATGTTAATTTTTTCACATATGGCTTTATTATTAGACCAAACACCATGAATTAAAATATGTTCAATCACCGTGTGTGCTACAATTCCCAATTTATAGATATAACCAAAGATATACAAAATACCTGCATGTGGTAATGCACAAATAATCTATTCCATAACATAGAGCAATAACATTGTATCTTGCTGCACTATTTAATATTCATTGTTTAACTTTAACACGATTTGCATGCGTCATTTTAAATCACTTACGTGCATTGTTTCCACTGTCTCGTTTAAAAATTCAAAAACAAATAATGCGATGAGAATATCAAATCAAAACGACAAATTCAATTTAAAAATTGTAAATATGCTTCTACGCCAGTTTCTAAGCGTGCAAGAGTGCAGTTTTGAACATGTTGGTAGAAAATAAAACAAATGAAAAGATGCCAACCCCAGCTAAATAAAGTCTCTTTCGGCGTGTATGTGCCAACACATGGGGAGTTTCATTGACGGTTGACTCCTCTGAAATGGACCTGTACTAAACTTAAAGTGAAACGAAAAGTCCCTGAGACAATGCCGTTAGTATAACGGGTGATATTCATGAAGTTGGTAT
>JAHLJT010008927.1:0-19488 GCA_031308135.1 Acheta domesticus
CCATTTATAAAACCACGAGCCGCGACTGCTTGTGAAATACGTTCTACTCGAATACGCAGTACCTTAAAGGTACGGTTAATTAACAACTAGCATCTTTAAATAAATGTCACAGAATAACAAATAAGCTTTTTTTAATAAAGGCCAATATTCCAAAGTCTCGCTTGTCGTGATTTTTCTAATTGCTTGCAAGAACTTCGTTGCACTCATCTGCCAAGGCGAAAATCAGAAGTAATTAGTAGATAAATACGTAATTAAACTCGAAATATCTTCTCTTGAAGTGGGAATATGTTTCTCATGAAATCTGGATTCAGAGATATTTTTTGTTATTAGCCTGAATATAAACGAAATAAAGGTTTATTCGCCTGAAGGGTACAAGAGATTTTAAAATCTGAGGCAAAATCAGTATCATAATTAATTCTACCTACGCTGCCGCCTTTTTGTCCCGGGTTGACCGAGGGGTTCCCGAAGAGTGCGGAATTAATTCAACGTTTCAAGTGCAACTGTACTAATAAGATATTAATATAAATGATAAATACTACGTACAACAGATATACGAGTTTTGATTTAGATTCGTTCATAAAACAATAGATTTTCTGTCGCATGCAATCGTTTAACAAGTTATTTTTCTTTCGCATTCATGAGGTAATTATACAGGCTCAATGTCTTGAGTTTCTCACTTACGAAGGAATTATTACATTATTATTATTTATTATTATTATTATTATTATTATTATTATTATTATTATTATTAATATCAGCAACAACTTTTAAGTTATTTTAAGACTAAAATAGTTTTATTGTAGACAACATTCAAGTTTCAAATTTTAACGAAAATTTAAAATAATATATTTTCTAGAATCAATTTGCTGTTTTTCTTCGATCATTAATAACTTTCAATATTATTAATTTTTTTTCTGCTACATTAACAACCACTCATTGTTCAAAAAATTTGAACGCTGGTATTTTTATAACATATAATTGACGAGTCTTTTTAATATCAATATTAGTCAAGTTGTTGTGTGTATTTATAAACACGTGTTTTTATCGAAAAGGGTTTTAATATTATATTGCAATGCAACTTTTGTTTCGGCACGCACCACAAAACAAAGATAAGAAATGAGACTATCTAATTTTGAAACACGGTAATCACAATGATACATATGATGAGAAACAATGTGTATATAAAAATACGCAATTTATGAACATTACTATTACTTACTTTATATAAATCTCTTCTTCGGCATCTAAATCGTTTTTTTTCTTGTAAATCTCACCGAAAACTGATCTGAGAGAACAAAACTGAGCGAGTTGTTATACCATTTCAAAATTTTTGTCTGAGAAAATGTGGCAAAAAATGAAGTTGCAGATACAAAGAACAGTAAATAGTGGAAAAAACAATTGTGGCGATGAATCTACGTAATATTTTTTCCCAGAAGTCTGTTTGTTCAGTCGGTGCTTTATATTCTGAAAGTGTTTCTTGCGCTCTGGAAAAGAAGTGCTTTTATTTTAATACATCACAGCAATTTAAAATAAAATGTACTAAAAAAAAATCAAAATGCAAGCAGTATTTCTTAATGCCCGTGAAAATGTAAAGCATAACTAACAATATTCATATTGTATTCTTTTCTTTCGTTCGACACGAAAGGCAGGCCGCAGATGAAAATAAACTGAGGTTGCGGAGCAATACTATTCAAATACACATTTATGTTTGTACGCTGACAAAACAACTGTTATATACAGTTCTGTCCATGAATATTAATTACGAGTAAAAAGTTTCATGAAATAATCATGTCCGCAAATTTGCATTTATTACAGAAAAAATATTTGATAATGAAAATACGTTATTTTAATGGAATGAGCACTAATAACGTTTATTTTTTTGTTGTGAAACGAAATATATTTTTTCTACGGCCGGGCATAATAACGAACTTCTCCCTGTGGTGTAAAGAACTCGAAATGTATCATCTGCGCATATGAGCGGAAGTAACATAGTTCAATACTTCCCGCACTGCTATTTGAATCAGTGATTGCAGATGCATAGTTCTCCATCTTGCACCTTATCAGTAGATACTAGGGTCACCAACTACGTTCGTAAAAAAATAGGACAATTGTCTAGGGAAAAAAAACAGAAAATCAAATCAAAAAGAACGTTCAGTATCTAATCTGTACAATTACATCTAAACATTAATTTTTTTAAATATTTAATTTATTAAATTATATATTTAAAGAACCCATGTATACGTAATTCACAATGTGTCTATTACAGAATCATATGAATTATAACAAATAAAGAAAAAAACATGATTCACGAAAATCATAAGTAACAAAAACATGTTTACTTTTTAAATATTTATACTTTTTTCTCGTTTAGCAACTGGATCAAAAGGATGGCGGTTACGAGGGGAATATGAAAACAGTTTGAATGATGCCACATTTTCTCTGATGGAGGGAATTACGGGAGGGAAATATGAAAAAAACAAACCCAGTCAAGGTTAACGTCTAGATAATTAGTAAAAAAGTAATTCTGAATGAATAAAATTAGGTAAAAAATTAAAACCTTTACGTACCACGGGCGTTAACTGGTTGTAATGATCTCGGCGAACAGAAAGCTCTCGCCATTTTGTCGACGCTCGATCATTAGATCCCTTATAACATCCTTGGTGCCCAAATAACTATCAGATGTTCCAATATGGCGGCGGTGGTGTAGCGGTTAGTTATATGGCGGCGGTGGTTAGCGTATCGGACTGTTATACTCAAGTTCGCGGGTTCAAAACCCGATCGAAGCCATGGGTTTTTAAGGGCGAAAAAATCCTTCGTACACCTTCCTTCGGAGGGGAAGTAACGCCGGCTGTCCCATGTTAGTAGATTTACTTGCACGTAAAGATCCTCAAGCCTAAATGTTGCCTCTGAGCTAAATTCAAAATCGCCTGTTTTTCTTCGCCCAAGGAATACCTTCTATCTCCGCTAGTTGGTGAAAGGAGCTTAGCGAAATTTACGTGGTCAGACGGAAGAGCAGGCCTCATGGCCTGAGTCTCGCCACGTAAAATAAGAATTCAATTCATTCCATGCAGTTTAACTACACTTGCACATGACATTTCTGACGGGGTTCGCGCACTTAATACGCCCAATGGTCACAGATAAGAAAACAACATAAGAGCCTTGTTCAAACGAGCACAGAGGCAGAGCTACGCAAAGGAATCGTTAAATCGTAGGAAAACTTCTCACGCAAATTTGACACTCGGGCCGATGGCTTTTGGAGCGAAAGAGAACATAAATATTAAGCTGACACATTGCACAGCTGCTTTTGCTTTTGCGGATTGCCCGCCACCGATTTCGATCAGGTGCGTAGCAGCACTTGCGTAGCAGCACTTGCGTAGCAGCCCTTGCGTAGCAGCCCTTGCGTAGCAGCCCTTGCGTAGCAGCCCTTGCGTAGCAGCCCTTGCGTAGCAGCCCTTGCGTAGCAGCCCTTGCGTAGCAGCCCTTGCGTAGCAGCCCTTGCGTAGCAGCCCTTGCGTAGCAGCCCTTGCGTAGCAGCCCTTGCGTAGCAGCGCCTTGCGTAGCAGCCCTTGCGTAGCAGCCCTTGCGTAGCAGCCCTTGCGTAGCAGCCTTGCGTAGCAGCCCTTGCGTAGCAGCCCTTGCGTAGCAGCCCTTGCGTAGCAGCCCTTGCGTAGCAGCCCTTGCGTAGCAGCACTTGCGTAGCAGCACTTGCGTAGCAGCACTTGCGTAGCAGCACTTGCGTTGCAGCACTTGCGTAGCAGCACTTGCGTAGCAGCACTTGCGTAGCAGCACTTGCGTAGCAGCACTTGCGTAGCAGCACTTGCGTAGCAGCACTTGCGTAGCAGCACTTGCGTAGCAGCACTTGCGTAGCAGCACTTGCGTAGCAGCACTTGCGTAGCAGCACTTGCGTAGCAGCACTTGCGTAGCAGCACTTGCGTAGCAGTGTATTTTTAAGAAGAAAAATCATTACTTCAAGGTAAGAGAATTGAAAATAAATTATTTGTAAAACTATATTAAAACGTATGTGGACGTATGTAAAGAAATTAAGTGGATCTGTCAGAAAACCTAACATTGAAATACTACGAAGATATCGAAGCAGAAATCTTAAAACAAATAACTTATTGGTCTTGATATAATTAAATGAAGTTATGCAATATTATATCAAAACAACAATTATTAAACAATTATAAAAATAAAAGAGAAAAATATCACCAACGGTTAAAATATGGACAAATTATCTTGCCATCGACATTATGGAATTCTTTCTACAAATAAAGCAGATTTCACTTTGAGATTTGGACTGAAGAGTTCATTAATGGATACTATTAATGAAGATTCCCTCTCCTCGCAATTATTAACGCTGTTATTTTACTCGTAGTTCTCCAAAAAGCAGATTGTAAGTAAAAATTGAGAAAATGGTAACAGAATGAGCATTACAGAATCAACACAATTACAACGAGCAGTTTCCAAAATAAAAATATGAGAACTTTTGCAACAGAGTGAAATATTCATCTGTTTTCATAACGAAACAGGAAAATGCCACAAAAGTGGATTATACCATCCGCTAGACAATTGCATATCCAGGCAATGAGTAAATATCTCTGTTTTCGTTCTGCGAAATGTTTTTGTTCTCTTGTATCACAAGCATACCAGCAAGAAACATAGTCCGCAGAATACGAAATGGAGAATTTAAGCCGAGGTCGGCGTGTATCTCGGGGATTATCTCTATATAATTCTGGTATCGGAGAGTTGCGTATTGAATATAAACTTGATAATTCCATCGTTTCTTGGGATGTTCTACATTCATTCTTTCTATATTTGTATTTATACAGAAGCAACAAATAAAAAAGTAGGGAGATATGTAGGGAGTGTTTCCAAAGTCAAAATATTACTCTTCACCAGTTTGATGTGCAGTCTCCAACGCTTTAAAACAGTTTCAAAAGTAATTTCATATTTAGTTATTTGAGGGTTTTTAATTAATTATAAGCACCAGAAAAAATGGCCAGATCCTAAACAGTAGATGAAGACGCGTAGAATATTACCTCGCAAACTGTGAATGAAAGTGGATCTAGAAAAATGCCGACACCATCTGTCTCCATCCGACATCAAACTTTTTTAAATACAAAAGTAATAATATTGTTCACGAAGTCTACGTACAAAATTGTAATTTCCCAGAGGCGCGTCATATGACACTACATTTGGCCTAAACAGTGGACTGGAAGGGTCTAACAGTCAGTGAGCGAGCAAGAGAGAGTGTGCGAACGAGCAGTGAGACAGAGAGCGCGAGTGAGAGACAGAACGAGTTAGAGACAGAGCGAGTGTGAGTCAGACAGAGCGAAAGAGTGAGAGACAGAGCCAGTGAGTGAGAGACAGTGAATGAGTGAGTTGAGAGACAGAGAGAGCGAGTGAGAGACAGTGGGAGCGCGAGTGAGAGAGAGCGAGTGAGAGAGAGCGAGAGAGCGAGTGAGAGAGAGCGAGAGAGCGAGTGAGAGAGAGCGAGAGAGCGAGTGAGAGAGAGCGAGAGAGCGAGTGAGAGAGAGCGAGTGAGAGACAGCGAGAGAGCGAGTGAGAGAGAGCGAGAGAGCGAGTGAGAGAGAGCGAGAGAGCGAGTGAGAGAGAGCGAGTGAGAGACAGCGAGAGAGCGAGTGAAAGCGAGAGAGCGAGTGAGAGACAGCGAGAGAGCGAGTGAGAGTCAGAGAGCGCGAGTGAGAGTCAGAGAGCGCGAGTGAGATGCAGAGAGAGCGCGAGTGAAAGACTGAGAGCGAGAGAGAGAGTGGGAGGGCAGAGAGAGAGAGAGAGAGAGTGACGGACGCGCGTTACACGATTACTCCACTTTACTATTGATGCGCCCGAAGCATTCCCTTTAAGGAAGTCTTTGTCCTCCTGAGTCCCTCGCGGGGTCAAGGGAGCCAAGTGGAGAGACATGGGGTGGGCGGGGAGCGGAGAGCGGGGGCGCGGGCTTTTCCATTAGACCTCGCGCAACCCCAGTCGCGCCGCTGCGCTCCGCCCATCCACTTCTGTGCGCGGGCAGTGGGCATACGCGCGAAAACTCAGGGCAAAATCATAGGCCAAAAGACGGTTTGAAAATTCTTCTTCTTCTTTTACTGCCATGCACTTATTATACTGCGATTTTTCTAAGAAGAGCTCTTAAAATAACTCAAATCCCATCTTCGCGATGGAATGTCACGGCATTTCGCGTCTTTCTCAGTTGTTCCGCTAGATTTCGCACAATCGCGACCGTATGAAGCAGTGCTTGCGATCATGTGACTTCTACCGGCAAGACCGAGAAAAGACGCGAAATGCCGTGACATATTCCATCGCGAAGATGGGATTTGAGTTATCTTGAGAGCTCTTCTTAGAAAAATCGCAGTATAGTACACAGGCTAGTCTTCAGAAACCCCTAGCGCCTTCTTATGAGGCTTGTCCTGGGCAAGTGTACCTAGCGTACTTCGCCATTTCTTTCCCTAGGGGCGCTTGTGAGCAAATTTTGACGTTGGATTTGAACACCAGATAGCGCAGGCCAGCATTCAATACACGCAATCTTATCCAGCAATTCAAATAGAAAACTTTGACTGGTACTAAATTGCTACGGGGTTTAATTTTCTCAGGATCGGCGAAATACCTTTCTGTGATCTGTTTTACATGCTGACAAGCGTCCACTTGCATACCCTCAATTTTGGCACATCAAAAATCCCCCTACTTTGACTGGGTTTGAACCTGCGAACTTGGGATCAGTAGCTCGGCATGATAGCCACTGTATCATCAAAGCAGCGTTGAATTTATTTAAATAAAAAAAAAAGAACCGATCATAACTTCCAGATTTTTCAAACGAAATAGATGAAGTTTACCCCGTGAAAGGTAGGTACATTGTCATTACAACGGTTTCGATCAAATGTGATTTCTCCTCCAAATACTTACAGAAATAGAAATAAAACATTATAAGCTTCCTATTTTCGTGCAAATAGAATGCGATAGAGCTAGATGACAACGGAAGATCACAAGAAGATTTAATCGATTTCACGTTATTATTTATCTACAGTAGCTCTTGCGCCACCACAAGTAGGAATGAGAGTTTACAGAGGAGTTGAAACATCCTCGAAAAGTAAGTGAGTCATGGAACTAAAAATCAATATAAAAACACCAAACTTATGTTTTTCAAGAAAGTGTTTTTTTATAAAGAGAAAAGGAATTAGAGGCACGATGATCTAAATCTTTTCAAAACTATACATATCTTGTTTCGAAAATTTCCACAAACAGTGGGTGGTATAATCTCGCAGATGTGGCTGAAAGCAAAGGAAGAACTGCACTCTTGGGAAAGGTCAAGAGTAAACTGTGTGATAACTGCCTGATTTGCCTTCAAAATTTGAGGCAATGTTTAAATCACTATATCTTCCGTCTATTAAATTTGGGGGCTGTATAGACTAAATCGATTGGAAAGAATCAAAACCTATTATCGCAAATTAATTTTTGGAGTCTCTAAATTCGCAACGAAAATGTCGGCTTGCGATAAGAGGTATCTAGTGCAGGTATTTGGAAAAAATTTAAAATAAAATCTATTAAACTATTATCAGGGGAACTTTCAGACACGCTTATACATCAGTGCTTTAGAAAGCAATTGTAGCAAAGTGGGCAGCACCAATGAACTTAAGAAGTGAGACTTATGTAGGACTCGGGGCCCATCTTGGTGGAGTTAGTTGGGAACCGGGGAACACGCAAGGTAGAACGGTTAATTTCTGATACAATCTGGAGCACTAAAAGGCAAGATACCCTAGCAGCAGTGCCCGAAAGAAGCTCACTACTTGGTTGTGAAAATTTCACTTGTGGTTGTGAAAAGGGGGTGTGTGAATAGGGTCGGGGGTAGACGCAACTAAGTTGGAAAGATTTTAATGGTGTCTGTGTGATGTGCGGCGATGTAGAAGATTGGATCGAAATATCCTCTTAAACTGCGTGTTTCCCATTCAATGAGAAAAATTGGACGTGGCACTATTACTTTTGATATAGAAATGTAATACTTGCCCACTAAATTTTAAGGAATCTCACTTTATGAAACTAGTGATTCTAAAACAACACATACTTTCTCGTATTATTTCTAAAACTTGCAAATTTTTGAAAATTCAGAGTTCAACGAATACGAGACCCCATCATTTTAAGCGTCTCCTCTTTTATCCGTGGGGGAAAATTGAAGAAACAATATAGAGCGGTTTTTAGAAAACAAATTATAAATTGCATTAATTTCAAACCCAACTTTCACACTAAAAACTCGCTTTTTCAAAAAACTGTACAAGACTTTTTTGATGAGCTAATATTTTGGAACAGGCTATGAATAAAACAAAATCTCTATCATAAATTTTCTAGCTTTGAAATGTTAACTTTTAACAAGTTTCGAAAATACAGTGTGTTCGCCGAAAAACAGGACTATCACCATATAATTTACGGTCCCTTGATACACCTGGGAGAATAATTAAAGAAAAAACATGGGATAGTTTTAGAAATAAAAAAAATTTTGATTGAAAAATTAAAAATTGCTTCTATATAGCCCAAAAATATGCAAAAAGTACTCATATTTTCTAAAACTTGTACAGGAGTTTTATTTCAAGATATGTCTTTGAGAAACATTTCATTAAGGAAAAGATCTCTACCTTCATATTATAGTTACTGGAAGTTATCCCCAAAAATTTGACTTGTTCAAAAACCTGAGATTAACGAACATACGACTGTACCTTAAGCGGTCGTTTACGATATCAGAGGACGTAGTTTAATCAAAACATTGAATCCATTTTTGAGAAACTTTTGAAAATGTGTTGTAGCTTTATGTAAAGTACCCATCAAGAATCAAAATAGCCATTTGAAACTCCCCAAGCCTAGACTTCGTACAATGGATTGGGGAAAGTCAATTTTGGAAAAATCGGCTGAACGGTATATGCCAGCTAGCGATTATCACAAATAGACGTTCTGCTGTCAAATCGTTTTTCGGTATCAAGGACCCACAAAACATGGATTCTAGCTACACCACGTGTTGGAGGATGTTTTTGTACACACAGCAACTGCATTAATCCACTTCTTCGTTTACCAGAGACCAGTAATAGAGGGGTTTTATGCCAAATTTGCCGTTTTCCGGACCCCGATTAAAAAACTATAACTACTTACAAAGTAAAGACAAGAAAGTTAAAATTAGGAAATTTGTAGAAAAGGTTTGGACTTTTACGGAAATGTTTATAAGTGGCTGGGAAATAGCATCGGTTAAATAGTAAGCAGAGTGGAGTCTACATTGGTCATAAAGTAAGTGAATAAAGTAAAAAAACAATAAATATATAAATTAGCGCATTATGAGGTAAATGGGGTGAAGGAGAAACTACACGTAGATCTGAGGTTTTAGACGTTCTTTCACTACAGGAGCCAAGTTTCCCGATATCTGGAAGAACAATACGAGTCGCAAACTACTTAAAATAATTTAGAAAGTGTCCTTATAAGTTAGCATGCACTTATCTCCTCTCAGCAGGTTTCTCCACCTTCAGGGTTTTCCCCTTTAGCCGCAGCATATGTACGCTTCCTTTGAGAGAGAGACCACTTGGAAGTTAGTATGCACTCGTCCTTCTCACTAGCAGGTTTTTCCACCTTCAGGGTTTTCTCCTTTAGCCGTACCGTAAGGCCACTTTCCGTGGCTTTGATAGAGAGACAATTTGGAAGTTAGCATGTACTCGTCTTCTCTCAGCAGGTTTTTCCACTTACAGGGTTTCCCTTTAGCCGCAGCATATGGCCCGCTTTCCGTGTCCTTGATAGAGAGACCATTTGAAAGTTAGCATGTACTCGTCTCCTCTCAGTGGGTTTTTCCACCTTCAGGGTTTTTCCCCTTAAGCCGAACCGTATGGCCGCTTTCCGTGGCTTTGAATAGAGAGACAATTTGGAAGTTAGCATGTACTCGTCTTCTCTCAGCAGGTTTTTCCACTTACAGGGTTTCCCCTTTAGCCGCCAGCATATGGACGCTTTCCGTGTCTTTGATAGAGAGATCATTTGAAAGTTAGCATGCACTCGTCTCCTCTAAGCAGGTTTTTCCACCTTCAGGGTTTTCCCCTTAAGCCGCACCATATGGACTCTTTCCGTGTCTTTGATAGAGAGATCATTTGAAAGTTAGCATGTACTCGTCTCCTCTCAGCGGGTTTTTCCACCTTCAGGGTTTTCCCCTTAAGCCGCACCATATGGACTCTTTCCGTGTCTTTGATAGAGAGATCATTTGAAAGTTAGCATGTACTCGTCTCCTCTCAGCGGGTTTTTCCACCTTCAGGGTTTTCCCCTTAAGCCGCACCATATGGACTCTTTCCGTGTCTTTGATAGAGAGATCATTTGAAAGTTAGCATGCACTTCGTCTCCTCTCAGCGGGTTTTTTCCACCTTCAGGGTTTTCCCCTTAAGCCGCACCATATGGACTCTTTCCGTGTCTTTGATAGAGAGACCATTTGAAAGTTAGCATGTACTCGTCTCCTCTCAGCGGGTTTTTCCACCTTCAGGGTTTTCCCCTTAAGCCGCACCATATGGACTCTTTCCGTGTCTTTGATAGAGAGATCATTGAAAGTTAGCATGCACTCGTCTCCTCTAAGCAGGTTTTTCCACCTTCAGGGTTTTCCCCTTAAGCCGCACCATATGGACTCTTTCCGTGTCTTTGATAGAGAGACCATTTGAAAGTTAGCATGCACTCGTCTCCTCTAAGCAGGTTTTTCCACCTTCAGGGTTTCCCCTTAAGCCGCACCATATGGACTCTTTCCGTGTCTTTGATAGAGAGATCATTTGAAAGTTAGCATGTACTCGTCTCCTCTCAGCGGGTTTTTCCACCTTCAGGGTTTTCCCCTTAAGCCGCACCATATGGACTCTTTCCGTGTCTTTGATAGAGAGATCATTTGAAAGTTAGCATGCACTCGTCTCCTCTAAGCAGGTTTTTCCACCTTCAGGGTTTTCCCCTTAAGCCGCACCATATGGACTCTTTCCGTGTCTTTGATAGAGAGATCATTTGAAAGTTAGCATGTACTCGTCTCCTCTCAGCGGGTTTTTCCACCTTCAGGGTTTTCCCCTTAAGCCGCACCATATGGACTCTTTCCGTGTCTTTGATAGAGAGACCATTTGAAAGTTAGCATGCACTCGTCTCCTCTAAGCAGGTTTTTCCACCTTCAGGGTTTTCCCCTTAAGCCGCACCATATGGACTCTTTCCGTGTCTTTGATAGAGAGATCATTTGAAAGTTAGCATGTACTCGTCTCCTCTCAGCGGGTTTTTCCACCTTCAGGGTTTTCCCCTTAAGCCGCACCATATGGACTCTTTCCGTGTCTTTGATAGAGAGATCATTTGAAAGTTAGCATGTACTCGTCTCCTCTCAGCGGGTTTTTCCACCTTCAGGGTTTTCCCCTTAAGCCGCACCATATGGACTCTTTCCGTGTCTTTGATAGAGAGACCATTTGAAAGTTAGCATGCACTCGTCTCCTCTAAGCAGGTTTTCCACCTTCAGGGTTTTCCCCTTAAGCCGCACCATATGGACTCTTTCCGTGTCTTTGATAGAGAGATCATTTGAAAGTTAGCATGTACTCGTCTCCTCTCAGCGGGTTTTTCCACCTTCAGGGTTTTCCCCTTAAGCCGCACCATATGGACGCTTTCCGTGGCTTTGATAGAGAGACCATTTGAAAGTTAGCATGTACTCGTCTCCTCTCAGCGGGTTTTTCCACCTTCAGGGTTTTCCCCTTAAGCCGAACCGTATGGACGCTTTCCGTGGCTTTGATAGAGAGACAATTTGGAAGTTAGCTTGTACTCGTCTTCTCTCAGCAGGTTTTTCCACTTACAGGGTTTCCCCTTTAGCCGCAGCATATGGCCGCTTTCCGTGTCTTTGATAGAGAGACCATTTGAAAGTTAGCATGTACTCGTCTCCTCTCAGCGGGTTTTTCCACCTTCAGGGTTTTCCCCTTAAGCCGAACCGTATGGACGCTTTCCGTGGCTTTGATAGAGAGACAATTTGGAAGTTAGCATGTACTCGTCTCCTCTCAGCGGGTTTTTCCAACTTCAGGGTTTTCCCCTTAAGCCGCACCATATGGACGCTTTCCGTGGCTTTGATACGATTGAGAGACCATTTGGGGTGAATACCGAACTGCAGGGGAGTTCAGCGCAGCGCCCCCGGCCGAGTGAGGGTCCGTCAGCCGAGCAGTAGTATTTTTCACGATCGCGGCACACTAAAAAAAAGAGTTGTAGTGTAGTTGTCGCGCCCAAAAAACACCAAATACACATTCCCTCAATGAATTTAACAGTCCCTCTGGCTTTATTGAATGATTGTTAGGGATTCCGAGCGCGTCAACTAAACCAGGTAATCGGTCCCGTAAGTGTAGTGCATGCTTTTTCGTCGGGAGATGACCGTGATCTTCCCCCGCTGGATGACGAGATTCGGAGCCGACCTACCGTCGACTAGCGGGGTTTTCCCCAACCAGGTATCTCCCACCAGCGGGGCACCGTCCCAGACCGGACAAGCTCTGAGCCCCAGGTTAGTCTCTCGGCATGTGTGGTAGTGTAGTGCATGTTAGTGTAAGTGTGTGTGTAAGGGGTAAGAATAGGACGAGGAAGAGGAAGGAAAGATCGCGCGCGGTCCGTGGCCCGTTTGTTAGGGTACTGCTCCGGCATTCGCCTGGTGTTGAACTGAGAAACCACGGAAAACTACCGATCAGAGCAGTTGGCCTCTAGAATCCTCCTCCGGACAGCGACTGAATTCGACCTAGCTGACAAGCTAGTGTCGAAAATCCTGCCGCCGTGGGGAGTGGAGTCCCAGGACCTCTCCGGCAGAGAGACTGCAGTTACATCAGTTGATGCACTGAGCCATCTCTCCCGGATTAAAAGTCGGAAGTGCTGGTGACTACTAATCTACTGAACCCAATGTTCCAGCAACAGCGCTTGCACACCTGAAATTCCTGCAATCGTTTGTATCGCCAATAAGTAAACCCAGCGGGCATAGGCAATACAGTGACAGCAGTTAACGTCCTGAGCCACCTCTCCAGCCCATCCTGTCTAAAACACGCACAACACTTACGCAGGCAACGACGAAAGCAGTTGTCTCGCCCGAAAACCCTAAACACTCACACATTCACTCACCGCACTTAGCTGTCCCCCCACCTGGCCACCGCTCTCCCTTCTCTCCGAACCCAGAAGTGACCGTTTAAGCCAGGCTTCGGTGTATTATGCAAATCTTGCAGTGCCTCCGCAGAGAACGTGCTAGTAACGCGCTCCGCCGTTCCTTGGCCCAGCGCTGGCTCCGTGCCTCGACCCGCCGCCGCTACCGCCGCCGTGGGGTCTGGGGGCACTCGCCGCAAAATGCATGAGTTGCGTTGCGGCGGCCCAGGGGGGGTGGTGGGGGGTGGGGGGTGGAGGGGTGGGGGTGGAGGAGACAAAGGAAGTCGGGCAGCGCGCACTGCCGCTGGGAGGCCCGGCGCTGCGTGTGCGGACGCAAAGCCAAGTCGCGTGCGGGGTCCAAACGCGTGGGTACCGCTTACTACGCGCTGGTGGATGAATAATTTGAGTTGCAGCGCATGCGAGCGAGAACTTTCGCGTGCAGCGACTCCACTTTCTCTCATCTTCTCCCCCTCATCCCCAGCTTTATGAAGGGAACATATGTATCAGTCATAATAAGCAGCTATACAGGATGTCCGGGGAGGAAATGTCGAAACTTCGAAAATAACCTCCTAAGACAAATCTAAACATATTTTGTCTAATAAACTGGGGGGGGGGGTATTCCGAATGGTTGAGCCGCAATAAGCACTCAAAAGTTGGTTTGAAAAATTGATTTCTAGGCAAACATTTGCATTATAGAAGCACAGAAACTCTTCAGAAACATATAAGTTGTTTATTATTTACAAAATAAATGAACATATTTGTTCAGAAAGAAAAAAGCGCCCATTTTACACAATTCGACTGCTTTTGTATTTTTGGCTTAATTTTTCTGTCTGGGCAAATATATTCATTTATTTTGTAAATAATATACAATTTACACATTACTGGAATGTTTCTATGCTTCCATAATGCATATTTTTTCATTCATATAATTTTTTCGAACCAACTTTTAAGTGGTAATAGCGGCTCAACCATTTGGAGTATCCAGGTAGTTTATTAGACAAAATATGCTTAGAATTGTTTTAAGAGCTTCTCTTCGAATTTTCGACGTTTCCTCTCCGGACATCTGTATATATCGTGGTGACTGCAATAGGTCGCATGCCAAAAATATCACTTTTTTGTTTAATGCACCATTGTGATCAATAGAGCCGGGATGTTTATGACATGCCATATTTTTTCTTTGCGATATTTCCATGGAAAATGTAAGATAAGCATTATTTAATCAACAATCACTAAAAGTATGCAATTTTCATGTGTCATATAATGTCTTACTTTGGTCTTTTTTTATCCTTTGGTCATTTACAGTTAATTTGTCATATTATGGTCATATTTTTCATAAATGTTCATATTTTTGGCACTTTTTTATCTTTTTGCTTCCATTTTCGCAAACTTGCTTGCAGTCGTCTCAAAGATATTTTTCATATTTTCAAATTGTTATCTAAGTGCTTACAATTTTTTGTATATAATTGTTTATCTTTCCTATAAATATATGTATGTAAATTAGGTGCGTAAGCTGTATGAGCTAGAGAAAGAAAGCGTAGAAAGCACCAGATGCGAAGGAACAATTAATTTAGTTTTGTGAGGTTTTGTACCAAGGTCAACCGCTTCTTTAAACATTTATTTAATAACTTTAGCGAGTAGATCTGTCTTCACGGGGCGCCATAGGAGGTGTGAATTGTGAATGTGCAAAGTATATTTTCAAAATAATGGTTATTTTCACAGCGGAAATGTTTTGAAGGTTTCCAAAATGCAACAAAAAAATGTTTAATCCTATTTATGGTCACATTTTCATATTTTTTAGGTCATAAATGCTTGCATATTTCTAACATTTTTAGGTCACAAACATCAGTCCTCTAGTGCTCAATCTAAAGAACTGCCGCAGTTGCAATAATCCGGCGGACTAATGAGAAACAGAATATAATGGTTTAACATTTGTGAAAGCGACTAGCAAAACCGGGAATGGTAGAGAACGTTTTTCGTTCCTCATGAAAACTTCGGCAGATTGACGTACCACCTATTGCAGATACCATGACAATATGTTTATTTGTAGAACACTTACGACAGGGTGGAGAACCAAAAAGAGCCGAACTCGCTAAAATGAATAGATAGTTTCAAAAGGTCTCGTTTTGTACAACACGACAAGCGGGAAAACTCAAACTTTTAACTCGTAAACCACATCTTAAGACTCTATGACACATATTTTGAGTCACGCATATAAACATTTAGCCACCCTTATGATGATTGAATGTGCACCTGCCTCATTTTTACATATTTCTTCAACAAATACGTAACTCGTATAAAGGAAATGCATGTAATTCCTCATACCCTTGTTTTGACGCCTTATTTGCTGAAGACTGTTTCTTTAAGGGATTCAAGAAACGTATTTGGTAGACAGAACTAATATTCTAAGTAATTAGCCCTCCATTGCTCGCACTCTTGGCTGTAACACAACAATTCGCGCGGGATCTGAGATGCATTGGGTTATTTGATGTTTCTGACTCGTTAACTGCTTAAGTCACTAGTCCCGTATGTGGTGTGCGTACTTTTATTCGAAGATGGCGTTGATCTTCCCCTGCTTAATGGTGAAAGCCGACCAAGATCTACACGTCGACTAGAGAGATTTTCCCCATTTAGATATCCCTCAGCGGAGCACCACCCCAGCCAGGACAAAATCTAAGCTCCCAACCGGTCTCCCGGCATGTGTGGTAGTGTAGTACATGTTAATGTGTGTGTAAGAGGAGAGGATAGGAGAAGGAAGAGGAAGGAAAGATCGCGCGCGGTCCTTGTCCCATTTGTTAGGGTTCTCCTCCGGGATTCGCCTGGTGTTGACCGGAAAAAACACGGGAAACTACCGATCAGAGCAGTCGGCCGTTAGAATTCTCCTCCAGACAGCGACTGAATTCGGCCTATGTAGTTAGTGTCGAAAATCCTGCCATCTTCGGGACATGTCCCTAGGATCTCCATTCAAAGGGACTGCAGTGATATCAGTTCATTTCTCAAGCCACCTCTCCAGGTCCAAAGATGCTTAAGATTGGTGCAATTGGCGAGGAGATGCACGCAATTTTGTACCCTGTAATCGGGAAATATGGATGGATGGGAGGGTGAATGGATGTCTGCTTGTATTTATATGAGACGCATAACTGTCAGATTAGAAAAGTTTGGGCTCAAACTTCGCAAATGAGGTAGGAGTATTATCTGTCAGTTCATAAATATATTTTAATTTTTGAGGGTACTTTACATGAAGCCCTACGACATTTTAAAGTTTCTTGAAAAACTCATCGTGATTTTATTAAAAGAAAAGTCAGTATAATATAAATAAATGAAAAAAGAAGAAAGTGCATTAACAAGTCTGATGTAGTTCCGTGTTTCATTAAGCCTCTCACTTTTAGAAAATTGCAAACATACTTATATTTAAAACACAAAGTTTTTAGTTTAAAATGAAGTTTGAGATTTCTACTCAAGCATATTTCGTGATTTTTGTTTAAATGAGTGGTAAATATCCATAGATGTTTAATCACTTGCTAGTGTTAACGGGTTTTATGTGATGAACACTAAACTATAAGAAATAGTTAAATTATAAGGATTAACGCTTATCTGAAGTCAATTGTAACCAGAGTTGGGCAGTATTTAAATATTTGTATTTAAAATACATTTTAAATACATTTTGTACTTGAAAAACTGTATTTTTTGAGTTTTTATGGACATGTATTTTAGATATGTATTTAAATACATAAAATAGGTGTATTTAAAAATATAAATACTTAAAATACTTTAAATAGTGATGAAGACGATCACTTGAATAGTTTCTTTTTGGTTGATTCTGCTAGTGAATGAAACCCATCTAAACAAAAATACAAGCTTCCTTCAGATGTTGGAATTGAATTCTATTCATTTTTAAATGATAAATCTAAATAAAAAAATAATTCCTTATAACACTAGTTTATGTTTATCGGCGCCAGGTCAACCGTTTTCCTTTGTGGGTTTTATACATTAATCAATCAGGATTTCATTGTCTGATGATTTCTTTAGAAAACTAGTCGTTTTCAAAGGAAACTACTTTTATTTGAGGTAGACTTATTCTTGATATTTTATATCTGGTGTGAAAGTATTTTATATTTGATAAGTGTAAGTCATAGTGTTTTTGTAAAAGTATAAGTGATAGTATTTTAATTTTAAAAGTGTTTAGTTATTGTTCAGAAACGTATCACTGTCAATTAGTAATTTATTTTAATTGACACTTACGATATATTGTTGCAACAAAAACATTATGATAAATTATTGTATTTACTGCATTTTGAGTATTTGAAGTATTTTAAATGTGTATGTATTTAGCAATTTAAAACCTAATGTATTTTGAGAATGTATTTAAATACTTACTTATACAGTATTTTGTCGAAGTATTTAAATACTTACTTATACAGTATTTTGTCGAAGTATTTAAATACTAAATTTAAAGTATTTTGCCCAACTCTGATTGTAACCAATTGTTGTGTTGCCAAATTATTGCTTCTAGAGAGCTCCAAAGCGCGAACTATATGAGTATTTTTTCTATAAGAAGATGCAAAACCGTGGAAACTAAACCGCTCTATGCCCCGTCAACTTCGATGCGGATCAACTACCGTTTGCTTTACATCGGCCTCTCTCTCCACCACAGGCATATAGCAGCCATAAAACGAGAATAACGGCGGGTAACAGATGTTATGGCAGCCTCTACAGAATCTTTAAGACAAGAAGGATCTCGAAGGCCGCTAAGTTAAAATTGTGCAATACTGTCATTAAACCGGTAGTATTGTATGGTTCTGAAGTTTGGATCTTCGCGAAGAAAATGGAAAATAACTTGGCAATATGGAAAAGGAAAATCATACGTAGAATATTTGGACCGGTTAAAGAAAATGAAATCTGGAATAGTAGAACAAATGCAGAGTTGGACTAACTATACACCTAAGATAGTTACCCCTAACGAAAGATACACTCAAGATAAGAAGGTTGCAGAAGATACCTGCAGCAAGATAAGAAGGTTGTAATAGATTGAGCATATAATAAAAATGAAGCAAGAGAGGGCAGTAAAGAATATATACGTAGGGAGCATGGCCAGTAGGAGGAGTAGAGGCAGGCCGAAGTTAAGATGGAAGATCTGAAGATCCTAAAAGTGAAAAGATGGAGAAGAAAAGCAGAAGATTGAAGAGGTTGGGCTGCCGCAATAAAAGAAGCCATGGCAAAACTGTAAGTGCTGGAGAACTGACAGAAGAAGAAGATATAGCAGCTAAGCTCGATTTTAGATGAAGATTCGAACCGACGCTAGTCATAAGTACACCCTGATTGTACATTGATATCTATAGTTACGCGTTTTGTTTGATATTCACACTTTCGTTTTTCACTCTTTCTGACACATTTTTTGGTTAAAAGCTCGCAATTTCGCCGAAGCAATGCAATTGGGTAATCAGCATGCGAGAAAGGAGAAAAAAAAAATTGATGTACATTTTCCCGCTGGCTCGTGTCTCAGAAGCACCGCCCCTGGAGGCTCGCGGGATACTTACGCTCCTGGGAAACGCCGCAGCGCGCCACGCGGGAGCTATCAAAACAGAGAGCCGGCAACGAGCAAACAGACGCTGCCACAATCTGCGGAGTAGTTTACAGACGCGATAAAACAGCGCCCGCCTTCCGCCGCCGCCGTCCTCTCCGTGCAGCAGACGAGAGCGCAAGGAAGGACCGCACGGAACACAGTGGACGGGGTGAATGAGAAAAAGCGAGACGTTTCGTTACTTTTAACTCTTTCCAGCAAGGTGGTATAAAATATGTACCACTGTGTGTAATGGATCGGCCGCACAGTTGGGTGATTGTTCGCGACTCCGGGCGCGTCAACTACTGAGGGTATTAGTCCCGTAAGTGTAGTGCGTGTGTTTTTCGTCTGGTGGGATCCGGCGTCGACCTACCATCGGCTAGCGGGGTTTTCCCCTCAAGCAGGTATCTCCCACCAGCGGGGCACCGCCCAGTCGGGACAAGCTCTAAGCTCCCGACCGGTCTCCCGGCATGTGTGGTAGTGTAGTGCATGTTAGTGCAAGTGTGTGTGTAAGAGGAGAGGATAGGACAAGGAAGAGGAAGGAAAGATCGCGCGCGCTCCGTGATCCGTTTGTTAGGGCTATGCTCCGGCATTCGCCTGGTGTTGATTGGAGAAAGCATGAAAAACTACCGATCAGAGCAGCCGTCCGCTAGGAATTCTCCTCCAGACAGCGCCTGAATTCGACTTAGCTGACAAGCTAGTGTCGATAATCCTGCCGCCCTGGGGAGTGGAGTCGCAGGACCTCCCGGTCAGAGGGACTGTAGCGACATCAGGTGGATGCACTGCGCCATCTCTTCCGATCATCG
>JAHLJT010008928.1:0-29665 GCA_031308135.1 Acheta domesticus
TAACGAAAGAATTTACGTTTGCATGATTTAAATCTGTCAGCCATTGCTATTGTAATAAAAAATTCTTTTGAATTTTGAATGTTCTGTGCAATTCTGGTGGACGACCCCAGAAAATTATTGCATATTTCAGGACTGAGTGAATGTTTGCAATATAATGATCTTACATTCATCTGTAGAACTTTTTGTGAGAATTTTAGAGCATAGCACATTTTTGTGAATGTTCCATTTTAATTTATTCTACATGAATATCCTAAGAATTTTTGTTTCTTAAGCTGGAATGATATTTTTACCATCAAGCTTTAAATTTTTGCAGATGTAGGGCCTATATGAATTATAAAAAGGTATAGTCACTATTTTGTATGTGTTTAGTACTCGTACTAAAGTACTTTAATAATATTCTTGCAAAAATAGACAAAGAATAACAATGAAGTGAAAAATAACCAAACAGGTGAAAAAAAAAAAGTGTTAGAAACAGTGACAAACAATAAGTGATTCACAAAAGTGTGAATATCAAACAAAACGCATACTATAGGTATCAATGTACAATCAGTTTAAGTAGCTATACAAATGAAAATTGTCAATAACAAGCGTAGTCAGAATACTGAACCAAGTCGGTTAACTAATGAAGTTGAACATAACCACAAGTATATTACCAGACAGCGAATTAACTATGTACAAGGCTACAAGTAGCTGACAGCACAAATCTTCCCTGAGAAATCAGACCTTAGCCCTACATGGGATTGTATAGGCTAACATCAACATCAACATCCTGTTTACGATTTGTGAAGTATGGTTTGATCCAAACATGAGCCAAATCCTGAATACCATAATTTTCTGGTTTTGAAAGAAGAATTTCAAGATCAATCAAATCAAATACTTTTGAAAGATCAACAAATAGTCCCATTGGGAATTCTTTGTTATCTAGACCTGTTAAAAATTTAAAAATGTGAAGATTGCAGTGTCAGTTGATTTATTTTTTGTGAACCTATGTTGTGAATAATTTTGCCTGTATTTAAGAAATATATTAATTTTTACAGAATGTTTTTTTCCAGAATTTTTGAGAAGATAGAGAGTATTGAGATGGGTCTAACGTTCATAACTTCGTGTATCCTCTTTTTTGAATAATGGTTTTACTATTTCTATTTTCAACATGTCAAGAAGGATTTCATAAGAAAGTGAACAGATGTATATAAAAGTAAGTGACTACACTATGTGGGGTGCAATTTTTTTAAGAATAAAAACTGGAATGTTATCTATTCCTGCTGGAGACTTTTTGATAGCTTAATGATTACTCAGAGAATCTTATCTGCTATAGTTTCGTATACAACACCCTAAAAAACACAGATTTTAAGTTGGCTGTTATTTGTGAGTTGGAATATTTCCCTTATGGCTTTTGTGAAGCTTCATGGCAATATTTGAAAAATTAGTGTTGAAAATATTGGCAATTTTCTTAGATGTTACTATTATTTATAATGCATTATTTCAAAATTTTTATCTCTAATTTTCTGTGCAGGTTTTGTTCACTGAATAACATTCCATATGGCCTCATTTTGTTGTTTACTTGTCATTTCAAGTTTCTCATCAGGTGACATGAAAAATAATAATTTTTTTTCTGAATCAGTTTCTATTGAAAATAATAGGGAAGTCTGACAGCTTAGAAATATTAATAAAAAATTGCTGCTCAAGGTTATTCTTGACTGTCTGGGATGTGCCACGTCTCAGTCGATGAGACACAGCTCATCTCGGACAGCCAAGAATCAATGACTTTGGCCGCGGAAGCCCATGAATTTATGTTGCTCAAAGTTTTACAACCTAACTAAGGAAAATAAATTATCTTGCATAATTATAGAACTAGGGATACTAGCTGTATGTACTTTATCACATTATTTGTAACTGCTCACATTATTTCCAGCATATCATTCAAGTGAGCAAGAATAATTTCACATATGAATTAAACATCCAGAACAGTCCATCCAATATATTGTATTATGAATGCATTTGAAATGATGATATCATTACCTTATGCATTTCTTTACAAACATATTTCCCAACTTTAGTAAAGTTAAAAATACCATTTTATTGAAATTAGAGAACATTGTGTCTCTAATGTTATATAAATAAAACTGCTTCATTTTATCTCTTTCATCATGTCACTGTTCAACAATGAAATTCTTAAATACCTACCAATTGCTGCAATACAGCAAATGGTGGCAATATAAAATTATCATAACAATAGTTCATACTAAATTACGGTACTCAATTTTTTTCAATTTTTCTTTCATATTGCATTTAATCATATTTTTAAGAGAGAAAATCTAATATTGGGCTAATTTTAATTAAGGTTTGTGGATTGCTTGAAAGAAAATACATCAATACAATGGGAATGCAAATTACAGAATAGAGTAAAAATTGAATTAATATTGAGTTTTTCAATAGTAAATAATAATGAAAATTAAATTAAATTTTATTATTTAAATTAGTTTTTCTGAACAAATGTACATGACCTTTTTTAATGAGCTGATGTGTTTAGGACAAATTTTAAGACAAAAATCTTTATCTTTCACTTTTGTAGTTTCTAAATGATAACTTTTGCAATTTTCGAAATATGGAGAGATAGCCGAAAATGGGACTAGCCCCATAATTTTTTATCGTTCCTTATTACATATGATGAGATAATTTAAAGAAAAAATGTAAAGCAGTTTTTAAGAAAAAAATAGTAATTTAAAAAAAAATTAAAAAAGCCCATATTGCGCGTAAAATCACACGAAAACTACTCAAAGTTTTGACATGACCATTTTTTGGAGATGCGTCTTTAAGGAACAGATTTCATAAAGGAACAAATCTCTATATTCAAAATTTTAATTATAGGAAGTCGCCGAAAAAATTGAACTTTTGCGATTTTCGGAAAATGAGGGATTTCAACAACAATGAGACCTGTCCCATTCTCTAAACGTCCTTCACACTATCCAACAACAAAATTTAATAAAAAAAAAATTGATCCATTTCTTTGAAAATTTTGAAAATGTCCCAGGAGTTTCGTGTACTGTTATCCCCATACCCCCCAAAATTAAAATATGTTTCAAATTCAGAAGCCGCGACATCGGCCAGGTAAATTGAGGAATATAAATTTTGGTGACTATTTCACTCATGTCTATCCGCGTCGTAAGTAGCCAATGCTAAGCAAAGATATATTCAAATTAAACCAATCCCAGATGTTTATCGCCATCAGCTTGTTTACCTTTTTTATCGCTGTAAAAACTTTGTTTACCTTTTTAAGATAACGATAGCAATTGTTTCAGCTCCAAAATAGCTTGTGTGCATCAATATAATTGTAAAATGTGTCGTTTTGGTCATGTTTAAAACTCTGAAATAAAATCTATTATTAAAAATTCAGTGACGAAAAACAGCGAAAGGAACAGAGAAAGCGTGTGGAAGCAATTTCAAGAATTTTGTGAAGAAAGAAAATACAAATGGACAGCACAAACTACAAATGAGGAATTTACACATATTTTAGGTAATTAATATACGGATGGTGAAGAGTACACAGAATATGCTGTCAAAACACTGTAGAATGTTACATCAAAAATTATTCAGGAAAATACTTTAATGAGTGCACACGTGTGTTCAATCCAATCGAAATTGACGAATTCCGCTGCTAATTCATCTTGTACTTCTTCGATTTCAAATACTTACACGGAAGGGCAAGACTTGGAAAACAACTTCATACAACTTTAATGATTGTGGTTGTAATAAATGTTCTTTTATGTAGCCTTGTTATTATTGTTTTTCGAAAGTTTTATTACCATAAAATTGAAACATATTTGAAATCATTTCTGCATTAAACTGTTATTCAAATGTTACTTGATTTTAAGTTATTCCAGGAGGCAGTGATAAGTCGGAGCTGAATGAAACGTTTTCATTTTTCGATTGTAATTTTGAGTAATATTTCCCTTTTTCGTAATTCCTGTGATTTAAATTATCCTTTCAAATCATGTAATGTGTTTTATTCGTGAAATAGTCACACTAAATATCACTGGAAGTGCTGTGCTAGCCGGTAAATTCACTCCTCGCTACGCGAGTCGTGAATTTACCGGCTAGCACAGCACTTCTCGTGATATTACTTATGATAATCCTGCTTTTGGTTTATCCTCTAGCATTGTTTACACACTGCCAGACAAACGGACAAACAGACGAACGGACGGATATTTTGCCTTTAATCGAGTTTTCAGTATTAAGAAACCACAAAACATGTTGTCCTGCGGTAGGAATATTTGGGGGGTCCGAGTTAGGCACCAGCGTGTTTATATTCCAAAGGTTAATAACATTTTTGCAAGACGAGTGAAATAAATTATAGTACCTTACGTCAATAGTTTGTAATGTCTCCTTGAAAATAACGTTTGAAGACTTACCGATAAAGTAGCGAAATCAGGTGACTAAGAATTAGCACTTGAAAAAAACTTTGCTTATCACTATTTGCACTAATGGCCGACTGTGCAGCAACAAGTGAAGATGACACTACCGGTTGACTGAACTGCAATCTTGGAAATAACTATTATTTTACGTTTCCAATATGCAACACCTCTCTACAGAGCTATAAATCAAGGTGCTGGCATCAGGAACCGGGCCCGGGTCCTCTATTATTATCACTACTTTCCTCTACTACTATCACTTACTACTGCTACTTCTCATTTTACTATTACTCCTACTTTTACTCACTACTACTCCTACTGCTATTGCAACTAATGCTACTAGTTTTGCAATTATTTCTGCTTCTGCTGCTGCTACTGTTGCTGCAAATGCTACTGCTACTGCTACTGCTGCTGCTGCTATTGCTGTTGCTCCTGCTGCTGCTACTGCTGTCCATTTCACATTTTATATTTTTCTTTAAAATCCAATTCTTAACAATATTCTGTAAAAAGTTTTTAATTCTTTAATTTTTTATTTTTTTTGTAATTTAGATATATTATTATTATTATTACTATTATTATTATTATTATTATTATTATTATTTTTGTAGCACTGAAGATGGCCGCAATGCGGCCGAAAAAGCTTTATGCTAGAATAAATAGTTACGATGGAGAGCCAACACCTCATTTTGATCTCGATTAAAGAAGAATCTTGGGAGAGATTAATAAGTAATATACTCGTAGAAGATGACATTCATGGATGGCAAGAAATGGCTTACAAATTAATGAAATTCTTAAACAAGGAGGAAAGAGAAACTGCCAATATCAATGTTATCCAAGAACACAAATGGAAAGAACATTAAACAACACTGTGGTACAATCAAGATGTAAATGTTGTCAACACAGCAGGAAATGCCATGGTACAGGAAAATGCTAGAGGAGTAGATTTAACCGAGGTAGACGAATTACAGGAGGCACTGCAATCATTTAAGAATAGAAAAGCTCCAGGACTAGATAACATAAATCTAGAACTAATAAAATATGGTGGTTTATTCTTGAAATTCAGGTACCTTCATCTCATAAACTTGTGCTGGCAGAAAAAAGACATACCAGATGATTGGAGAAAATCAAAATATTATTCCTCTTCAAAAAGGAGCAAGAAATAATTGTAATAATTGTAGGGGAATAAGTCTTTTAAACATAGGATACAAAGTATATACTAAAACTGGTAAACGTTGTATTTCCATATAAATTATTCCTAGGATTATTTTAGTAGAAAAAATGACTTACTTATTGTCAGTGTTTGAGGATATGGTATATATGAGTTGAAGAGGTATGGAGCGTTGTGAACGATGATGGAATATAAAAATAACACAATACCAAACATTTATATTTTTAATTTATTGTAATTTATTTTTTGAAATGATATACATTGCTAATTATAATAATTTTACTAAAAAAACATATCAATCCCTCAACGCAATAGAGTGTACAATATTTTTTGTTATCCCATCTTTAACTAACACACATAAACTGGATTGTTTGCCCACTCAAGAGCATGTCACGTATAATTGACCGTGTGAAAAACACGGTGTGCTAAAAAATAAGCCACAAACAGACATCGTTTGGCCTTGAGACTTATTGATAGTCATCGCAAATGCCAATCTTACCGGAAATTGAAGACGTTTAAATTGAATTGGCACATCTGTGGGTATAATAGGGATCCGTGGCAGTAATCTCACCTCGAAATTTGCCATTTAAAATTATGGCTTCGACAACGTTTTTCATTACAGCCCTGCAAATTAATCATAAATTATTTAAAAATTACCCCGAAATAGAAAGATGATAATTGTAAAATTACGATTAAACGCCCACACAATACAAATAATGGCCGAAAACTGTAGTGAGTGAGAAACGACTTATTATGTGAGAGATCTCATCCCTACTCCGTGCTGTTTACTGGGTCAGAAGCAATGTTGCCAGATGTGAAACTTCCGATTGCGAAGTTTTATGTTCGAAAATGCGGATTTCTTCTAATGTATGCGGATTTACTAATATAATTTAAAAATAGGGGAATACATCAATAATTCATAAATCGACGTAGAATTCCGTTTTATTAATTAAATAAATGTGATATTGTCTCATCATATTTGTTCTATGTTTGATTTCACTATATATAATGTTCTCGATTCACCCAAGAAATTAAAAATATAAAAGAACACTATTTTTGTTATAAATGTACTTTCAATTTATTTTTAATCTCAGTTTAATATGAAGCCGAGTAACGTAATTTCGACATTTTTAATTTCAATATCTCGTGTTATTTCTCCGGTTTGAGTAAACGTAGTAAGAATCTGAACCACAATTCGTATTAGTTGGCGTATTTGCAAACGACTACCCAACGTGTTGTCACCTATTTGTCCTCTGAATCTCTAACAGTAAGACAATAAAGGACGGAGTTCACGACAACACCTTGGTGCTTGGTCATCAATTTTCGAATACGGCAATTGGATAAAGCCCTAATGATTGGTGTTTTATTGCTTTAATCGAATAGAGAGAGACCGCATTTTGAACATTCAAACTCAACCATAGTTAGCGGTACATCTAACGATCGTTGTAATAACTGAGGAAATGAAAAAAATGGATTTTAATCCACTATCATGGAAATGCAATTTTTTTGACATCCTCATCGCTTAATGCGGATTAGGTGTTAATAATACGGTATAAAATGCGGAAATGCGGTACATCCGGCAACACTGGTCAGAAGTGACGCTGGTAGACGCCTTGTGGGGATGCTAATCAAGTGATAATTACATCATTACATCATGTAAATGAATCAGGGTTTTCTTTACCTATTGTTGCACTAATGGCAGTAAAAACGAAAATCTTTATATTAAAAGACCGCAGGAGAAAATAATTAACTAATAAATAAATCTTCTCTAAAGAACAATCATTTAAAAATTTTTTATAAAATACATGTACGCATTTTTAACTGTTCAACAATGAATCTGTTCCCCATTTTGTACGTTCGAGAATTTAATATCAACTTCCGAAGGCATTAATTAATTAAGGCTAATTAAACATTTCGCAGCAACAAACATCACAAATTATTAAAACAAAGTTCCTAGTCCCAATGGCATATCTACCTGTAGTCAAATAGTAATTGCTCTGCTTTTTTCCCTGCTAATTATAGAATTAATGATACATTAGTCTCTAATAAGCTTAAGACTCCTCAAACCTAACGCAACAATGTATCGCGGAGTCAAACTTTTTCTAGCTGAACCCGGAACGTTGTTCTGCCCCTATATCTCTCTTTCACCGTCTCTTTTTCTCGTCTCTCTCTCTCTCATTTACCGTCTCTCTCTCTTTCACCGTCTCTCTCTCTCTCTCTCTTTCGTCTCTCTCCGTGTTATTCACATTCAATAGCAGATTCTGCACATCGCTGAGCAGGTGCGTAATATGGAGAAACACCGTGTAGCGGGTGAAATACCGCCGTGTGAAATACCTACCGTGTGTAGCGGGTTGCCTAAAACGTTTTGTCCTAAAAATTTTAAAAAAATGGGGTGGACCACCCTTATCACTAAGGGGTATAAAAATAGAAAACAGCCTATTATCAGACCTACTGAATATACATATAAAATTTCATCAAAATCGGTCCAGCCGTTTTGGAGGAGTATGGTAACTAAAACTGTGACACGAGAATTTTATATATATAATATATATAATATATACATATATTCTTAACAACAGATTAAAAACTTTAACAGATGCCCTTCTATCAGAGGATCAGTGTCGATTCCAGAAAGGCAGATCATGCACTGATAATGTATAATTTTTAAACAAATTTTAGAGAAAAGAAAAGAATTTAATTACAGGATATGTATAGCTTTTGTTGACTATTAAAAAGCATTTGACAGAATAAACAGGAACTAACTATGGACAATATTAGAAAATTGAAGGATACCCCAACCATTTAATAGAAATACTTAAAAGTCTGCATAGAAACTCAACAATTACCATAGACCTAGAACACAAGCTCTCTGAAGAGATTTTAGTGAACCAAGGAGTACGCCAAGGCTGCAGCTTATCGCCAACCCTGTTTAATATATACATTGATAATATGATTAAAAACTGGAAACCAAAAATAAAACCTGGAATAAGATTTGGCCGTGATAAATATATTAATACTCTGCTGTTTGCTGACGACCAAATAATCTTACAAGAAAACGAAGATGACCTTCAGAAATCATTGCACCTCTTAAATGAAATAAGTAAAGTATATAATTTTAAAATATCGTGAGAAATTTTTGAGAAAATTTTGAAAATCCCCGGAGGACTTCATGTAAAGTACCCCCAAATTTTACAGAATCTTTTTCAAAATCTCAAAGCTTCGACTAGAACCAGATCGACGGGGGAATATCCATTTTGGAAGAAATCGTACGTATGGTTTAGGCGCTAGCAGTGTTCACAGACGGACAGACGGACGGACAGACAGACGGACGGACAGACGGACGGACAGACAGACGGACGGACAGACGGACGTTTCCCTTTCAATTGGTTTTTCGGTATCAAGGACCCTCAAAACAGGGTTTCTGGCTACACCACGTGTTAGGGGATTTTTTTCTTAATTTAGCAACTGGTTTTATCCACTTTTTCGTTATCACGGCCCGGCATGAATTTTTTTCCGCCGAAAATTGTCCATTTTTTCGCGCAGCATTACATAACTTTCCCTACACTACGTATAACACTCCGAGTATGCGTACGTATACGTGAAAGTAAAAATCGGTTGACGGCAAAACGTCTGTCCGGCTGTCCGCTTGTCTGTTCGTCCGTCTGTCCGTCTATGATGAACGCTAGCGTCTGTACCGTTCAGCCAATTTCTCCAAAATTAATATTCTGCGACCTTTCTGAGCGAACTCGAGGCTTTTGGAGTGTCAACCGGATATTTTGATTTTTTGGGGTACTTTACACGAAGCTATTAAAAAAAAGAGAGAGAGAGAGAGAGAGAGAGACAACGGAAAACTACCGATGAGAGAAGTTGGCCGCTAGAATTCTCCTCTAGATAGCGGCTGAACTAGACATAGCTAATTAGCTAGTGTCAAAAATTCTGCCACCGTCGGGATTCAAGTCATAGGACCTTCCACACAAAACCTCTAACGCCAATTAACAAGTCAGGGTTGACAGGAAGTAACCTATTTTAAAAAAATTACATAGGAACAAAAAATCTAATTTTCTCAATTTTCAAAATAATCTTTATGCAGAAGATTCGCAGAAAAAATGAAAAATATCAAGATACTTATCAAAATGAATGACTCTTGTACGGACGAACGTTCATATTGTCAATGAAATGCAATCATCGGCCTATTTCTTTGAATAGTCTTATCGGCAATAGGAAATGTTTTTTCTTTACAAATTGTTCGTGGATGTTTCCTTCGTGTCCATCGTCATGAGGGCTCAACAATCTCAGATCTTACGAAAAGCACCGACTTCTTTCTCGAAAAGGCAAACGGATCTGAAAAATGGAGACGCCGAACAAAAAAACTCTGAAAAGATTACCCAAGTTCTTTTACTCTCTCTTTCTCTCTTCCACAAGTATGAGAGCATAAGGCTCGCTGCTTTATTGCGCTGTTCTACCGCCCCAAAGCATTTACGGGAAAAGCATATATCCATATACTGTTTGCTATATCGATCCGCAGTTGCCCCCGGAAAAGCTTTTCCGGGATTACGGGTCTGCGCGCTATTTCACGTAATTCGATTGCCAATTTTATAAATTTTCCATATATTAATGAAAAAGCATTGGGAAGTTCGTGGCCGTTACGTGCAGTGGCGGCTCTACCATAAGGTCACATGGTCACGTGCCCTCCCAGTTGTAAAGGAAAATATTAATAGTGGACTGAAATGCGTGTCATGTTGTCGACTAATAATTCTAGAGAATTTACGTTAAGGTTTTCACGGAAGATATCGATACTATTTCACAGCGCAGATGACGAGGTAGTTGTGGCAACAGGGCGAAGTCCGCAAGCTTCGTGTGACCAGCTCCCTCCCGTTCAGCAAAGCTTTTCCTCATAGTGCGAGGAAAAAAGGGAGGGGGTAATGCTCCCTTAAGGCCCTTCACGGTCACAAGTTTTTTGTGACTGCCACTGCAAGCGCCACTTTACAGATGTACAAACAACGCTCGTAGTGTCTGGGAAATGAAATTCTGATAGCTCAGGGCCCGCGTAATCTTGATAATATCAGCAGCTGTGAATTCTGTGTGAGTTATTTTTTCTTGAGCGTGTGCGCTTGTTGTTTGAATTCAATTATTTTCTCTCCTCACTCAGCCGAGTTATACGTGAGAAACCAGTGAGTAATTTCAAGTGTTTTTTCGGGTTACAGCGCTTAAACTTTAAAATAAAATGAATGAAGTGAAGTACTTAGGAAGCAAAAATTTAGGTTATGAAGACAGGATGTTGGCGAAAGAATTAGGGCCACCGAGGCCTGATCTGGTCATCAAGCAAGCTTTTAGTGACAAAAATAGATCGTACAATAGAACATTTAATAAGTCAGTGTATGATAAATGGGATTGGATTTGTGGATGTCCGGTGAGTAATGCATTGTTTTGCTTCCCATGCCTTCTATTCGGGGGTGACGAAACGTGGACTAAGAACGGTATCAAAGATTTGAAGCATCTCCCGGATAAATGCAAAAAACACGCTATTTCAAAAAGCCATATCAGCAATGAAATGAATTTAGCTGTTCTTGGGAGAGTTAGTATCAGGCAACAATTGGATGACGCATATAGAATATCTGTGCGTAAACATAATGAACTAGTGGATAAAAATAGATATATTCTGGGTCGCATTATTGACGCAATTAAATTTTGTGGAGAATTTGAATTAGCGTTACGCGGTCATGATGAATCTGAGATTTCAGATAACCCAGGTATTTTCAGGGGACTGATTAATTACACCGCCGCTTTGGATAATATTTTTAAAAGTCATTTGGAGAATGCAACGACTTTTAGAGGTATCTCAAAGACCATCCAAAATGATTTACTGGATGCAATGTTTGCCGTTTGTCAAAAATACTTGACAGAGCAAATAAATAAGGCAGAACACGTGGCCATTCAGGCGGACGAAACAACGGACAGTTCCTGCAAAACCCAAATGTCATTAATTTTGAGATATCAGTCGGAAGGTAAAATATACGAGCGATTTTGGGGCTTCTTTCAAATCATCGAAAGAGGTGCTCGGGGTTTGGCTGATAAAATTTTGGAGCAATTACACAAGCTCGGTTTAGATAAAACTCCCGATAAGCTCATAGCCCAAACGTACGATGGAGCTGCTGTTATGAAAGGTCAAAAAAGTGGGGTGCAGTGCATTGTAAAAGAAAAATATCCTAACGCAAATTACGTTCATTGCTACGCACATCAAGGAAATCTTTTACTTCAGAAAGCAGCTTCTTCATCTTCTGGGAGCAGAGTATTTTTTGAAGAGCTTCAAGGAATATGCTCATTTTTTTCTAGATCGCCCAAAAGAATGCAACATTTAGCAACATTTGTGCAAAGAAAACTGTGTTCTGCACCACCTTCAAGATGGTATTTCCAGCATAGAGCTGTTCATACTGTGTTTGAAAATAAAGACTGTCTCATTGAATGTTTCGAGCATATTCGAGATAGTGAAGAAGAGAATCCCAAAACCGGTGGTCAAGCTGCAGGATTTGTGCGAACATTAAAAGATCCCGATTTTCTATTTTGGCTTTCTTTCTACCACAAAATTATGCTTCATGTAGCAATTTTCTTCGACAGTGTTCAGAAAAGAAATATAGATTCTGTTCAAATGAAGGAATTCATCAAAAGGTTTTCTGATGAAGTAACCAAGGTTCGCAAAGTGTACGAAGACGAACAAGAATCTCTGAGTGAACCCCCGAATAAGAGACAATGCATCTCTCGCAAAGAAGGAAATAACCGTGTTGCTGCTCTGGAAGTATGTGATACTATATTAAACAATATCGTAGACAGGTTTGAGAGTTCTGACCATTTGTGTGCTGCGAAATTATTTCTGACGGAACAGTTCGTACAGTACTCTTTGAATTTCCCGGAAAGTGATTTTGAAACCACTGTGAAAATATACTCCAAAATAAATGGTCCAAAATTTAGATCGGAACTGGAAGTGTTATACTCCCGAGAAGACTTTCATGGTGCATCTGGGGCTGCTGCATTGCTTCAATGTTTTTTGGAAAACAACATGTCACGCACTTTTTCAGAATGTATCCACGTTTTGAAAATAATTGTCACCATTCCAATGACCACAGTGGAAAATGAACGTTGTTTTTCCACTCTAAAGAGAATAAAAAATTTTCTTAGAAACACTCTCGGTGCAGACAGATTGAATGCCTTAGCCATGCTTTCTATTGAGAAACGGATGATTCATGGCATTCGGGATTTTAATGGTGAAGTTATTGACGAGTTTGCCAGAGCCAAGGAGAGAAGGATTGAATTGCTGTATAAAAATTAGAGGTATGTTTTGCTATGCTTGCATGTTGCGTTATTTTGTCGTGTTTTTTTTTGTGTGCCCTACCTGGCCTGAAGTCTAGGAGCCGCCACTGGTTACGTGTATCTTCTAATGGAGAGTTTGAACCGAAAGGAGAGGACAGAAAGTGGAGACGGGAAAAGTGCACAGGATGCCCGCAAACTGCTTTCCGATTGGCTAAGGAGCGAAACAGCCGAACGGAAATAAATTGTATTGTTTATGCTTTCACTTATTTACCGCCGTGTAAAGTAATGACCGTCTTCCGAAAAAGAGAACCTTTTGCCAAGAGTTGCTCGTTTGTCTTGTGTAAATAAATTATATTTAGTTGTGAGGAGGGAAAGAAAAAAGAATAGAAAGACGCAGAGTTTTAAAGGGAGGTGCCTTGATTGTAAATGAGAGGAATCATTAGAAAGCCACTGCAATACACGGAATAACCCTGAGTACTCCTCCAAGACAGAAAAAAGGCAGGAGATGTAGAGCGCGGCGTAATTGTGAAGATGGCTACGTGGCGGATTGGGGTGAAAGGGTGAGGGGATAGCGGGGAGCTATTTCAATATCGCGCAGACGTAACGGCAATTACTATATTGCGCGAGCTGCATTTGACCAAATCGGTGGGCATTCCCATGGGAAGTCGCCTAACATAATCCATTAGCTGCGACGCTCATTGGCCCACACCCCGACAGTGCAAATATTGAGACCAATTACATTATCATAATTACTAGCACATGAACAACCCTATTTCAAGTTTGAATGTAATTGTCCATAACTCTTTTTCTTCGGGTTAACATGGCCTAGGTCCGATTTTCACGTACAGCTCTGAATTTTCGAAAATTGTGAAAGTTTGAATTTTTTTCGGCGTCTTTCTCCAACTACAAAATTGAAGATAGAGATTTTTTCTTCAAATAAAATTTGTTCTGCATATTGAGTTCTTTAATAAAGGTCATGTAAATGTTTTTCACAATTTTGGTAGTTTTCGTGCAATATTGCGTGCAATGTGTGCAATTTTAAAAAATTACAAAAACAAAATTTTCTCAAAAACGGCTCCAAATTTTTTCTTTAAACTTTTGGTAGGGATAGTGGTAAATGTACTCTATCAATGACATAAAAGCCATTTTGGTCTATCAGTTGGTTTTTTCAAAAATTACAAAAATGTAAATTTTTTTACTTGTCTCTCACGTCGTTAATATTTACATTATCGGCGATTTTTTTTACATTATTATATTTACGAGTATATATGCTTTAAATAATGTTAAGTAAAGTTTCTCGAAAACACTACCGTTTTCTGTGAAAAGTAGCTCAAATTTCGGCATTTTCAGAAATGCTCAAACGTCATTTTCTCGTATATGGCTGCAATTTTTTTCTTGAAACTTTTGTAACGGATAGTGCTAATTACACTCATTAGTATAGCGTGAAGTTTATTTTGAGTTTTTTTTTGTTTTTTTCAAAAATTATATAAATGTAAATTTTTTGAAAGATCTCACACATCTGTAATATGCACATTATCCGCAATTTGTAAAGATGATTATATTTGTGAGTGTAAGTGCTTCAAATAACTTCAAATAAAGTATTTTGAAAACTCAAAAATTTTCTGTGAAAATGAGCTTCAAATTTCGCATTTTTAGTAGTGCTAAAACGCCATTTTCTCTTAAACGGCACATAATTTTTAAAAGAAAATTGCCATTTACGGCTAGGTTTTTGTGTTCTTTAATGTTCTAAAATTAATGTTTCTGTTCTACCAATAGGAAACCGAAAAATTAAGAAAATGACAAAAAAATGTACTTTTGGCGATGATAGATGGTAGCTGGCAAGAAAGAGTATGTGGCAATTCCGAATATTGACAAATAAATAAATAAAATAAATACGGTCATGCTTAATTTTTTCAAAATACGAGTAGTTTTTCTTTAATTTTGTGACAAACGTAATAGGCCGCTGTAAATTTACTGCGCTTCGGACAGCTGGATGCGTCGTAAATTAGAATGTGCAATTTTGTATATTATTTCTTTCTTCGTTTGTTACATTCGAACTTTGTTATAGACTTACACATTAATATTTTAGAAATTGTTTATTTTGAAATATTTGAAATAAGTAAAAAGAATTAATAGCTCTCAGAATAGCGACAATGCAGGGTCTGCAACAATGGAATTCACTTTGCGCTCGCGAATATCTGTGAATTAGTGTCATTGTTGTGACCTAATGGAGCTGTATGAAAAGGAGTTATAATTGTCTAATTTATGTTGATATTTGCAGGCAAATATTTAGTTTTGCACCAAATGCTGTACCATTTGTAGTGAGTAGAGAATTTGTTGCATGGTTTTAAAATACTCTTCCCTAATCATGGCCCAATGGAAGGCATTTCTATATTTCCAGGGTATCAGGCTTCTTTTTCCAATACAGGGTTACAAAACTTTTGCATTCTATTTTTGTGAAGTTGTAGAATTCACATAGTTCTGACAACACTGCAATGGAAATAGTGAGTTCCAAGCGAAGATGTTAGTAGCGCATAAAGTGCAATATTACAGTACTACTTAGCTGTTTCCTCTAATACGGGAAAGTAAGTGCTGTTGTAGCACCACTAGTTATTTTTATATGTAATTGTGTTAGTACATTGCAAGTTACCTTTATAGATAAAAATAAAAGTATAGTAGTATAGATAGTAGTAAGTAGTATAGATACAAATAAACACGTTTCGATAACTACTTTCCGTCTTAGAATGAAAATAGAAGGATAGGGATGAGTGTGGGGTCTAACATGCGAGAGTTCTCGCACGGGTATATATATATATATATATATATATATATATATATATATATATATATATATGCAGAGGTAGTGGGGGAAAACTTGTGCTATGGCACAACACAAAGAACAAACTTTTTAAAGTTGCTAAAGTAGAATAGCTTGAAATAAATGGAAAACAAAAATCAAAACGCGCTAGCCTACAATACTATGCGAATCAATTAAAAAACAACTAAATTTAAAATTATAGAAAGAATAGTGCAAGTCACCCGACAACTGCCAACGATCGCAGTCCAAACGCACGATTTAAATGTTGGCGATATCTGGAAGTATGTACAGTAACGCCCAACTCTAAACTCATATTGTAAATAAAACACCGTTTCATATTAAACTCAAGGTGTCGGTTCGTTAAGATATTAAAAATGCAAACATAGTTTGAGCAACATTCCCATGTACCGAAGTGGGCTTACTAATGCCTACTAAATTGTTTCTAATGCTAACAAATGGTATTTAGTACTCAAAGGTGAAAACTTTAGTTTGATTATTTTTTGGATCGGAATTGCTTTTCTTGAGGTACGTAAAGACTCAGAAAATAATTCAATACATTTTAGTAAACAAATAATTTTTCAATTTTTTCACCCCAGCAAGCTGGCACCCTGACTCTCCAAAACCCACTCGGTTCTTCATAAAAAATAAAGGAAAGTTAAATAATATTGCAATGAGTAGGTCTGTTCTTGCCCGATCCGGTATTTTCGCACTACTTTACTTGGCTTTCTCAAGAGTAAAAACCTTTTCTATTATTTGACTATCAAGGAAAGCGAAAAGCTAACTCTCAAGGAAGGTTGAAAAGTTTCTTCAAATGTTGTTTTTAAAGAAGAATGAATTTTTTTTATTTTTTTTATTTTTTATTTTATTTACGTCAAAAACAGTTAAAAACTGCGTATGACGAGCTATGGGGAGAAGTGAATTTTGTGCACGTTTTCATAATTCTGTGGTCTCTATCCTAAACCATATTCTAGTCGAATTTTGAATACAGAAAAGAGAGTTTTTTTTTCGAGTTTTGTTGACAAAATATTCGCTCCTATATAATAAAATATATTTTCAAAGGTAAATTAGCTATAAATTCCTGCCCTGAACCCTCATGTTCTTCATGAAAGAATAATACTTTTTGCCGCGATAATATGAGAAACGATAATTTGAATAACTATATTTCCCACTGAAATTCAGAAGACGTGCACAAATAATGAAGTTACATTTATGTCCAGAAGCAAAACAAGGGACCATCTCAGCATTTGCTCAAGGATCAGGGAAACTGGACGAAAAAACCTGATCGAGATGGGGGCCATCAACCCAGAAACTGTGGTACAATACTTGTTACAGGTTCTTTAGAATTATACAGTCCACATGATAAATAATTACATTAACTATCATTGTTAAAATTAATTCTACTTTCCTTTTTGATGCTCGGTATAGTCTCGAATTGCATAGAAACAGTTATGCAGCAGAAAAGATTTTACTTGGGACTTAAACTTTTCTATTGAATTTAATCGTTTAATGTCTTCTGGCAAAGTGTTGTAGAGTAATGTACATGAATTGTATGTGAATTTTTTGTAGTGAGCTGTTGATACTGCCACCTGGTGAATATGATTACTACGTCGTGTGTTATACTTATAGACATCAGCGTTTGCTGAAAATATATTCCCGCCCTTAAGTAAGTCATTTTTGACAAAAACTACTGATTCGTAAATCAGGAGACAAGGTAATGGTAAAATTCCTAGATTAAAAAAGAGTGACTTACAAGAATCACGTGGGTTGGATTTGCTTATTATTCGTACAATTCTTTTTTGTAATCTGAAAGTCTGTGAACTATAAGATGTGTTTCCCCAAAATATTATGCCATATCTCAGGCGGGAGTGAACGTTGGCAAAATATACACAACGAGCTGTATGAAGGCTGACGGAATTTGAAAGAATTCTGAACGCGTAGCATAATGAGCTTAATTTTGTGTTCAATTCATTTAAGTGGGCATTCCATTTGAGGTTTGACTGAATTGATAGACCTAAAAATTTTGTTACATTAACATCAGTCAATGGCACATCGTTCATTTTCAATGGAGTACAGAATTTTTTATTTGATATGGAAAACTGCATTGAAACTGTTTTATTTTCATTTACTTTTAATTTGTTATTACGGAACCAATTTGAAACGTCTGATATTGTACTATTTACGGTTTCTTTGTTGCAAAGAATATTTGTATCATCCGCAAAGAGAACTGTTCTTCCGTTTCGAATCGCTAAGGGCATGTCATTTACGTATAATAGGAAGAGAATAGGGCCTAAAATCGATCCTTGCGGGATTCCACGAACAATTGGCAAAGAACCGGAAAGGTGTGTACATAAAGTTCCATCATTCCAGTAAGGTATTTCTACTCTCTGAGATCGTTGTTTAAGGTACGAACATAGCCAATCTAGAGCAATACCACGGATTCCATACGAAGGTAATTTTGAAAGTAAAATGTTATGATCAATGACGTCAAAAGCTTTTGAAAGATCTAAAAATATTCCAATAGTTACTTCGTTTTGATCCAATGATGAGGCAACATCCTTAAGAAAAGAAAAAATGGCTGTTTCCGTAGATTTTGATTTCCGGAATCCATGTTGGCAATTTGAAAACGCGTCGTGTTTATTGAGAAAGGTTTCCATTCGCACATAAAAAAGTCTCTCTAACATTTTTGAAAAAACTGACAAAAGAGAAATTGGCCGATAATTTTGAACTTCATTTTTGTTGCCTTTTTTGAAGAGCGGCTTAATCTTAGCTGTTTTAAAAATATCTGGAAAAATTCCGGTGCATAAGGATGCATTAAATATGTGAGTTAACGGGTGTATAATGGCTGGCGCGCACGTCTTTAACAAACAATCCGGAAATTCATCTAAACCGGCCGAGTATTTATTTTTTAATTTACCGATTATTTTGAGAATTTCATAGGAAGAGGTTTCGGAAACGAACATAGTGTCTAAGACTTTTAGGGAAACGTCAGATGTTGAATTTTGTGGCTGAAAACCCTTAGTGAGATCGACAGCAATTCTCGAAAAGAATTGGTTAAAGAGACTAGCCACTGTTGCCGGATCGTTCACATCTCTATCGTTATCTTTTAAAACAACATTCTCTACAAGGTTTCTAGTTGGTTTGGTCGCATTTTTTACTATATCCCACATTGATTTTGTTTTTTTATTTGAGTTCAAAATATCCTGATCGTGTTTCATGATTTTAGCCTGCCTTATGACTTTTCTTAACAATGATTTGTATTTTTTAAAGTACAGGAGGAAATCTTGAGATACGTTATGATGCTTAGAAATGAAAGAAAGAACTCGTTTGTTTTTACATGATGTTCTAATCCCTTGTGTTATCCAAGAATTGTTTTTGCGTGAAATATTTAATTTTCTTTTCTGAAGAGGAAAGCAAGTGTTAAAATGAAATGAAAGCGTTGAAAAAAAAGAATAATATTTATCGTTTGTATCAATAGTATTACAAACCGCGTCCCATGACTCCTGCAGCAAGTAATCAATGAATAATTTTATTTTACTTTTAGAAAACACTCTACTCATACGTGTATTATTTATTGTGTCATTGTTCGTTTGTCATTGTTTATCTTTTGTAGCTAATTGTTACAAGAACATCTCTCTATAATGTTGAATAAACTTTAATTGAAAATTTGTTTCAAACATCAATTGCATTGTTATTTTGTTTGATATTCTGTAAGTACATTAGTAGTTCCTCTCCTTTATGGAACGGATAGACAAATGAATAGGGAAAGGGTGGGATTTAACATGCGAGAGTTCTCGCACGGGTACGCTAGTAGTATTATATTGTGAGAGTACAGTTACCTGATTTACAGGCCTTTTGTTTATATTGCATTAATATCACACAATTATCTTTTTCAAAAGAAATTAATAAAAAGATTTAATAAAATAACTAAATCTTAATATTTAATAAAATAACCGTATTTTCTTCGCAGAAGGCGATACCAAGTCGTAGAGAAATGTCATTAGAATTTCAATAAAGCAACATTAATTGAAAAATTGACGATTTTTGATGAGTCTGGACTGTTATTGTGCGCTTGCCTTGCCTCAAGAACCTTTAATTTTAATTTTAATTTTAATTTAACTAGTCATTTTGATATGCTGTTGTATCAAAGAATGTTTTTGAATTTCTCACAGGTTTTTTTATTGCAGATTCTTTTATTTCTTTACTGTTACCGAGATTCATGTTCATAATATGTATTGGCTATCAACATTGCCCGTTTGATATCATTGCTTATGTATAATAAAATCATGACATGTATGTATTAACTATGTAAAATATTAAAATTTTAGAATTTCGATACTTTTATGATTCCTGTGCATATATCATTCGTTATTTACAATTTCCTTCTTTTTGTAGCTAATGATAAAACGACAGTAGGTTTTTCAATGATTCAATTTTTCATTAATTGAAAAATAAATGAAAAACATTTTAAGCTTTACGTTAGCTGAAACGTTGACATTTATTCTAAAAGGAAATTAAATACTGAACAACTACATCATTTTCTCTTCTAGAGCCTCAAATTTAAGAAGCTCCTGGTCAAAGGCTACGTTGATTATGGTACAAAAATTAATTCTTCAACTGGAAAAGTGTGTAGTTGCAAGGAAACTTGAGCGTAGGTCAAAAGAAAAATAATTTAATTGCCAACGTTTCGGCGTTTATTAATCTTTATCAGGGCGTTTTACTTCAGATTTACGTCCCTTCTACATATCCACATCTTGTTCTCACTTCTGCCCGTACAACACACATTCTACCAACACTTTTCTGTCACACATTCCGGCGCCAGACTTCAAGTACTTCATGTCCATCGCGTCTTTCATCTTAACACCGCCTTCTTTGCATACCAATCGCCTCATCACCGATGATTACAAGAAATCAAACACGTGTGTAGCGTAAGAAAATTATTTTAAAAAGTACTTTACCTCTCGTAATAGAAATTACATAGCCACTATGTCGTTAGCATTTTGAAATCGCACCACTACCCACTTCTTTGCTTCAACATGAGACGGATTGGGGGCAATGTGCTAACAGTGAAAGCGAAAATTTCACACCTCAATGGAGACAGCCAATTTCAAATTTCCGAGCTCTTTCAAATGAAATTCACTAAAACTAAAAAAAGAAGACTCGTCTATTTGTTCCCTGGACGTCACGTAGAAAAGATCGGTGGATGCTGTGCTACACGGAAAGAGTACGTGGTTGTTCGAGAAGCGGGTATAAAGAAGCTAGAAAACAGGTACTAAATGGAATTATATAAATTAACGGTTTCTTGTGATAATTTCAAATCTTACAAAGGAAGAATAAAACTTGAAATTAAATTTGACAAAGTATACGTGCAACCAAAATAACTAGCGGTTATACGTCCTGGAGAACTTTGTCTTTTATTTATAGAGAAATTAATGCAAATAGTGTAACAGCCCACCAGTTGACTAGATTCACCTAATTATTTTGCAAACTGTAAGCGTAGCTACAGAAATCATAGATTTGAAAGTTTTTTTTATTTTATTTTCTTGAAGAAAGTACATAGTTCAGTAAATATAACTATACATATGTATTTACAGACTTACTTGCTAAACTTAAATATAAACTTACATGCTATTACAAGGGGAGGATATCCCATTTTGGGTCCTCAGTCTGGATCTAAATCTGCAAATTTTTTTAGAAATATATGGTATGGATATTTGTTTTTTATTCGTGTTTGGGAATTGGGGGTTTTGGCCAGTTTGAAAGGTGAAAGGGCTGGGATTTGAGGTAGATTATAATAAAAATTCGTCGCTAGATTTGTAATGTATTTGTCCATAGGTTCTAAGTTAAATTCATTGTGGAGTTGGTTATTGGTTATGTACCAAGGGGCATGAGCAACTATTCTTAAGAATTTATTTTGAAAGACTTGGAGCTTTTGGATGTTAGTTTTGGCAGAGTTGATCCAAATTGGGCAGGCGTACAGCATTAACGGTCTTAAAATAGTCTTGTAAATTGCTATGGCTGATTTGTACTGGATTGGGCTGTTTCTATAAATTAGTGGTCGTAGCTGTGATAATTTTATTTTGGCTTGGGTCACTTTGGCATTTATATGTTTTCCCCAATTTAACTTCGTATCTAGGTATAAACCTAAATATTTTACAGGTTTATTAGGGGGGTACCATTCTATTGGATTATTATTTAGCGTGAGAGGAAGTGGGGGAGAGTAGGGTCGTAATGTAAATATTTTCGCGGCGGTTTTGCTAGGATTTAATTTAATTTTAAGTTTAGCAGCCCAGCTGTCTAACATGTTTAAATAAAGCTGGATATGAATTCTTAAATCGGGGGAGGGCTGTACTGGAGGAAAATATGGCAGTGTCGTCGGCAAATTGCGCAACCGTGATTTTATTTAGTGTAGGTAGGTCAGCAACATATAGATTGAACAGAGTGGGTGATAACGGAGAGCCTTGAGGAAGTCCAGCTTTTATTGTTCTGGGGTTGGAGATATGATTGTTGACATTGACCTGAAAAAGTTCTATTGTTTAGGAAATTAATTATTATTGATTTTAAGTATTGTGGAGTGCCTATTTGAATGAGTTTATATAAGAGAGCGTGGTGCCATGTTCGGTCAAAAGCTTGTGTGATATCAACAAATATGGCAATGGTGTGATGTTTTTTTTGAAAAGCGGTATAAATGAGCTCTGAGATCATTAATAACTGATGTTGGGTGGAAATTCTTTCAGTAAAACCGAACTGTTCCCTGGGTATGACATTGATTGCATGAAGATGTTTTTTAGTCTTTTTAATATGATTTTTTCGAATATTTTGGAAAAGGTTGTTAGTAAACTAATTGGGCGGTAGCTCTCAGGAATTGTTGGGGTTTTGTTTGGCTTTACAATGGGGATGATGGTACGTGTTTCCATTTATGAGGGAAATAACCTATTCTGAAACATGAATTGAATATATTGTTTAAATACGCTATTGCTGATGGTGGAAGTTTTTTTTAGAGTTATGTTATTGATATTGTCGTGACCTGGGGCTTTTTTAATAGGAAGATCCGTGATAATTTTTGAAATTTCTTTAGGAGATGAATAGTCAATTTTCTGATACGGACCGAAGAAGTTTAATTTTGTGGTCTGTATCATTTTATTATGTACCGGATGGGCAGTCAAGTTTTCGTAGAAAGTGCTCTCGAAATGTGTTGCAAGCGCTTCTGCTTTCTGAATTGACGATGAAGCTTTACCTGAAGTTGTGTTTAAAGGAGGGATTGAGTTTTTTTTTTCTTTAGGATCTTTTTAGTGAATTGCCATAATGTATTGTTGCTGGTGTTAGTGATTGTATCAATTTAACATACTGCTCATTATTGTAATTTTTGATAAGGCGTTTTACCACGTTGGTGATTATATTTAGTTCTTTCTTTAATTCTTGTGTTCTTAAGTTCGCCCAGAGTCTTTTTGTTCTGTTTTTTACGGTTATTGCATTTAAGATGCCTGCTGGTAATTTTTTCAGGGGTTTGTGAGTTTTGTTCTGAATGGTAGTTAATTCAGAGTTTTGCATGGTGTCATGGATGAGGTCCGTTAGAAAATTAACGGATTGATCTATTTCATGGGGGTATTTAGTATTTTAATTTTGGGTATTGCGCTATTTAATGTTTCGGTGAACTTATTCCAGTAAATTTTTAATGAGTTCGGTTCGGCGTGGGGCATGTTGAGGAGCCATTTGCTGCGATGTGAGTAATACAGGGATATGGTCAGAATCGAGTTCGTATATTAACGCCATATGGAAGTCGAAGTTGGAGTTGGTTAAGCCAATGTCGAGAATGTCTGGTTTACGCAAACGGTCATGGGGGTAGTAAGTGGGTTCACTGGGGAAAGTATTTTGATATTAGTATTATTTACTAGTTGAGCTAATATTTTACCGTCTTGATTGTTGCATTGACATCCCCAGTTAACGTGTTTGGAATTGAGATCTCCTAATAGCAAGACTTTATCATTGGGATTAAATAAATTTTGGAGGTTTGTGTTTATTAATTTGAATGTGGGAGGTTTGTATGCAGCTATGACCTTCAAAGAGTTATTGTTAATTGTTATTGAGACTGCTATGGTTTCTAAACCTGGTGTATCCGGGAGTATTTCTGGTGATGTGTGTGAATAGAGTTTATCGCGATGAGTACACCTCCTCCTTTCGAATTAGTTCTATCAGATCTATAAATTTTATAGTTAGGAATAAATAGTTTATTACAGTTGCTCAAGTGCGTTTCGGTAATACACGCTATATCCACTTCGTAATGATGGAGGAAACGAATGAATTCAGTTTTTTTTGTTGGTGATTGAATTTGCATTCCAATTGAGGATGGTTACATTGCTTTGGAATTTATCTGCCATTGTTGTTGCTTAAATAATCGGTAACAGAATTCTGAATAGTACTAATTATAGATGGGATTAGCGAGTTAATAAAGTTAATGATACAACTGGTGATGGAGTTGATTATTGTGGTGATTATCGGATTGTTTGATTGGGTATCATTAGAATGGGCCGTTTGATGATTAGAATTACGGGTGTTTTGCGAAGTGCGAGGAGGTGAATTGTTCATGGATGTGATATGGGTAAAGTTTTGAATTCGCTGGGTTTGTGGGAGTCCCGGGAACGGGTCTCTTGAATTATTTTTGGAAGGAGGAGGATCATTGGAGTTTGTTACATTACTTTTATTTTTATTTCTAAGGTTACTTTTCCTATCTAAGAACTCTTTGTAGTAGGTGCAGCTCGTATTTCTTATGTCGGCCTTGTGATTTCCGCTGCAATTCGCACAAAAGGGTGTTTCGTCCTTCTTGGGGCAGAGCACTGAGTAATGGTTCCCGGCGCAGAACGCACAGGTGATGGAGTGGTTACAATTGTTTTTGGTATGGCCATAGTCCAGACACCTTTGGCATTGAAGGGGGCCATTATGTTTTTTACGTCTTTCGGTACTTACTCGATGATTGCAAATTTGTTGAATTGATAAAATAGTTTCTATGGGTTCTGAACCGTTAAATTCCGTGGCGACTACTGGAATAGGATGGCCATCCTTTAGAAGTCTTGTGACTCTAATTATTGAAGCGTAGCGCTGCTGTAGGTCTTGCAATATTTCGGGTTCAGTTATTGACTGGTGAAGGTTTTTAAACACGACTGAAAATTTTTTGTTTGACGGATCTTTGAATGAATGGAATTTACGTTGAGTATGGATCAGATATCTGATTATTTTACGAAAGTCTGTTGGATTGTTAGCACTGATTTTCACTTTGAAATTTTTTACATCTGTAATGAAATTGTTTGTGACATTAGTTTTCAGTTCTATGATGAATTCGCGTACATTGGTTATATCCGACACAACAATAGGTGGAATTTTGGCTGGATGCGAAGAGTGATCGTCCGTGGTTTGATTCAAATATTTGAACCGATGAAGTTCAGGGTTAGGGTTCAAATTAGCAAGTTCTCCGTATTTGTTACCTACGGGAACATTGTACTCTAGGTCACTGTCTGCATTAGGGTTCACATTATTGTTACTAGGGTCTACATTTAACTTCTTTGCTTCATTGAGGGTTTCACAATCACTGGCTGACCTTTTATTGGTGTACATGGCTGATGATGAAGGTTGAGACTGCGTGGTGAAGTCTGTTGAGGCGGCCTCCTGGCTGCCACAGATGCGTTGCTGGTCGGTAATGAGAGGTGCGACGACCTCCATTTCAGCTTCGGTCGTGTTATTCTGCGACACTAAGTAATGCTGCACATCACTATTGTTGAGAGTATGCAGGGCTTGGCTAATTGCCTACCCTGTTGATGAGTTTACGTCAAAAGACATACACTTAACACTCGACTGCTCGAACTACACTAGGAGTGCTGAGTGTCACAACGGTAACGAGTAGACTACGCACAGCGGAGCTCCGCGATAGTAGAACCGCTCTGAGATTTGAAAGTAGTCACACTGAGCCATTATTTCCAAAGTTAGTATAGCTGCACGTGTTCAAGGTCATTTTACCTGGGAGAATTTGAAAGTGACCTCTGACGTTGTCAGCTAAGGTCAGTCGTGACGGAAAATTGTTAAATTAGTATTTTTCTAATAAATGAGTTTTGATAGGTATAAGAATTGAATCAATCATTTAAAGCGATTTTTCATAGTTTGTTGATGGACATTTTGATGACACTTATTTGATCACTACGTGGAAAAGTAGTTTTTGTTTTACCGGTAGTTAAAATGTTTAAATTGATCTCTAAATAATTCCTTACAAAATAAATAAATTTGTTTCAAAATAATGATTCAGTAAATGGTAACCCGACCACTGAAGTCACTGAATGTAAATATTTAAATTAGGATTCATATTTCTTATGTGTATAATTGGGTGATCACGAACATTTAGATTTTTTTATTTTTTGATTCTAGCCCGATGTATTGTTTTTACTTCCCCGTATACGTACGTATATACGGAAGTAATATACAAACTATAGGAAAAGTTATGTAATGCGCGAAAATATGGCGAATTTTCGGCAAGAAAAAATTCGTTGCCGGGCCGTGATAACGAACTAGTGGCGCCTCAGAATGGCACGGATTTCCCGTATTAGTTTTCTATTCCCTTGGGTTGGGCAAGTCATTCGGAATTGCCACATACTCTTGCTAGCTGCCATCTATCGCCGCTCAAAGTACACTTTTTTGACATTTTCTTAATTTTTCGGTTTCGAATAGAAGAACGGAAATATTAATTTTCGAATATTAAAGAACGTAAAACCTCGTCCTAAATGGCAATTTTCATTGAAAAATTTGGAGCCTTTTTTTAAAAAAAATAGAGTTTAAGTGATACTAAAAATTCAAAAAAATTACATTTTCGTAATTTTTTGAAAAACAAAACAAAAGAGCAATATGGAATTTTTGTCACCTCATAGAGTACATTTAGTACTATTCCTACCAAAAGTTTAAAGAAACAATTGGAGCCGTTTTTTGAGAAAATCTTGTTTTTGTAATATTTTAAAATTGCACATTTTGCACGCAATATTGCGCGAAAACTACGAAAATCATCGAAAAAAATGTACATGACCTTAAAGAAAGCACTTACTTTGGAGAAAAAAAATTATCTGGAGGAAAAGTCTCTATCTTCAATTTTGTAGTTAGCGGAAGATGCCGAAAAAATTCAAACTTTCACAATTTTCGAAAAGTCAGAGTTAACCCATGAAGTTTGGACATATACCACCTTAATACATGTATTTTATTCTATTCTTCCAGGAAACTTAAAGAAAAAAATGGAGCCGTTTTTGAGGAAAATTTTGAAAATCCCCGGGAGGCTTCATATAAAGTACCCCCAAATTTTGAAGAAAGTTTTTCAAAATCGCGGCGCTTTTGTTTTTCACAGACACCGGACGGACGGACGTTTTGAAAAAAACTTTTTCAGTATCAGGGAACCCCAAAACGCGTAATTCCATTAAAATCTCGAAATCGATTTTCCGTAGCATTATATTACTTTCCCTACACTACGTATATTACTCCGTGTGTACGTAAGTATATGGAAAAGTAACTAGTAGTGCTACAGGATTTTCCCGAATTAGTGTTCTATTTACTTGGTCTGGGGTAGCTATTCGGAATTGCCACATACTCTTGCCAGCTGATATCTATCGCCGCCTAAAGTACATTTTTTGACATTTTCTTAATTTTTTCGGTTTCCTAATAGTAGAACAGAAATATTAATTTTAGAATATTAAAGAACACAAAAACCTCGACCGAAATTTTCTTTGAAAAATTTGTAGCCGTTTTTAAGAAAATGGCGTTTAAGCGCTAATAAAAATTCGAAATTTGAATATCTTTTTCGGGGAAAATTTTTGAGTTTACAAAAAACGTACACTTAATAATGTTTACAAATTGCTGGTAATGTGCATATTAAAATGTAAGAGATCCTTCAAAAAAATTACATTTGTTTAATTTTCGAGAAAAAAATAAATACCGCAAATAGACTTTACCCCATATTAAAACGTGCAATTAGCACTAATCCGTTCGAAAATTTTGAAGAAAAAATTAGGAGCCGTTTATGAGAAAAAGGCGTTTGAGCGTTTTTGAAAATGCGGAATTTTGAGCCTAATTTTCACAGAAAACAGTTTTCTCGATTTTTTTCCTATTTTTCTCCAATTTTTTTCGTTACATTTCTTGTAAGAAGAGACTAAATACACTTATTAATATAAAATTTAATATAAAATACACTTATTTAGGTGGCGTATGTCCGATTTTCACGGTTAACCCTAAATTTTCGACAATTGGGGAAGTTGGAATTTGGGTCGGCGTTTTTCCTTCAACTTCAAAATTGCAGATTGAGATTTTTCCTTCAAATAAAATTTGTTTTTCGTAATGAGTCCTTTCTTTAAGACCATGTACATTTTTTGAAACTTTGAGTAGTTTTTTGCGCAATATTGCGTTCAAAATGTGCAATTTCAAAAAATTTCAAAAACAAGATTTTCTTAAAAACAGCTTTAATTTTTTCTTTATACTTTTGGTAGGGGTAGCACTAAATGTACTCTATGAGATGACATAAATGCCATATTGCTCTTTTGTTTTGTTTCTTAAAAAATTATGAAAATGTATTTTTTGAATTGTCTTTCACGTCGTTAATATTTACATTAGCGGCGATTTGTTGACATCATTATATTAATGAGTACATGTGCTTTAAATAAGTAGTAGTAAGTAAAGTTTATCGAGAACTCAACTGTTTTCTTTGAAAACTAGCTCAAAGTTCCGCATTTTTAGAAACGCTGAAACGTCATTTTCTAAAAAATGGCTCCAAATTTTTTATTCTAACTTTTCGAATGCATAGTGCAAATTGCACTCTGTAATATGACGTAAAGTTCATTTTGGGGATTTTTATTTTTTTTTTCAAATATTACACAAAGTAATTTTTTGAAAGATCTCTCACACAGTTAATATGCATATTTTCAGCAATTTGTATACGCTATTGTGTTTGTGAGTTAATGTGCTTTAAATGACTTCAAATAGAGTTTTTCCAAAATATCCTGTGAAAAAGAGCTTCAATTTTCGCATTACAATAGTGCTTATACGCCATTTTCTCAATGGCTCAAAATTTTTCAAATATAATTGCCATTAACAAAAGGTTTTACTGTTCTTTAATATTCTTAAAATATTATTTGTTTCTACTTTTAAAATACCCGAAAAATAAAGATGTCAAAAAATGTAGTGTGGGCGGCGATAGATGGCAGCTGCAAGAGTATGTGTCAAGTCGGAATAGCTAGCCAAGACCAAAGGAAGTAGAAAACTAATTCGGGAAAGTCTATGTCATTCTGTAGCACCACTAGTTAAGTGTGATACGAATAGTGCAACTAGAACGCTTGCCTTGAGATAGGAGGGAGAGAATGCGCTATTCTCCCTGCCATCAGGACGATGTACTCCATAATTGGATGATCGGGTTTTATAATCTCTAAACTGTTTGTCGAGGTGAATACATCATCTTTTTGCAAAATACTTGGTATACTGGATGAAATTTTTTCAAATTTTCTCTCTTATATATGCATAATTCTGATATTGCATTATATACTATGAGGTCCAGCTGGGTCGATTACGTTCATCCATTGTGAGAATTGTAACAAAACAAAGAATACTCAACGAAACTTCAAACGAACAAATATATTCGATATAAAATGATAATAAAATTATTTTACTATTATTATTATATTAAAAATTTAAAAAATTCGAATAAAATATCTAGGTATATAAAAACAAAGTCGGTTATTTACATCATTTACGGTGGAAAGCAACCAATTTTAATTATCTTGTTTTGTTGGATTCACCTCCGCCTCCGAATAGCGGAAAAACTATTTAAATATCGAAAAAATGGCGTTATTTGGCGCTGTGGAATAAAATATAAACATTCATGTCAAATAATAAAAAATCTAAACAGTCACTGAAAAAAAACATAATCTACGGATGAGATTATCTATTACATTTTTGCTG
>JAHLJT010008929.1:0-48935 GCA_031308135.1 Acheta domesticus
GTAACACAAATACGTCCAATTTTACCCCGTCCGTTATTAGCGTAGTTCATGTTTACCGTAAGCTGAAAGACGCGCGCTGATTACCGTAAACTGAAAGACGCGCGCAGATTCTCCCGTCCGTGTTTTACGATCGATCTGCCGAAACCTCGAGACTGCCAGTTTGAAACGGATACCCGTTTTTTGATTTGACGAGTACCGTACATGAAGCCTCAACGTTTTAAAAAGATTCCAAAAAAGGCACCTTTTTTAAATTAAACTTTCGTCCGGTAGAGAAAAGCATGCATAAAAAATTGCGCATGCCTAATTTTTTTTATTTTTGAATTTTGTGCATAAATTGCAAAATTAGCAAGTTTCTTTCTGTTGGAGAACAAGCTCAGTTTATCTATTTTACGTATTACTGTAGCTTTGACCCATAAATACAAGGGTTTTTGTGAGGAGATATTCCGTTTTATTCGAGAAAATCATTACAACTTAGTTACGATCAACAACCCTCCTTTGTTTTCTCCATTGCATAACACATGAACGTGCCACACGAAACCTATGATATGTTTTACCAACACTTCCTACAACTTCAGTTTCGTATATTTTTTCTTCATGAAATAGATTTTGGAAAAAACATCTTTCAATAAGGTCATCTATGATTTTTCGAAGATTGAATAATTTTCGTGACATTTTATGTGAAATTTAGGCATTTTACTTTCTCGCCTTTACGAAAGTGAGAAGAGAAGGTATTGTAATCATTAGCGCCGGAAACGTATTTTCTTCAGAAAATCTCTATTGTCCAGCCCTGCTAACGAAAATGTGGATAAATCTTGTTCATATATATAGTAAATTACTCCCTCTAACGTGTTTTCGGCCCACAATCCATGCATTGTGAGTCGAAACACCGAAAACCGATTGACGGCAAATGGTCAACGCTAGCGCCTAAACGTTCAGCGATTTGCTCTAAAATTGATATTCCCCTATTGATCTGAACGAACTGGAGGGTTTTGGGAGTTTCTAACGGATATTTTTATTTCGAGGATACTCAAAAACATTTTCAATGTTTTCTCAAAACAACTCCAAATTTTTTGAGAATTTTTTTCTCCTCGGATAGCATAAAGGACACTCAAAAGAAATGGTGCAGGTCTCATGATCGTTGAAATCCCCGATTTTTCGAAAAGTTGCAATTGTTTTGCGTCTTCCTACAACTACAATTTTCAAGTCCGAGATTTTTTTCCTTAATTAAATCTGTTCTTTAAAGGCAGATTTGTAATACGGTTAAGTTCAATTCTTCAAAAATATGAATAGTTTTCGTGTAATTTTGCGCGAAATATAAGTATTTTTTTTAACATTTGTTTCTCTCAAACCCGCTATTATTATTTTTCTAAATTTTTCCTCATATGTGTCAATGATAGGTGCTTTTCCCTTTTGAGTAACCTTCCATATTTTCGAAAATTGCAAAAAGTTATTTCAAAACTATAAATTGAAGATAATATTTTTGTCTTAGACAAAGCATAATTTGCAGAATTAAAGCAGAATTACTTTAATTCTGAAAATTATGAAATTTCTAACTAGTGGTGCTCCAGAATGACACAGACTTTCCTGTATTAGTTTTCTATTTCCTTGGGTCTGGGCTTTCTATTGGGACTTGACACATTCTCTTGCCAGCTGCCAATCTATCTCAGCGCAAAATATTTTTTTTTACATTTCCTTAATTTTTCGGTTTCCTGATAATAGAACGGAAATAATTTAATTTTAGAATATGTAAAGAACAGTGAAATGTCATGGCAATTTTCTTTGAAAAGTTTGAGCCGCTTTAAGAAATAGCGTTCAAGCGCTACAGGATTTGCGACATTTGAAGCTCTTTTTCACAGAAGGTGTTGAGTTTCGAAACACTTCCTTTTGAAGTACATCAGATCACAAATCCACATATTTAGTATGTACAAATTGCAGGTAATGTGCATACTAAAAGGGTGAGAGAGATAGTTCAAAAAAAGTACATTTGTATAATTTTTCCAAAACAAAAAAATCGAACTGTACCTGTATTAAAAAGTGCTATTAGCACTATTCGTTCGAAGAGTTTGAAGAAAAACTTTAGAGCAATTTATGAGAAAATGATCTTTGACCGTTTCTAAAAATGCAGAATCTGAGCTAATTTTCACAGAAAACGGCTGAGTTATCGAGAAACTTTACTTGACATTATTTAAAGCACATTTACTCGTAAATATAATAATGTGAACAAACTACGCCATTCATCGCCACTAATGTAAATGTTAACAACGTGAGAAACAAGTAAAAATTACATTTTTGTAATTAAAAAAAAAACAAAAGAATAGAGCAATATGGCGTTTATGTCATTTCATTGAGTATACCAGGCCCTATCACTACCAAAAATTTAAAGAAAATATTTAGAGATGTTTTTGAGAAAATCTTGTTTTTGTAATTTATTAAAATTGCTAATATTTCGCGCAATATGCCAGAGAAACTACTAAAATTTTTTTAAAATGTTTCATGACCTTAATGAAAGAACTCACTTTGGAGAAACAAATTTTATTTGGAGGAAAAATCTGTATTTTCAATTTTGTTGTTGTAGGAAGACTCAGAACAAAATTCAACCCTTTTCCAGTTTTCAAAAATTCAGTTAACCGTGGAAATCGGACTTACGCCAAATTAACGAGAGTATTCTACTCTATTATTACAATAAATTTAAAGAAACAATTTGGAGCCGTTTTTGAGAAAATTTCGAAAATGTCCGGGGGGCTTCATGTAAAGGAACCCCAGAGTTTGAAAAACGTTTTTCAAAATCGCGGCGCCTCGAATGGAACCAGATCGACCGGGGAATATACATTTTGGAAGGAATCGTACTTATGGTTTAGGCGCTAGTGTTGATCACTAACACCGGACGGACAGAGGTTTTGAAAACCACGTTTTCGGTATCAGGGGACCCCAAAACGTGCATTTCCGTTGAAATCTCGAAAACGATTTTCCGCAGTATTACATAACTTTCCCTATACTACGTTCATTACGCTCTATATTCGTACGTCTACGGGAAAGTAAAAGTAGGTTTTCTTAAAAAAAAGCGCTCCAAATTTTGTCTCTGAATTTTCTTCTCGTATGTCAAGGGACGGTAAAAAATGGTGCTAGTTCCGTTTTTGGCGAACTCTCCATATTTTCGAAAATTACAAAAAGTTAACATTTCAAAAGAACAAAATTGCAGGTAGATATTTTTACCATCAACAAGTTAGTTCTACAAGAAAGTAACTAGTGGTGCTACAGAATGGCACAGACTTTCCCGTATTAGTTTTCTATTCCCTTGGGTCTTCGCTAGCTGTATGGAATTGCCACATACTCTTTCTCTCCAGCTGCCATTTATCACCACCAAAAGTACATGTTTTTGAATACAACATTATAAACAACCCTTTTCCATTAACAAAATCGTTCATAATATAGCATGTTGCACGAGTCATTACGACATTGCTATTTCTGCACGAAATATGAGCCATCACTGACGTAATAGTCACGGCCCCTATATATCATCAGTTATGGAGTTTAAAGAAGGCAGTGGTACCATGTAAATAATTTGCAGTGTTCGCAGTAAAATCAAATACATTATGAAAAAACTTACTTTTAAAAACTGATTTATTAATTTATTACTCCCTAAAATTATATTTTGTTTTTTATTTGGTAATATAACAAGAACAACATAATAAGAACAACAAAAACATCAAATTAATTCTTGTGAACATGTACATTAATTGTACAATTTGATAAATTGGTCAGTGACACTCCAGAACATGCATTTATTTAGATATAAATGCTTGTATTTAGATAAAATGCTTGTTTTTCTTTGCTTTCTGCACTAACCAATATCTTGTTAGCTATTTGAATATTGTTATTCACCGATTCTTCGATGTATGACTCGGCTACACATGGAGACCACCATCCTCCATGACGTTTAAGTTAGTGATATCAGCACCATTATCTGCGAGAAATGTCGCGGATGTTCTCCTAAACGAATGACCAGAGTACTTTTCTGCATTTGGTAATTTTAAAAAAATTTGCAATATGTTTTGGTATTTTCGCAAATGTATTGATACCAATTGGATTGCAGCTGCATTTGCCATGATTGTAAAACAAAAAAAAGTTTTTTGTGTTCAAACATGTGAGGTTCTTAAGGAATGTATTTTTACAGACTTCAACATAGACAACTTTACAGACTTAAATTCTTCACTGGATACGATAGTAAATATTCCGGGCTTGTCATTTTTGTCGCTTTAATGTTCACTATCAAATCAGAACCTTCCTCTTTCACATCGTTGATGCACAAATTGTACAATTCGACACGTCTACAAGCACCAAATATGCCAAAAATAGCAACAACCTGAAAATCATACCAGGTATTAATACAATACACCAGTTAATAAATAAAATTTAACTATTATTGCCACTGTAACTATTATACCTTCATTAAAAGAAAAGTTTCATCATCAGCTTTTGTAAGAAATGTGTTTACAGCTTGTTGGGAAAGTACCATTGTCTTCATTGGTTGATATCACACATTTGCTTGTTTCATAAGTAAACTTATTCATGAAAAGTTCCAATATCAATATTCTCTTTGATCTTTAGCGTTGCCTTTAATTTGGAATAAGTGCACCAAAGTGTCGACGCTTTACATGCTGTAGACTTAATGTTTAAAGAATCATGCATTAAATTAACAAACGTCTTTATTCTAGCATGTGCATTATACTAACTTAACCAAACTGCTCCGAAAGATACGAAAGAACAACAGTTTCGCATAATAAATTTGCATATTTTTCATCCATCCCTTTCCTAAACTTTAAGTACTCTTTCTCATAAAGTTTGCAAGACTTTTTCGGTATCATAGCATTTTCTGCTTTCGCAACTTCTTCCACAATTTCTCTGGGCAAATCCATTATGATTGAATCGCGACTTTCAAACTAATTGCCATTTGTAAACAAATTAGTTGCTTAGGTAGCATTCATGACGTCAAAACATGAATTCGAGAACTACTACAACTACGAATTACAACTTAACATCCAAATTAATTACGCTTCCTTAAATCCTTATAATACTGTTATACAAAAAATAGTGTAGGCAACTCGTTTGTAATGTTAACTCATAAGAACATATTACCGAACTCACTCCTAACGTCGTTCGTTCGGTAATATCTTCTTATTCGTGCAAAAAAGGACAACATTATAAACTAATTGCATAATATGCTATTGTCATTTTCTTAATTTTTCGGTTTCCTATTGGTAGAACGGAAATATAATTTTAGAATATTAAAGAACACAAAAAACTAGTCCTAAATAGCAATTTTCATTTAAAAATTATGTGCCGTTTTAAAGAAAATTTCGTTTTAGCGCTACTAAAGATGCAAATTTTGAAGCTCATTTTCACAGAAAATGTTTTGAGTTTTCAAAATACTTTATTTGAAGTTATTTGAAGCACAAATATTACTTTATTTGAAGTTATTTGATTCACAAATATAATAATCTTTACAAATTGCTGGGGATGCGCATATTAAATATGTGAGAGATCTTTCAAAAAAATTAAAATTATATAGTTTTTGAAAAAACAAAAAATTACTCAAAATAAACTTTACGCCATACTAAAGAGTGTAATTAGCACTATCCGTTACAAACGTTTCAAGAAAACATTTGCAGCCATATACGAGAAAATGGCATTTGAGCGTTTCTGAAAATGCGAAATTTTGAGCTCCTTTTCACAGAAAACGGTTGTGTTTTTGAGAAACTTTACTTGACATTATTTAAAGCACATGTACTCGTAAATATAATAATGTGAAAAAATCGCCGCTAATGTAAATATTATCGACGTGAGAAACATGTGAAAAAATTTACATTTTTGTAATTTTTGAAAAAATCAACCGATAGACCAATATGGCTTTATGTCATCTGATAGAGTAAATTTACCACTATCCCTACCAAAAGTTTAAAGAAAAAAATTTGGAGCCGTTTTTGAGAAAATCTTGTTTTTGTAATTTTTTTAATGTTGCACATATTGCACGCAATATTGCACAAAAACTACTAAAATTTTCAAAATAATGTATATGACCTTTATGAAAGAACTCAATATGCAGAACAAATTTTATTTGAAGAAAAAATCTCTATCTTCAATTTTGTAGTTGGAGAAAGACGCCGAAGAAAAAACTTTCACAATTTTCGAAAATTCAGAGTTATCCGTGAAAATCGAACCTATACCACCTTGATAAGTGTATTTTACTCTATTCTTACAAGAAATTTAAAGAAAAAATTTGGATCCGTTTATGAGAAACTTTTGAAAATGTCCGGGGGCTTCATGTAATGTACCCCCAAATTTTACAGAATCTTTTTCAAAATCTCATAGCTTCGACTAGAATCAGATCGACCGGGGAATATCCATTTTGGAAGAAATCGTACGTATGGTTTAGGCGCTAGCAGTGTTCACAGACGGACAAACGGACGTTTTCCTTTCAATTGGTTTTTCGGTACCAAGGACCCACAAAACAGAGTTTCTGGCTACACCACGTGTTAGGGGATTTTGTTTCTTAATTTAGCAACTGGTTTTATCCACTTTTTCGTTATCACGGCCCGGTAATGAATTTTTTTCCGCCGAAAATTCGCCATTTTTTCGCACAGCATTACATAACTTTCCCTACTACGTATATCGCTCCGTGTATACGTACGTATACGGGAAAGTAAAAATGCTGTTGACCAGTGTTATCAGTAGCCATGTTTGATTGAACATTGGTCCTCAGAAATCCAGGTCAAGGCATTTCTAAGGCCGTTCCGGAAACGACAACGGGTGCAAAGGTGCCTTGCCTGGTGCCGCTTGTACTTGCGTGCAGCCCATGCTGCCCTTTGCCAACTCCTCCTCTCGCGAGTGACATCTGGTGATCTATTTATAGATATACTCAGCAGTTAAGGCTGCCACCAACTTACACATTAGTTCTTTCTATTTTCGTTATTGTCACTACTGTGGCGTCGTGGCAAAGCTTTCAAGCGAGCGGCATGCCTAAGCAGGAAGCTGGGGTGAAAGGGCGCACCTGAGCTAAAAATAAAGAGACGCCAGGATGTGGCTGCACCAGGAAACACCCCAGGCAAACAATCTGTTGAGAAAGGTTAGAGGCGAGTCTGGGACGATCGTGCAAGACCCTGGAATTGGCTAGCCATCGAGTCCGGGGATGCCGACATCACGACGCCGGGGGAGACGGGGGTGTATATAAGGCGGGCGCTTTCTGCGCTCGCGGAGATTGTGGAGAGATTCGTTTTCAGCCGTAGGGCTGGGCGGGATCTCCAGTGCACTCAAGCGCGTGGTTTCCGTGGCGGAGACCGGTTTGCCGCCAGGGCATGTAGGTACGTTAGTTACCGAGGACTTAACGTCCGATAGCATCGCATCACACGTTGTTACCTGCTTTAGGGCAGTGGCACTGGTCTGTACGTCTAGGGACGGTCGCGGGGTTTTCGCGGCTAAGGGAAAGAAAAAGGTTGCCGGGGTTTAATCAGTATTTGTAAATTTCTTTACTTTTATGCTTCTTTGTAAATTAATGTAAATATTGTTATCTCCAACTGTGGCATTCTGTGGCATTCACTCCAGTACGTCACACTCCCATGTTCCTCTACTTCGCTCGATCCTCAGTCTCTCGGATGATTGAATTCCAAACTAGCCCTATTATTGTCTTAATTTCATCTGACTATCTTGTTTTTCTTCTGCTCCTCCCTCTGCATTCGGAAATAGACCACAGCATTAGAACTTTTTCTAAAGAAACCTCTCTTCTCATCTGATGTCCCAAATATCGCAGTTTTAGGCTGATGGCTACAGCTACTAATGAAGAACTCAGTTGGATAGTTTAAAACGAACACCAAAATTACAAATAACCACGATATTGGTGAAAACACTGCCTAAAAACATTAAGGGTGACATAGGATGAACTTTTTCTAGCACATTCTATAGTAGGCAAGGGTGGAACGTCTTAGTATATTTACTTTATCGATATAAAATGGAACGATATCGAGTTCAGTTTAACGAACTTCCCGGAGAAGGTGGCCGTGCTTGTAGAATGATTATACAAAATATTGTCATTACATTATTTCAAATAATTTAATTATATATTATCTGTCTCTACTATTATATCAAGAGGGAAAAAAAAGAAAACCTACAAAGCACGTCAAGATCTTATTACCGGTTCTGCTTGTAGCTCGGCGCATTCCACATCAACCTTCGCTCCACTACTCTGTGGCTGAAGTTACGCTTTGTGTTAGGGAAATCAGTAATTTGAAACTGTAGTACTATAGTTATAAACCAAAAACTGTACATTCTTTAATATTATTCAGTGAAAAAGTGAATATTGATAAGTGAGATAAAAGTGAGCCTATACGCTTTGACTCTGTACTCGGCCAGAGTGATCTGCGCCTTGGGGGACGCTAACGAAGATGAATGTGTACCTAAAGCTGTTGAATATTAACTACAAGGTACCATTCAATAACAGGAGCTACAAATTAATCACCTGCGTCAACAACTGCAACAACTACAGCAAGGACATGCAGCCTATTCAACATTATGGTACGTAACGTATCACAACTGGCGGTGCAACAACCTCATCTTCAGTGTTCCAGAACAGCTCTTCAACACACTGTCCACAATACCGAGAATCAGCTTTCGTGAGTACCGATACCAATAACTACGGAAACGAATCCAAGAAAAGAAAAATGATGCAATCAGATGAAAGTGAGAGAGAACATGTGTACAATACCCCAGAAAATTTATAACATGAATCAATGAATGTTTGCGAAACGGAACCAGTCCAATTTAAAATCCTCCCTATAAACGTTCACGCGATTGATAATTATGCCAAACTGTTAGAAAACATCCCAAAAATAGCTGCAAACGACTTCACAGCTAAACCAACATAAGTATAAACAACACTACGATTGAAACAGTGAGTTGTTCGCTTCTTGGTTGAATTGGACGATTTCATATAATATCTAAGTTGTTAGTAGCGCAGAAAGTGCAATATTTCAATCCTACGTAGCTGTTTCCAATAACACGGGAAAGTATGTGCTGTTATAGCACTAGTTTAAGGAAGAAAGGCGGTATATCCACGCATGAAGTCAAGATTCCCAAAGATAGATTCAATCAAACCACCGTAAACCATAACAGTCTCAGCTCCTTAACAAATCCGCCTACCTTCCTATTATTATTAACAATTAAGTCAGAGTACAAACCGCTCGTACCTTATGGATGGCCAATCCAAAAATGTCTTTTACTAATCTTATTTGTTATAAAAACTCATGAAAGACTGTGTTGTCGAGCAAGAAGAAATATTTTTAAAAAAACGAACTTCCTGTGTGCGTTAAAACATAGTTATAATATGAACAATTTCGGAATTTAAATTAATTGTCATGGATATCAGGAATTTTAGAAGTACCAGGGTTTTTGAAGGTTGGTACTGCACTGGGACATAAATTTAAAGTCATCTAAAGCTAGCAGCGCCCAGAAACCAATCTCAACCAAACCATATCCAAAATTTTGGGTAAATGCTCTATTCCCAAATTGTAGGCTCCTCTGAATTTCCCAAAATCGTGGGAAAAGACTGAAGCTAGCAGCTCCCACCCAGAATCAATCTCAAAATCAATTCAAAAATCTGAAACCCTTCCCAAAATTTAAGAATAATTTTAGGCTCTTAGAAAAAAATTATCCCCGCGTTTATAATCCAAAAATTAGGGCTGTACAAAGCGAAACAATTAACGTTGGTTCTTGCGGGCAAATAAACGTCAAACTCAAAAAACAGTGGAAAAATCTTAAACTCTTCCCATAATTTAATAATATTTTTAGGCACTAAGAAAAAAGTATTCCGGCATTTTTATTCCAATATTCTGAGCTGTTCAAGCACAAACAATTAACATTGTTTTTTATGGGGGAAACACCAAAATCAATAAACCTTAGAAAAAGTATGAAGTCTTACCCTCACCTCGCTGCAACTAGGGATGCGACGTCGATGCCGATGTTTTTAAAACATCCATGTTTCTATAGTCGATGTTTTAAACATCGATGTATTGAAGCCCATGTTTCTTGAACATTGATGTTTCATGCTCGATTTTGTACGCTTCCGATGCTTTGTATGTGGTTGAAAAATTCTCACAATCACAATTTTGTAAAAATGAAAATATGAAATAAAAACTGAAAGAACCACTGTCTTTTTCGGTCCTCACGAACACGATATGAACTACACTCCTTCAAGAGACTGTTATACTTCCCCGGAGGTGATCATGATGCCTTGATATTTCCTTTGTCTTTCCTTGCATATCGCTCATGAACAGGCCTTTTTTAACTTTCTTTTCAGTTACATTTTAATTATATAACAATATGGACGACCACTGGCAAATTAAGTGCACGAATCTAATTTGAAAGGTTATTAAACATACTATAAATCATAAATGTTCAAAATCATCGATGGCTTTTGGTCGATCTATTTTTAACATCAATGTTTTACTTTTGAATATCCATGCTAGGCAACATGGATATTTTATTGTCGATGTTACATCACTAGCTACAATTACACAATTGAAGATAGATTTTTTCCGTTAATGAAATTTAGTTTTAAAGACATTTTTGATAGTTATGTTCAATTTTCGAAAATATGAATGGTTGTCGTGAAATTTCGTGCAAATATAGCAGATTGTTTCACTTTGTACAGCCCTTATTTTTGGAATATAAACGTGGGGTTAATTTTTTCTAAGAGCCTAAAATTATTCTTAACTTTTGGAAAGAGTTTCAGATTTTTCCTAAGGGTTTTTGATTTTGGTGTTTATTCACCCATATAAAACCAATGATAATATTGTTTCTTTTTTTAAAGCCCTGATTTTTGGAATACGAACGCGGGGATAATTTTTTTCTAAGAGCCACAAATTATTCTCAACTTTTGGGAAGGGTTTCAGATTTTTGAATTTATTTTGAGATTGATTCTGGGTGGGCGCTGCTAGCTTTAGTCGAAAGCTAGCAGCACCTCACGATTTTGAGAAATCCAGAGGAGCCTAAAATTCGGGAATAGAGCATTTAATTAGCCTAAAATGTTGGATATGGTTTGGTTGAGATTGATTTCTGGGCGCTGCTAGCTTTAGATGGCTTAAATTTAATCATCTGGGAACGCTGGATGAAAGGAATCCAGTGGCAACACTAGGGAGTATTGTGCACCCCGCATAATTCTGTTTAACATACTGTTTACTATCTGGTTCAATACGTCTTTGATTCCGGCTGTTTACTCTTTGCTTTGGTCATCACGGTTGAGTGTGAGATAGTGAAACGCGAAACACCGCAGTGGCACGTGGGTGAATAAAATATGGTTAAGTTGAAGGCAATACAGAACACTAGCGGGAATAAACCAGCGAAAGCTGGCTTATCTAAAGTGAAACATGGAAAAGTGAAGAAAACGAAAAATGTTGCCAATTCGGGGCTGAATTCTAATCAAAATGCTAAGTGTGTTCAAAACGTGATACATTCGGTCAAAGAGGATGGTAACATCGAAATATCTAATAAAGAAATTGTGAAGCATTTGAAGCATCTGAAGAAAGCAGCAAATTCTTCGCATTTTTCGAATAACGTGTTTTCCAAAAATACAGCAAAAGGTGAGGTGGCTGCGAAGACAGAGGTTACTCCCAACCAACTCAGTGTTAAAACCAAAAAAAATAAAAAGAAGAATAAAAAGAAAGAAAAGGAGCTTAAAGTAAATGAAAAGGAAATTGAGGAACCTCTTCCTGTGTCAAGATGGTCTGATGATCCAATCCCCAAGAAAGTTAGTTTTCTTCGACCTCTTTTGTGTAACTTGCTGTATTGTATTAATTTACAAATTGTCATACTGTTTTGTATTTAAAGGTAAATTGGAAAAACAGACAAAGGCTCCTTATTTTTGGTTGTCGTGGTATTGTACAAGGGATCGACATTTAATGAAAGACATACGCAGATTGTTGCCACATTCAAAAAAAGAAAACAAAATGGAAAGAAGAGAAAATTTAACTGTTGTAAATGAGGTAAGTTGCTATCACGTATTTCTATATTGCATTGTATTACTGTTGTTCTGTAATATAATTTGCATTTTTGTGTAGGTCTGCACAATGAAGCATTGTAACCAATGTATATTATTTGAAGGACGTGCAAATCGAGATGTGTATATGTGGCTTTCCCGTGTACCTGATGGACCATCTGTAAAATTTTTTCTTCAAAATAGTATGTGTAAAGTTTATTACATTTTATGCAATAATTATTATTAACTTACTAAGATGAAAATCACTTGGCTTGGCCAGAGCCTTGTTAATGCACGGGCCAGAAGGGCCTGGGCCCAGGGGTCCAAATAGTTCTTAAAAAAAATTATTTAAAACTAAATTTTTCTAAAAATAAAATAAAGAAACATAAGAATTATATGCAAAAAATTGGCATATCAGAGTGATGTATCGTGCATCATTGGATAATATTTATAATATGGAATGTTGCTGGTTGACGTGCTTCAATTTTTTATTGTTCAATTCAATAGAAAATTAAAACTATTTAATCTGAAGTCTTTATCAATGTAATTATACATCTGTTATACTTATACATAGATGTTTAAATTTTTGTTTGAATGTTAAATTAAAAAACTAAGAAATACTTTCAAAATATTAAAAAAAAAAAAAATACAATGTGAATTGATAGCTTTTTCTGATATTGCCTTTGCCATACAAGTATTTTAACTTCAATATGCCCTTGAAATTTTGCATTTTTAATAATGAAGTTATTCTGGGGTCCCTTTATTTTTAAGACAAAAGCTCGTAAAATGCAAAACATACATTGCACCCTCAAATGGAATGGCTACTTTGAAGTAACTTTTGAATATATTGTTGTTTTTTTAGTTTATACCATGGATGAGTTGAAGTTTACTGGAAATTGCCTGGTTGGTTCCAGACCTCTCCTCTCATTTGACGAAAACTTCGAAAATATTTTACATTACCGGTTAATTAAGGAATTGCTGGTCCAGGTATGGTGCTTTAGTTATTTGAACTAAAATTGGAGGCTAACTCGTCTTGATAGTAGCTTACACTGGTGCATCTGGTGGTGGGCACTCTTATGTAACTAGTACTTTTATGAACTTTCACAATTTTTGTGTGCCTTATGCGTTTTTATTTATATATGTAAAAAAGAGAAAAAGAAAAAAACAATAAAGTCACGTGATTTGTCTAAAACATAGTTATATGACAAAGTATTGGTAGAAGTACTTTCCTAAGAATTTTTTTCATTACATTATTAGGCTTAACTATATTCAATATTAGTGGTGCTACATGATGGCAAAGACTCATATGTTAGAGTTAATATTCTGTTTTCTTGAGTCTGTGCTAGGTTTTAGGTTTCCCCTGTCCTCTTTGCAATTGCTATTTAACGGTGCCTAAAAGACCTACCAGGGCAGTATCTGCTGCTCCTGAGGGGACATTCCCTGTCATTGCATGTACCTTTTTCTGTCCTGAATCTTCACACATTCCTCCATGCTATCTCTTGGCCCTGCCTTTGTTTTGGGTATAGGAATACAGTTCCTGAATTACACAGTCAACACAATTGCCTGTCCAACCAAGGCATCAAGGAACGATTGCGGTTATGGATGTGACTCACCATGCCTCCCACACCACAAACACAAAACATTTGTGTGTTGCATGGGTTTTGAACCTGCAACCTTTAAGTGTCAATGTATTTGGACTGTCCTGACCCTAGCTCCTATATCTCAAAGCGAGTCACTTGACCATTCTATTTGTAAACATGTTACAGTTATGTATAGATAATAAATTAATAATATTAATATTATAACTAAAACAAACCTTTCAATGGATGTGTGGCCTTACATTCCTTTTGAAGCATTGAATTGTGTATTTTAATTACTTTGTCACTGTTCTTTTTAACAGCAACAGTGCAACCATCATCATCATGAACATTTGAGGTTTAGGCCTCTTGGCCTGTCCTTCATTCCAATATTTTCTTAATTGCTATTGAGGTGTTCCTGGTCTGTCCACCTCTTCTTCAGTCTCCATGGTTCTCTTCTTCCCTGTGGCTTGTATCTCATTGCCTTTTTGGGTATCTGTCGGATTTCATTCTTTTTGTGTGCAAACAAAATTTTCTTTTCAGTGTTAATATACATCATCACTCCGCTCATTAATGTACAATTTTCTTAAAATTGATTAACACTACACAAAATGTAGAACATTAAATGCATATTGCAGGTGACACAATGGTTTTATCGAAACACATATGTTTTTCTCATTTTCTCAATTTTTAGTACTCTGATAATAATATTGAAATATCTTAAACATATCATAGCAGAGTAAAAACTGATTCAATTCATTGAAAAATTTGGAGCCTTTTTGAAGAAAATATCTTTTGAGCTTTTCTGAAAATGCTCATTAATGTCTTTTGAGCTCATTTTCTCAGATGTTTTGGGAAACTTCATCAGAAAGTACTTGAACTTGTTCTCACAAATGCAGTGGTGTATAAAAACACTCATAATGTAAATGGAGAGATATTTCAAGAAAATTATATTTCTGTAATTTTCTTAAAATCAAAAAAATATACCAAATTGATGTGAATGTCATCTTAGTGCATTGAGCCCTTTCCTTGTAACAAGTTTAAAGAAAAAAAAAATTGAAATTGTTTTTGAGAAAATCTTCCTTTTAAAATTGTCCTTATCCATTCAAAATTAAGAAACTAGTGATGCTACCAAAACACATACTTTCTTGCATTGTTCCTAACTGCTCTGCAATATCATACTACTTCATAAACCAGCAAAAGTGTTTTTAACTCAGAGTTAAATTGCCATTATTCATACCAATATGCTACATAAGCGCACGTGGATTGACCTGGGGCCGAGGCATAAAAATGTAAAAGGCTGATTCATGTAAAAACAATAACAAATAATTTGGGACAAGGCATAAAAAAATCCAGCATAGATATGTTTTTTTCTTTCTCATTCAAATTCAAAACGTCAATTTCAACACAGGATGCTATCAAAGCAAATAAATTTTTGCATTGTTTCTAAATGCTCCGCAATAACATACACCTGCAAAAGTGTTTTCAACCAGCATGCCATTTTTCCATTCCAGCACCCAAACCCTGTTACTCAGCGTTATCACGCTGGCACTGATATCATTGTGCCACAAAACCGCAGTGAAGAATTCGCTATTTTCCGGCACTCAATGACATAACTTTCTCTTCTTACGAAGTATTCATAAGGCGAGAAAGTAATCATAATTTCGGAACCGTTGGGGATATGTAAGTTGATCATATGGGTTCTGGTTAAATTGTATTTCAATTTAATGTTGAAATATTCATGATTTTACTTGAAGTGGTTCATACAGATACACACAAGACAACAATTGATTTGATGTGATGTGAAATGTTTCAGAAATGGAATAACAGTTGAAAAAATGTTTAAAAGTTGCAAATTGGGAAAGCATGAACAGACCAGTTCTGTATATTTATCTGTATTGATTCAATTACTGAATAGAAGTACTTCAAATGATTTTCAATAAAGTTTCAAATAGTTTTTTCTGCAACAACACATTCTTCATATTAAAATCCCTGTCTGGGATTCGAACCCGCTTCCTTTATATCTATAGCTTTCTGTCTGCCCGCTCCTTAAGCAGCTGCGCCATCCGGGTTATTTACAGACAGGATATTTATATATTGGTCAAGATGTTATTGACTCATCTCTAGCATTTGGAAGCCGGAACTTGACAACATTCGAAAAACTAAAGTCTTTTGGGTGACAAAGAAAGACAGCCATGAAGGGATTCCTCCAAATGCTAGACCACACTAACTAGATTAGAAAAATGACTACTCTGAGAGAAAGTCTGTGCCATTCTATAGCACCGCTAGTTTATTATTATTAATTTACTGTCCCTTATTACACGTTAGGAGAAAATTTAAAGAAAAAACTTGGAGCGGTGTTTGAGAATTGTTTTCCCCATAAATTTCAAGTGTAAAATGAGCAAAACTATTCTTCTTCTTCTTTTTTAGAAATTTGTGCTTGCCCTTTTTAAAGAGCTAATTTTGTACAATCAACTTTGTCTGAAGTAAAAATCTCTATCTTCAATTTTGCAGTTTTGAAATTGTGTTTTGCAATTTAAAAAAAAATTGGGGATATTAACGAAAATGATAATTACATCATTCTCTTAAGCTTCCTTCGCACTATTCAACAACAAAATTTAATAAAAAAATTTGGAGCCATCTTTTGGAAAACTGAAAATGTCCAAGGGGCTCATGTAGAGTACCCCCAAAATTAAGACAGATGTTTTGCCATCAATCGATTTTTCGGTATCAAGTAGCAACAAAACATGGATTTTGGCCACACCACAAGTTAAGAGGTTGTTGTTGTTGTTTTTCCCTAAATTTAGCAACAGGTTTTATCCACTTTTTCGTTAACAGACCCCAGCTATAAGAGTTTTTCTGGCGAAAATTCGCCGTTTTCTGGCTGACGATAATGTAACTCTCTGTTCTTATGAAGTATTCGTAAGTCAGGAAAGTAAAAACATCTGATATTTTCCAAAAATGTACATGTCTTTAGTTGTGGAGAACAAATTTCATTTGAAGAAAAAAATCTCCATCTTTAATGTTGTAGTTTGAAGGGGTTCAAAAAATTTCAAAACTGCAATTTTCCATAATTCGGTACAAGTCCCTTTCATTCTATTCTTATGAGAAATTTATTCTCCAAAGGATCTTGCTTTCAGCCTGACAATTGGATGGCATGTATAAGTTTCCATGGCAATAGTAGGCGACAGCCCATCAGGAGATGATACACACACACACAGGACTGTAAAATGCCACATGCTCATCTGAAAGTGTAATTGGTCTTCAGACATACGTGGGTTGTGCATTATTTTGTTCACAAACGTAATGTTTGATTGTGCTTAAGGTTTGGTGTTAAAGATTTGTGGTAAAGGTATCTTACAAGAAACAAGACAGAACAGTACAGGCAACTTGACTTGCTGAGAGCTTGTGTTTTTGGCAATTCCATACCCAATGTCTGCTTTAGAGAAGTTAGCCTAAGGAGGACAGCTACCGCTGGAAACATAAATGAAGGTTCTGAGCATGTGCTTATCAGTGATAATTGGCCTCCCTCATTTGTTCATTTGCAGATGGCTCGCTTGACTTCTACTCTTTCTTATATAATCTTAGTCTGGTAAAAATATAGTGCTATAGCATGTTCTGAGAAGTGATTGAAATTAGGAAGTGCCTTGCTATTTGTGGTTATTTTAAAATTCCTGTTTTTACAAACATATTACCGCTGCCCCCCCCTTTTGTTTTGTGATTAATGTTATGTTGAATTTGAATCTGAATCATTAATGTGGAGTAACAGACATTGACCAAGTGCATTGAACAGTGATTAACATTGTTTTCACGAGAGCCATTAATTTCTATTTATTCAGGTTGTAATAATTTCAATATAACATGAACAGAAAATAGTGTATAACATAGAGCATTAACATTTTATGAAGAGGTGCGATTGAACAGCATTAGTGGAAGCAGGGTACTTCTCTGAAGTATTTTGTATTTGTTCTGTATCTGTATTTAATTTGTTTATTCATTTTTCTCATACATTTTGCAGATATTTGGAGTTCCAAATCACCACCCACAGAGTCAACCCTTTTTTGATCATGTATTCACATTCTCTGTCTTGGACAAAAGAATTTGGTTCCGGAATTATCAGATTCTATCTGAAGATGGAGCTCTTGTAGAAATTGGTGCGTTACATATACAGATATAAAAGTGAATTTTGTAATTTGAATATCAATATTGACTACTCATTTTTTCAGGCCCTCGATTTATAATGAATCCTGTCAAGATATTTGATAAGAGTTTTGGTGGAGAAACAATATGGGAGAATCCTCATTATGTGACACCTGCAAAGGTAAATTGTTGTTGATGGCGATGGTGCTGTTTTTTACTTAAGTAAATGCTTGTTTTAGGGCCTGAACCTATTTATATATTTAAAACGCTTGAGAATTTTTGCTAGCTTTATACCCATTGTTGTAACAAAATTGTTTCATTTTTGCTTTAAATGAATGGTAGTGGGTTCCAAATGTGTTTTCACTTCCTTATTATTAACAATTTTTATAATATTATCACAAAATGTTCATAAAATTAATAGAATGAGTACTTATCTGCTATCATTTGTTTGGGCAGATGTGTGCGAGTGCTAGGTTATAGTTAGCAAAGTGCAACGGGTCTTCCCTCTATTTCACTTATTTATTTATTTCCCCTTCTCCTATTTGCTCTTTACTCGGGTGCCAAAGCAAATGTACCTCTCTTACCACTACTCAATTTATCAATATTATTATTGAATGGCGTTGCATAAAATTTGTTTGGGTCGTAGGTCGTGGACGGCCCCGTACGGGAATTTCCTGTAAACAACGTTTAACAAAGCAGCATGCACAGGGCTACTAAATACTGAAATAAAACATATATTCTCAAACAGGAAAGCAAGAATTTTAATTCCTTATCTATTTGTTTCTTTCGGCAACAATGCACAGCGCGTAAACATTACTTATGCTTGGCAATATTGTTATGATTTTCTTTAAAATGCCATTGCCCAATTGCATGAATCACAATTAATTACAACACGAAATGGCCATTAATTAACCGTTTTACAATTTACTAATATTTAGGAATTCCTTTCTTCAAAACAAATCAATGTTATTACCAACACTATGTACGTACGTACTTCCAAGGCAACAATGAAAAATGAAAAACTAACAAATACTAGATCCTAGCTGACAAATTATTATATTACATTAATTCCGCCTATAAAATTTCGTAAAATTTTAAGATTCTCATGAACGTTTATTTACGTCTTGAATATGCGCAAGTTCAAATCTGATTTATTTTTTTTGTTGATTATTTCGCGAATGCATCACTTTCCTTTTTTCTGCATCGTCGAAAAACAGCGCCGTTGCCGGTTTGGTGGTCCTATGCGCGCTCACTCGCACGCATTCGATGTCCTCGCACGTTCCAATCGTGCACGGGCCGGTTCTCTTCAAATATTTCTCCCCAGGAATTCCATAAAATAGTCCAAACACCTTGCACCACAAATTCACTACAGAAAATAATACTTCTTCTCTCTTCAAAATGTTTACTGCTTTAACAATGTCTGCACAGTTATATGTCCATTATTCACTTTCTATCCGCTGCCCAAAAATGTCTAAGTCCGAAAGAATTTAAAATCATGAATATTGCAGGCGTGGAAACCATGTCCTTTCAACCGCTGACTAGACCGAAGTGAAGTCAAAAATCATGTCGATTTAACATGTTAACTCGGATTATGAAAAAATGCCGGCGAAATCCATTCGCTTTTCATTGTTGTTTCCATTAAATTTTTTTAAAATGTCCGTATTCTTTGTTTTGACTTGTTTTAGTGTTTATTCGTTTCAGCTTTTCCCCAATGTTAAGATTTTCTTGTCAAGACGGCTGTTTTCTATTTATTTCACGTCGAAAATACTAATTTTTCTGTCGACATTCCACAGCAATAATTCGTCGCTTGTTTTCTGGTATTATTAGTTTGTAATATTTATTTATTTAGGGCGTTCAATGTTTTTATAAACTCTCGAAACCATTTATAAATTTTGCTAAATTCATATTACGACGATTCCCGCCGCCTCTCGTTGTTTAATTAGCATTTCTTCGCGAAATCTTGATAATTCAAGTTACACTATTTAACATGTTCGACTGGGCTTTTCCTCTTTAATTTTCTAATTACAATTTTAAGAGAACCCGTCGTCCGATCTCGTTCAAACAAAAATTACAGCATTCATTTAATTCTTCTTCAACTAACTGGATAGTCAAAATTTCTTTCCGAATTTATTGAACCCCTTAAAATTCTCCAGAAGGATCGAAATACACCTTCCGTGGCTCGCTGTTCTTTTGTCTTGTTCATCGATTCATCATACACGTTGTTTACTTCATAGACTATAGATCTCTTTTGTCCACAATTGTTTTGGGGAATGCCTAAGAATAATGAAATCATTACAAAAGTGAAGATACCAATTTTTTTTATGTGCAAAGATTAGTTAGTATTTACAGTAAACCTGTCTTCACGGGAAAATTTCTCCGGCCCATAGTTAAATGGCATTTTACACACCGTAAGACGGAATCTCTCCAATGTGGAAACAACTGTTTTTCATGTCCTGCAGGAGGAAAAATCTTTAAAAAATGGAATTCCTGTGAATTTAATGCAATTAGCAGAAAGACACGAGATGTTCGTAATGAAATGAATGCATCTGCAAGCTTGTTTTAAATTATCTGTCACTGTGACATGCAATTTAGTCATGGCAGCCAGACATTGAAGGAGAGGGGCTTTAGCTGTCAGCATAGAATTCGACCTTGGGGTCACATGAGAGACAAGCAACCCCAAGTCTCTCAGGGCCTACACGCATTGTCTCTCAAGGCTTAGGCTGTAAGGGCATTTCCTCTCTCCCGACTCTCTGAGCATGGGAAGGTGTACTGGTGTGGCTTCTATTCATGCATCTCCCTGTCCCGCATTAAAAATCATAACTTTTTGACCAGATATGCATTGCTTAAGACCATATGAGGATATCAGAAAGTCAGACGGAAGAGCAGGCCTCATGGCCTGAGTCTCGCCCCTTAAAATAAGGCAATTCAATTCAATAGAACTGGATTGCAACGCATTGTGCGTCGCAACCCAGTTGAGTCAGCAAGCAGTCCAAATACATCCAGTTTGTATTTTTACAGCCAAAGTGTGTATTTTTCAACTCAGAAGATGCCAATGAAGAGTGTTTAATATTTATTTATTGGTGATTTCTTCCATAAATACATAATATGTTAATGTATTTTGATAATTATAACAAAGTCGTGTCAACTACTTAACGTCAGGGCAGAAACATCAATATCTCAAGTGTCATAAAAGGGACAACCTTGCTTGAAACAGACCCTAAACCGGAAATTTTTTGTCCCCTGATCGATTCCTGCTTTGACAGATTTTACTGTATAAACACCATGTCCAACAATCATTTGAAACATGTTCCTTAAGTCAATGATTATAATTATACATGATCCATTATGTTTTTAAGTTAAGGTATATACCTGGATAGCCTACTACAGGTCACTAAAACAAACACATAGATAAATATAAAATATTTCAGCTTGATTTTCAGAAACGTGTTTAAATTCTTAGTTCATAGCACAGATGAAATTGATGCAGATGAAGACTAATAATGGGTACATATTAAGCACTGACCCAAAAAGGATTTTGCAAATGCCGAATTTTGGAGGAAATCACGAGGCTTTTTATGCCAAATTTTCAACTTCAGAAAACATTAATTAGTGATTCCAGAGCCCATATAACCAGATCTATTGGGTGAACTTTAGGACATCGTTTAAAGCACATGTGCTCATAAATTGATTATGTGAACAAATCATCTCTAATATAAATATTGACATGAGAGATATAAAAAAATTTCGTTTGTGTAATTTTTGAGAAAACAAAAGAATAGAGCAAAATGATGTTTGTCATTTTATAGATTATATTGGAAGGAAAGATTTCTATCTTCGGTTTTGTAATGTTTAGAAAAACGCTGAAAAAACTTTGAGCGCTTTCAATTTTTGGAATTTAGAGTTAAAAGTGAAAATCCTAACTATGCCACCTCTATAAGTGAATTTCATCCTATTCTTACAAGAAATTTAAAGAAAAAAATTGGAGCAATATTTGAGGAAATTTTGAAAATGTTCCAGGGTCCTCATGTAAAGTACCCATAAAAATTAAGAATGTTTTTCAAAACCACACAGCTTCAAGTGGAACCAGGTCAGTCAGGAATGTTCATTTTGGAAAAAATTGTACGAAGTTTCAGTGCTATTAATGGACGGTCGGACAGACAGACCAACGGATGGAGGGAAGTTTTGGGGAAAAAATAAATAAATAAATAGGTATCAGGGGACTCCAAAATGTGCATATTCCTTGAAATATCAAGTCGATTTTCTGCGGCATTACATTACTTCCTCTATATTATATATACAGGAGAAAATAACAATTGGATACACTGGTCAAAACTCTAAGAGCAATACACTGCGATTTATTCAACTCTGCCTCTGGCAGGTATCAGCTGTTGATGGTTTCATCCAATCGGAAGCTTGAACGTCACTGTTGAAAACCAATCATGCAATAAAGGAGAATAATTTTAATGAGGTGCCGTGTAGGTTTCAATTATTTTATTACAAAATTGTATTCTGGTATTTGTGTCACTTCTTTTCCTTTGTAGCAACGACAAAGTGACAATCAAAGTTTTAGTATCGTAAAAAAGTTGTTGATTTCTCACATTTTGTTTCTGTTCGTAAGAGAGCACATGTTATTTTGTCGAACCTAAAAAACAGCTGATATATTGTAATGCATATTAATTGATCTTATGTAATTAAAATATACATTATTTTGAAAAGAATAAAATGCTATTTAAGAAAATGAGCTATTAGAAGAGAAGTAAGCTGGTAACTTTGGACCACTAATTAATAAAAAACAATTGGTCATTGGTTTGTTAAAACTGTGTGGGTATTCTTCAGTCCCCATAGTGACGTCACTGTAGCAACATATAAGTTACTGATTGGATGAAACTGTCAACAGCTTATACCTGCCAGAAGCATGGTTTGAAAAGTTTCACTATAGGTACTGCTGTGACTTCCTTGTTGCCAAAAGGCATGAACCTTACTGAATGATCTTTCTTCACAAGAACTTCGCACACCTACCTCCCACCCGGTGGTGCTCGTGTTGCGAACACCTGCTCCAGTCTATTTTAAGCATGAACTCCAATCCTTACCACTATGACAAAATTCTCTAGTCACCTAGAAGAAAATCCAACACTTTCTCTTACAAGCGAGAAGAAATGCATGGCGGGGAATAAAATCTTGTCCACAGTAGGCGTGAATCTCTTATAACAGGGTCTCTTAAATGCAGGAAATAAACGCACCGGTTATATAAAACTGTCCTCGAGACTGTGAATTTTGTCTCTTATAAGCGGGATTCTCTTATTAACAAGGTTTTACTGAATGTATTTGTTTTGTTGGAATTCAGAAATGCAATTCAGTGTTTCCTTTTTAAGAACTATTACTTAAATGCTTTTTCGTTGATTGAAAGTTAAATACATTACATGTTTCATTAAAGAATGACATATTAACAGCTTTTGAGATTTGGTGTTTGTGGCATATCTTTTTGACGACATAATTCATATATACAAATTTTCTTATGTGCTTTTTGCCGTAATGAAAATTCTGACTCTATTTATTTTAGTGATAACTAGACATCGAATGCATAGGAAAATGCTATTTTATTCCAAAGAAATTGTTTAAAGGCAATTAATATATGTAAATGAATTATGGAAAACAAAACTTTCTGACAAATTTTTATTTTGCCTTTTTTTGGTCTTTTGTGACATACATGCCTTTTTAGGTTTTTTTTTTTTATGCTTTTTTCTTCAATTTTAATTTATTCCTTTTTATTCTTGGTTACAAATATAAGTTTAAATTGTTTTAAGTTCTACTAATCACATTAATTGTGTACTGGTAACAAATCTCTATTGTTTGTCTCGACTGAAACTGCAGTTTGGGTGTGCACGTCACATTGAATTTTTTGTACCTAAAAGCTTGCATTGTGACTTCAGATTTTTTTTTGCATTTTGTGGCACCAATAAAAAAATAAAATAAAAAACAGTGGTCTCTGGGCACTTGGTTGAGGGTAGGCACTTACGTGAGTGCTGAGCACCAATTCGCGACATAATCAAAACACTTGTGCCTCAGAGGGCAGAGGAGATATCTTTCTGTGTTAGATGTTCTGGAAATTAAGCAGTGGAAGCTCATCTCTGCTGGGAATGAAATGAATCTTCATTGTTTGAACCCTTAGTTGTCCAAGTTGTGCACCACGTGAAGTACTTCACCAGTGCCTCTAAATTTAGTAACTGAGCTCAATTGTGTATAGATGCCAAGCACTCACTCACTTATGATTCATTAATAGTCTATTCTCTCATATTGTATTGATTTTTGATATGGGCAAATTTTAGATTCAAGTGCACTGAAAGATATTCTTGTTTTTCCCTCCTATTTAAAGTTTTTAATGCCTTTTTTGGTGCCTATTTAAACAAATTTAAGTCCTTTTTAGTGCCTTAAAATCAGATGTCTGGTGAAAACAAAACGACTTGATTCATTTGTGGAAGCAAACAACGCCCTACTGCTTACCCTGAACTGACACTTTGTGACATTATCAGCTGGTTTTCCAACACATTTGGCTGTCATAATCCATTTACAGAGCAGTGCTGAATTGTTTAAGAACCTGCCAAAAAAAATCTGTCATTGGCTTGAAACAACTAACTCTGTTTTCACCCTAAATGTATTGCATTTTGTCTTATTGGCGCAAACCATTTTCCATATAGAAAGAACTTGCTAGTAAAATAGACTTTAAGTTGCTATTTAATTTACATCCCGAAGAAACAGGAAAGAAGGATTGTGTCAGAAAATTTTTAAAGATTCCTTTTACCAAGGTTTTAATTATTTGAGGTTGTTTTCAAGTAAAATTGTGCTACTTGGAATTTTTTGTTCAGCAAGACAGGAATGCTTGTTTGAGGTTTTGACATTGACAGATTTTCATGCATTTTTCTGAAATTTTTCATTTACAGTAATTGATTTGTTAATTCGTTTTCAATTTCTGTAACATGAAAAACTACGTTTTTAGCTGATTTTCTGTTTTATTGTTATTATTATTATTATTATTATTATTATCATTATTATTATTACAAATAGTTGAAAGACCTTTGGGATAATAATTTACTGACAGTGAAACCAGGTTGATGTGTTTGTAGGTGATGACCAGGTGGAAATGTCACATTGTAATGTGAATTACCAAAAAAGGTTTTCTAACCACTCATAATGTATCTTGGTTTTGTAGGATAGGGCCTATTTTCTTTAAAATAATTTTGTATCACATGTGTTATAATTATATTTTTGTTTGTAGCTTCGACAACTAGTGCGAAAAGCTGCTGGTGGAAAGTATGTTTCTAAGCTAAACCAGAAAATTAACCAGGAGAAAACAAAGGGTCAAGTGTCATATAAATTCCCAGTAACTGATGAAGTATTTACTGATAATACATGGAAAACTGCCAAGGAAATGGTTTCTAAGAGTGCTGAAGTTGGTGGCCCGATGAAAAAGAAAAAGAGGGTTAAAAAGAATAAAGGAAAGCAGAAATCTTCACCACCTTGGAAAGTTCAAGCAGTTGGAGAATGAAGGTGAAATAGTGTAATGATGTGGGGTGTAAAAATTGTTTAAATTCTAGACTTGAACATTGTTGTGTCATCTGTACAGCATTTTCAATTAAATGTTTAAATATTTAATTATAAAACTTGTTTCAATCTTTCGAGTAGTATAAAAAAGATAACTTGTTAATATGAATGCTAAATAACATTACACCTGTATAAATTTTGCCCTTCTCCAAATAAATCCCTTTACATACATTATTAGTGTCATTTGAACACGACATGGTATTCCAGACATAGATACATGATTTTCTCACTTTAACCCATTAAGGACAGAATGTTTTTAATGAATAATTTGTTTAAATTTAGTTTACAAATAACATTTAAAAGGAGAATCAATAAAATTCAGTTTAAAATCGATTTTAAAAATTTTATTGACAAGAAAAAAGGTGTGTGATCATTTGGTCACACTAGTTCTTTATTAGAACATAACATATGTTATAGTAGATACAAAAATTATTTCATATGAAACAATTACAAAACACAGAACACATGTCCCTAATTTACATTTAGAACATTCTGTTCTACCAACACCTCAACACACTTCTCCAGCACATCTGCTTCTTTTCTGATTCGGTATTGGTTGAATCAAATGATTTCGCTCAAGATATGTGATATCAATGGAAATTCTATTGAGTGTCAAACTTCTTAGATCAATAGTGGCCTTGCAGAACCTCTTGAGAGAAGTACATATTTAGTTAGATAAGTAGTGACAATGTCTTCTGATGTGTAGATTTGGTATTGACCTACCCTAGAGATGTTTTGCACAATACCCCATGCATTGTGCATTACAGCATCTAAGAGCCAGGTGAAAATAAACCAATACCATTTTTCCTTTCGGTGTCGATTCTGTATGCGGAAATGTTTTTATCCATATTTATCTGTGCCTTCCATATATTTATTGCACGTATAATATTTTATCTGGCTATTATAATTTCTTCTCACTTCAGCACTGTATCATTTAACATTGTCTAAAGGCTGTACCCCATAGGATCTTGACAGAGTGAACTTGATAGAATTATCTTTCTCTGCTACCAAAATCAATCCATCATCTTTGTTTATTTTGGAACCAATAAAGGCTGTTTCTTTTCAAATCATTTCGTCTTTTACATAATTCAAAGCAATCTTTCAGAATCCCGTTTGGTCCCATTGTTCTAGTTCCTTCATATCCCCACTCTTTCAAGTTTACAAATAAACTGAAATTGGTAAACAAATTATCAAAATAAAACTTATTTTTCAATGTTTTCAGAGAGTTCATATAACTTATTAACAAACACTGCTGGCTTGTCAAAAACATGCTCGTAGAGAGTTCACATTTACGCTTTGGAATGACCTGATGTAAAATTGTATGTATCCCAAGGCCTAGCGTGACCATATGGTCATGCAAAATTAAAATTGTACTCACACCCCGTTATGTTGGCAGTTTTTATTATCTTTACATTAGTTATATTATTTAATTAGACTTTAAAAAATATAACTTATTGAACAAGCAAAGAAAAAAATAAAATGATAATATGAATCCATACTTGATCAAATATGTTGTTTTTTGTAGGTATGAATTTCTTTGTAAACAACATTTGGCGTAACATCCTTGGGGACTAATCCAACGAGTTAATAGAACAGATCGTTAAAGATATTATTCAAGATACAACTGCAGTGATACAAACCTTGAAAACATTAATTACAGCTTCTTACAACCCATTTATATCGTTGTTGAACCCGTGACGATATGGTTACGCTAGTCCTTAATGGATTAAATTAAAGTAGATTAATTTATATCTTGTTTTATGCATTTAGCTCTACCATGCTTTGTGTCTTACAGTAAAGTATGTGTTCGGGGCTACTATACACTTAATGTTCATGAGTGGACTGTATGAATGGACTGTATTGTTGAAGTACAGTAGTCCCGAAACCCTTTGATAGCTCTTGGGATTGGCGCAGGAGTGCAGGATGCATATACGAGCAAATTTCCAGCACAAACAATGTTTAATAACTAAATGCACAGTATTTACACAGTAAATGCACAAGAAGCACAGAATTAAGATGAAAAGTTCTCTTGGTGCATTAATACACCTGTTCAAGCGTAGTTATTGTAGTGACACCTCGGACCGCCGACCAGAAGCAGCCGCGAGTTACATAGTTCAACCAAAATTGCGGGCGCAAACCCACGTAAGAGCGACAGACACAATTACAGCGTGCACTGCCACGATTAAACAATTTATGTGCGAGCCGTATGCAGCTCATTTGCACGATTATAGATTCTTTACACGCTACTGCGCGGAGCCCTAACACGCGCGTCTATCTTGCACGGTGTCTTATGCGGACTAACGAAGTCGGTTAAGCCGAATTCGGTTGGGGCAGAGACGTTAGGAAAGGGCTCACACGCGTGCAGAGGTGGGGATGGCGATGGCCAATTACCATTTGCCATTTGATCTGAATTTGCCATGATCTGGCAGTTTTTGTCCGTTGCTCCTCCAACGGACCGAGCTGTGGGGGTGAATTGGGCAGGCGGTCACGTACGAGCGGCCACGCCCGTCCGTTGGGAGAATACGCGGAACAACGGATGTGAAGGCGATATGTGATCTCAGCGGTCAACGGCTGCGCTCTGCCGATTACGCAATTCAACTGTTCTGCCTTGCTTGTGAACGTATTTATTTCTGCTTTGCTGTGGGCCCGAACAGTATGTTTATAGAATGTACATTTCATAAACTAGGTGTCCACTGTGTTCTTACTATGCACTTGCTGATGCAGTGCGATATCATTCTCACTTAAATAATAATTTATTAACAAGCAGAAAATATAAATCTCTTTATCCTTCAAGTGTCCCAATGAAGAGATATAGAGACTTTTTACATTTGTTAACTTCCATCAAATACCTGCTTCACTTTGTAAATTAATGGGATAGGATCAAAGGTTACAAAGTCCACTTTTTAATAGTTTTGAGGAAAACTCATGGCCTTGCAACTTTTAGTGCGTTACTTGGATGTATTTAGAGTTGCTTGTGATGTAAATCAGCTGTTATGGTGTCATCCAATCAAAAGGTTGAACATCACTATAGTGACGTGTAAGCTCCCGATTGAATGTCACCATAACAGCTGATGACCTGTTGTCAAGGAAAGGAAAAACTTCTAACAATTATCAAAACTCTTACAATGAAGAGGGAAATGTGTAGTGACAAGCACATTTACTTCAAAAGAAAACAAATGATTAGCATCTTTCACCAAACGGAAGCTGAACTCTTTTCGAAACTCTTCAAAGCATTCTTGAACTTCCAAACAAAAATTAAAAGCAAATTACACTTCCTGACTTTTCACATCAATTTACACTCCTGATAATACTCTTTATCTCCAGGAGTAGGTGGAGAAAGTGTCAATGTGGCACATGAAATGATACTGCAGAAATAAATTCTCGCGTGGCGTCTTCTCACGCCCTGCCCTAGTCTGCTGCAACGAATGCCAAGTCAATGGCAACAGCCCTCAGAACCTCCCGTTCTTCTTCACCTAACATGCCACGTCAACATAGTGCCACACTACACTCCCTGTCTGCGTCTCCCCACAACAGCCCGAAAACTGATCCCACGCTTGAGTCTCGGCACAGCTGGGCCGCTCTTGGCAAGGGGGCGGCGACGACGACGACGGCGGCGGCGGCGACGACGACGACTGCTGCTGCTGCTCTACCGTGGGGGCGACAGAGTGCTGCACCGTTCAGTTACATAGTCTGCATTTCTCTGGCGGCAAAATTAGTTATTTGGGCGTAGCAGCGGGAAAATCAATTTTTTAAAGTTGGACGCGCGAAAATCATATTTTGGTCCCATAATTCACTGCACCACCATGGATCGCCTGGTGGATCCCACCGGGAAAAATGTGCTGACACCTGTCAGAGGCAGCTGTAAATAAATTGCAATATAAATCATTTTCATGTTGCCAAAATATACTAGTGGAGTGCTCCAAAGTGCCAACCACTGGTTATGAAAGCATTTTCTTCTGAAAGAAGTTGGAAAACTGTGATAATGCATATGCAGCTTATTAGACTAACTGCTCTTTGCTTTAATTCGGCCTCTGCCTCCAACTTAACCACAGGCAAAAGCAGCTGTACGCAGTTGAGATGCAAACCAAAGCAAGTCATGAACACACCCTGGCAAGAGGCATACAATGCTTTGGCAATCTTGTCTAAATCTACATCTAGCGTTCTGGAATGCCAAAATTTGCTTATAGTATTAGTCACCACAATTAAATGTCTGACACTAAATACATCTAAAAATTAGCATTAAAACCACATTTCAACGCAATTCTGAGAACCTCTTTGCAGCCACCTTCATGTCACAAAAAGGTAAGTTCCTTTCTTTACCACATCCTGTTTTGCTTTCATTTATAGAAGCAGCATCCCAGCAATGAGAGAGTTCAAGTAATGATGCAAGGATGGATGTTTTGAAGAATAAGAAGAAAGGACAAACAATTTTAAAAAATCAGTATCGTGGAATCCGCAAATGTTTCCACTGAAATCTCAAAATTAATTTTCCACAGTATTACATGACTAACTACATGTGCATGTTACATCATACTTATGTATGTGTAGAAGAAAGTAAAATCTAGCATCAATCTCACTTTTTTTCACATCTACAAAAATTCCTGGTTTATTTCCTGCCTTTCACGTGTTATACACCCTGATAAAGTTCTAGAATGTTATGAATTTTAAAATTAAGTTATAATCGACCAGGGACATTCGACAACGGATGCCATCTTGAAGGTGACTTGCAGAGACAGCCAAGCGCGGTGATGGGAAGAAGAAAGGATTGTGCACTAGTAGCCATAGACATTAGAAAATGCGTTCAACTCTGCCAGATGAAGGGACATCATTGAAAGCGCTGGTAGACAAAAAGGTCCCAGAATACCTCCTTAGAATTATTGAAGATTACCTTCAGGAGAGAAATGTAGTATACTCGGACTCCTTCGTAATCGAAGACGAGATGACTTTCGGCGTGCCCCAAGGCTCTAGACTGGGTCCACTCTTATGGAACGTCATGTACGATAGTCTCTTACAAATTGACACTCCATCAGACACCCAGCTTATAGGTTACGCACATGATAGACTCATCATCTGGTGTAGCAATGACACAGACTTGCTGAAGATGAAAGTGAACGAAACCCTTTTTAGGGTTCAAAGGACTAGAGACTTCTACACATGGCTGTGGAGAAAACTGAAGCTGTGTTGATCACTGACCGGAGAGCATTTCGTTCCCCAAACATTCGATTGGGGGACGTGAACATCAACTGGAGACGCCAGATAACTTATTTGGGAGTTGAGATCGACCAGAGACTGAGCTTTGGTCCGCATATTAACAGGCAGCGAAGACATACGCCGACCGCTCCAGATTGTTGCCAAATGTGGGGGGCCCAAAAGAGGCAAAACGGAAAATGATTGCTTGTGCGGTTCATTCCCAACTATCGTATGCGGCCCAGTGTGGCCGATAAACTTGGTAAAGCTTGTATAAGATGGAAGTACACGTAAGTACAAAGGAGGCTGACCCTGAGAAAAGTGTCAGCCTACCGCACGGTCTCTGACAGCGCAGTAGGGGTACTGGCCAGTGTGTCTCCCGAAGACCTGCTGGCGACAGAGTAGAAGGAGATGTACGAAGAACTTAAGCCATCCGACCCCGTTTGTGACGGACCGCCGCGCAGGTCGAAAGAGGTTATAAAGAAGAGAGCAAGGACTTCCCTCCTGGCAGACTGGCAAGTGACTTGGGACAACGACACCAAAGGAAGGTGGACTTACATGACGATACCACGTATCGAACCGTGGATCAGTAGAAGCCACAGGGAAGTTAATTATTACCTTTTCCAAGTGTTCTCAGGACACAACAGGTTTAAATCGAATTTGTTCAGATTTAAAAGAACAACAGATCCCAAATGTGAATTTTGCGGTTATGAAGACGATGCCAAGCATACTATATTTAATTGCATGGCGTGAGATACCCAGAGAAGACACCTAAACGAAGCCTTGGGTGCGGATATCTCCCCATCAAACTTGGTCGGACTAATGCTCCAATCAAGCGAACGATGGAGCATAATTCAAGAGTTCCTCACCTTCGTTATGAAAAGGAAGGACGAAAGGCTCCGTAACTAAGCGCGGTTGCAGCCCAGCTAACTGCCTGTCTCAGCCATGAAGTAATGTCTCGCGACGGTTTCCATGAAGAGAGGCATGGGCACAAGAGGAGAGGGTTTTTTACTGGGGAGGGTCCCACACCCCAGGGATAGCCCACTTTATCCCTGACGATGCATAATGCATTTTCCCCTCCGTAAATAATAATAATATACAACTGCTACTAATAATTAAACAAATTACTTAATAGGAGACACTACTAATTTAAAAAACAGTAGAAACTCAACAGTAATACATTGACATAAAATATACATAAATTGCAAGAAAATAAATTTATTTTTAAATTTTCTTAACCTTTGAGGAAAGGATTTTAAAGAGTGTCGCAGGCAAACTGTTCGGGGTCGCATGATAGCGACTGTATCGAGCAGTGCTGGCGATCATGCGAATTGCAAATGCTGAGATGGCCCCTTGCTTTGCTTCTGGACAGTAAATGTTACTTCCATCTCTCCACCCAAGACAGCACTTTGACTCGTCATACACGATATGTGATTGTAATTGTATATGTGACTCAATAAATTATTATTATTATTAATTTCAAGAAAGTTTTTCAAAATCGCGGCACCTCGAGCGAAGCCAAATCGACTAGGGAACATCTATTTTAGAAGAACACGACTACGCCTAAACCATACGTAGGATATTTTCCAAAATGGATATTCCCCAGTCGATCTGGCTCGACTCAAGGCGCTGCGATTTTGAAAAGCTTTCTTCAAAATTTGTGGTTTCTTTATATAAAGACCCCGACATTTTCAAAATTTTCTGAAACTGCTTCAATTTTTTTCTTTAAATTTCTTGTAAAAATAGAGTAAAATTCACTTATAAATTTGTCATAGGTACGTTTTTCGCGATTAACTCTTAATTTTCGAATATTTCAAAAAAAATTTCAGTGTATTCCTACAACTCTCTTCCAAAACAAGAGAGATTTTTCTCTTCAAATAAAAGTTGTCTCCATAGTACGTTCTTTCATTAAGATCTGGTACATTTTTTTTGAAAATTTAGTAGTTTTCGCGCATTATTATATGCAATATTTGCAATTTTAAACTAGTGGTGCTACAGAATGGCACAGACTTTCCCGTATTAGTTTTCTATTTCCTTGGGTCTTCGCTAGCTATTCGGAATTGCCACATACTCTTTCTTGCCAGCTACCATCTATCACCGCCAAAAGTACATTTTTTTGTCATTTTCTTAATTTTTCGGTTTCCTATTGGTAGAACGAAAATATTAATTTTAGAATATTAAAGAACACAAAAACCTAGCTCTAAATGGCAATTTTCTTTTAAAAATTATGTGCCGTTTTAAAGAAAATGGCGTTTTAGCGCTACTAAAAATGCGAAATTTGAAGCTCATTTTCACAGAAAATTTTTGAGTTTTCAAAATACTTTATTTGGAGCACTTACACTCACAAATATAATAATGTTTACAAATTGCTGGTAATGTGCATATTAAAGATGTGAGAGATCTTTAAAAAAATTACATAATTATGTAATTTTTGAAAAAAAAATCCTCAAAATAAACTTTACGTCATATTAAGAGTGTAATTAGCACTATCCGTTCAAAAGTTTGAAGAAAAAATTTTAGCCATATATGAGAAAATGGCGTTTGAGCGTTTCTGAAAATGCGGAAATTTGAGCTACTTTTCACAGAAAACGGTTGTTTTCGATAAACTATTTAAAGCACATGTACTCGTAAATATAATAATGTAAAAAATCGCCGTAAAATGTAAATATTAACGACGTGAGAGACAAGTCAAAAAATTACATTTTTGTAATTTTTGAAAAAACAAAGAATAGAGCAATATGGCTTTTATGTCATCTGATAGAGTACATTTACCACTATCCCTACCAAAAGTTTAAAGAAAAAATTTGGAGCCGTTTTTGAGAAAATCTTGTTTTTGTAATTTTTTAAAATTGCACATATTGCACGCAATATTGCGCGAAAACTACTAAAATTTTGAAAACATTTACATGACCTTAATGAAAGAACTCAATATGCAGAACAAATTTTATTTGAAGGAAAAATCTCTATCTTCAATTTTGTAGTTGGAGAAAGACGCCGAAAAAAATTCAAACTTTCACAATTTTCGAAAATTCAGAGTTATACGTGAAAATCGGACCTATGCCATGTTAATAAGTGTATTTTACTCTATTCATACAAGAAATTTAAAGAAAAAATTTGGAGCCGTTTTTGAGAAAATTTTGAAAATCCCCGGGGGCTTCATATAAAGTACCCCCAAATTTTGAAGAATCTTTTTCAAAATCTCAAAGCTTCGACTAGAATCAGATCGACCGGGGAATATCCATTTTGGAAGAAATCGTACGTATGGTTTAGGCGCTAGCAGTGTTCACAGACGGACAGACGGACGTTTTCCTTTCAATTGGTTTTTCGATATCAAGGACCACAAAACAGGGTTTCTGGCTACACCACGTGTTAGGGGATTTTTTTTCTTAATTTAGCAACTGGTTTTATCCACTTTTTCGTTATCACGGCCCGGCAATGAATTTTTTTCCGCCGAAAATTGGCCATTTTTTCGCGCAGCATTACATAACTTTCCCTATACTACGTATATCACTCCGTGTATACGTACGTATACGGGAAAGTAAAAATTGCAAATGTACATGCAAGATGAAAAAATATGTATAATTAAATATAAATAAAACTGAAGTGTTTACATCACTTTGAAACACTGACAACAACCATTAGAACCTGTAGCAAACCCATTTGAATTGCAACATAGTGCTTTGAAGAACCCATGAACATGTAAGGTTGTCCTGAAAAAGCACTCTGAAATGCTTGGTGAAATATGTCTTGGAGATTAACCATTAAAACAAATTAAGTCATTTTCTTCAAGTTTCAAACCATTAAGTCTACCACACTACCACACTTGGAAGAAATTATATTTGATCACATTTTTCTCTTTTCATTTGTATCCAAGCATAAACTTGGATTTCAATTTTTAATTTAATTATTATACAATAGTCTTTTTACTATATATTACTTGGCCAACTTGCTTGAACCTTCTTTTATTATTTTAGGATATTTATTATGTAAATAAGACCTAACATAGCTTATTATTGATAATTTACAATAAAGTAACATTTATGCAACTTTGGAAAAAGTGAGGAGCCTATATGGTCTTGACAGCATTGAGGAATAGGTATGCAACTTCTATTTCATATTTCCATTTCTGATATAATTATCTTATCTTGAAAATTCTGTCTCTTTTCCTGCTTTGTTGTATTGTGTTCATCTTCTCAGATACATTTAGCTCTCTAATGTTACATGACACAGAATTATTGCTGGAACAATAATTGTGATTTATAAAATCGGTAAGTTGAATCGGCAATTTGTATTTAGGACAATAGCAATTTAGCTGCGAATAAAATATTTGTTTTGTAAAAAATGAATATAAACAACTTCAAGATAAATTATTTATAAAATATTTAAAAAGGTAATGAGTGAAGTTGTATAAAGTAAATAATTATTTATCTTCTATAAAAATTCTGCTTATTTTGGGAATGATAGATGAATATAAAGGCCTCTATAAACTGCTGAACATATTTCAATATTGGAGGAAGACGTCGACCTTTTCACTGCAAATATGTTTGATGCTGTGTACATTCCTCCTAATGTTAACAATAAGACAGATGAGGCAAATATAGATTATCTCTAGGAGGAAAAAGAAGTAGAAGAAGAAAACTTGATTGATAGTGCAATTGTCAACTCATGGAGTATATATAATGTTGCGAATGAAGAAAAGATATCACAAATAGAATTTTGTTCTTACTTAGCCATGACCCTAAGGAAATCTTAAGACTGCAAAAAAATGAATGCAATAATGAGTCTGTGAATACACAGGAGACTGAAAAATCCCATTTTGGTGGATCCCCAAACAATTCCATGCCTAAAGAAATACATTATGATGATGTAGAGATGAGGTGACCCATCACGCTACAGTGCCTGTGACTGGGCGGTTCTAGGACGTCGGTGGCAGGATTTTTCGACACTACACTGCGGTTTTTCTAACTTTGCTCCTCAAGGCCCGTCTTCACGATGCCACGAATATTCGCAACGTTCCCAGTCGTGCCGCCAGATATCGCATGATCGTCACCGTATCAAGCAGTGCCTGCGATCATACGACTTCTAGCGGCATGGCGGGAAATGCCGTGTGATATTCCATTGTGTCCATAGGGGCTTGAGGGGCAGAGTTGGAAAAATCGCACTGTAGCTACATGGGCAAAGGCAAATATTCAGCCGCTGTTTGGAGGAAAATTCTAGCGGCCAGCTGCACTAATCGGTAGTTTGGAGGTGAAGCTGACGGATAGGTCAGCGTCGGATCTCGACATCCAGCGGGGGTCAATCCATTTTAAGTGGTCCAGCACTGGTCGCTCGACCATCTCGAAAAAATTTCATATTTTGTACATAAATTTCCTTATGTTTTGGCTGTTCAAAACCGTCTTTAACTTTTTTTTATTGTCCCTGGTTTACAAATGGCGGCCATTTTTGTTTCGCGCCGTGCGCCATTTTTCCCGTTCGCAGACATTTACTCTTTCCTGAATTGCTCAGCTCTCGGTTGCTCTAGCATTCTAGAATAAAAAGCATTCGATTCAGCATACTCTGGCCTGCAAATCGAAATATTATCTACCTATTTTCTATATTTTTATTTGGGGAATATTTGCAACCAAATCTATGGAACGCGAATGAACGAAATTCGATTTTCAGAGAGTAATCTTTCAAAGAAGTAATAGAATCTAAGCCTTAATTTTTCTGTGCTTTTACACACAACAGTATAGTTACTTTTTGTAAAATATCATTGGTATATAACGTACCCCTTGAAAATTACCTCTTGAAAATTGGAATTTTGGATTTTTTCCCAATTTTGAACTGTAATATCTCTGTTGGGGGACCAGATAAAAATCTAAAAATTGCACACATGCTTGACCGCTATCATACCAAACATCAGTAAAAATTACAACTTTTAGATTTAACTCGAAGAATTTTTTTAAAATTTTAAAACTTACGAAAAAAAAGGCTTCATTTCCCCATTGAGGATACTTTGTGCCAAGTAGTAATCACATTCTTTTGAAGCTATTTAAACTAAAATCTACATTGATTTAAAATAATTAATTATACTGAATAATTAATATACATAAAAGCGGCCTAATATATAATTTTCAATATTACGTATACTTTACTCTAAAACAAACTTACTATTTGACATCTACGTCAATAATTGAAAAATTGTTATCTTGGTTTTGAAATCTGAACCGCTTAAAACAAAAATTATTTATAAAATACAACAAATAAATTCAGTCTTTTGTTTATGTTTTCGAGTTTAAATTTGCCAATCTACTTACTATTTCTGAATGTTTCTGCAGAGATACGAACAGTCGCACAGTACTCCTTAGATGCAATGATCGCAACTGAATTTTAGAATAACATGATGGACACAATCATTTTCCTGGTATAAGATTGTCCGAAAAAGGTTTTTTCTGGTTAGTTGCGCGAACGTTGTGCGAGCCAAAGTTATTTTCTCAAAGCTTTTCATTACGACTTTTTATGATTTTTGTAAGGATTTGAAAAAGTCTGGTCAAAGAGATCAAATTTTTGTTCGTATTTTATCTCTTGATACTTACAGAGATGTGATATCACAATTATTCCTTAATGAAAACAACATTCTCCTCTACATCAAAGTCTTCAATTGACGTAATGTCCTTAGGAAAAATATCATAAAGTTTTATACCCAACTTCATTAGTAATATCACCGATACAGCAATCACACTCCATTTTTATATACGGTCACACAATTGTGCACAAAGTCACAGATTAACACGTTTTGACGTAAAGGGAAGACAATCCTCAAGCCACAAACTCATAGAAAACGATTCAAAAGCCTGTGTGATTTAGAAAGTGTGTTAAATCCTCGGCCCACCGCGTTGGTTCTGTCCGATACACGAATCTTCGGTTGTTGATTTTCTAAGAAATAATCAGAGATGCGGAGTCAAGTTTGGCAGTAGTTTCGACTCTGCTATCCTAAACTGCACTGGTCTAATATCTGCTGATTCTCTTGAATTTTCTGTTAATTCAGGCACGTTATTTTCACTAAGAAATACGGTGCGACCGTCCGTATTTCTGCAGAAACATTCAGAAATAGTAAGCAGAATGGCAAATTTAAACGCAAAATCATAAACAAAAAGCTGAATTTATTTATTTGTTGTATTTTATAAATATTTTTGTTTTAAGCGGTTCAGATTTCAAAATCAAGATAATCATATTTTCAATTACGGACGTAGATGTCAAATTGTAAGTTTGTTTTAGAGTAAAGTATACGTAATATTGAAAATTATATATTAGGCCACTTTTATGTATATTAATTATTAAGTATAATTAATTATTTTAAATCAATGTAGATTTTAGTTTAAAATAGCTTCAAAAGAATGTGATTACTACTTGGCACAAAGTATCCTCAATGGGGAAATGAAGCCTTTTTTTCGTAAGTTTTAAATTTTTTTAAAAACACTTCGAGTTAAATCTAAAAGTTGTAATTTTTACTGATGTTTGGTATGATAGCGGTCTAGCATGTGTGCAATTTTTAGATTTTTATCTGGTCCCCCAACAGAGATATTACAGTTCAAAATTGGGAAAAAATCCAAAATTCCAATTTTCAAGAGGATGTAATTTTCAAGGGGTACGTTATATACCAATGATATTTTACAAAAAGTAACTATACTGTTGTGTGTAAAAGCACAGAAAAAATTAAGGCTTAGATTCTATTACTTCTTTGAAAGATTACTCTCTGAAAATCGAATTTCGTTCATTCGCGTTCCATAGATTTGGTTGCAAATATTCCCCAAATAAAAATATAGAAAATAGGTAAATAATATTTCGATTTGCAGGCCAGAGTATGCTGAATCGAATGCTTTTTATTCTAGAATGCTAGAGCAACCGAGAGCTGAGCAATTTAGGAAAGAGTAAATGTCTGCGAACGGGAAAAATGGCGCACGGCGCGAAACAAAAATGGCCGCCATTTGTAAACCAGGGACAATAAAAAAAAGTTAAAGACGGTTTTGAACAGCCAAAACATAAGGAAATTTATGTACAAAATATGAAATTTTTTCGAGATGGTCGAGCGACCAATTTATTAAATTCTGGACCACTTAAAATGGATTGACCCGCGGGGGAAGATTACCGCTACCTCCCGCTATTAAAAAAGTACTATATTAACGACCTCAAAAGTTAACGCGCCCAAAATCACAAATCAATTAATCATGATGTAGGGCACGTGATTATAGCGGAATGGAAACAACGCCAGAAGGAAGTGAAGTTTGCGCAAAAGCATTTCAATATACAAAGGTAAAAAATGCGTCGTTTTAAGGCGGCCCCAAGTTGCGTATACGCAACACTGTTGTTCATTGACTAGTACTTAGTGTTACAGAAAAAATTATGTGTTTTTTTATCCTTTCTAGTGTCCTTAAATAAATACAAAATATTACTTAAAATATTATTATTCCAATGCTTGGGTTAATAAAAAGTGGCATTGGAAGATTCAATGAGTTCATGATTTTACTTTCATCAGAAGTGTGATGACAGATGATTATAAATTAAAAAAAATGATTGACCGCAACACTTGCTCTTTCAATGAAATGTGTTGAATTACAAAACTGAAAAGGCATTTACAATAAAAATTGAAATAATAACGTAAAAGGCTGATTAATACCTATAAACGAGTCATTCAGCAACACTCAAACCGCATGCATTCAACCGAATTCGCATAACCCGCGTACACGCGTGTCACTCATGTGTCAACGTGTGTGTTTTGTTCTGGCACGTTCTGCCACAACAGTCCTTGTGAAATTTGAAACTTCAGATTTCTAATGAGCCTTACTAAAAGTTTTGAAAGATTTAGGAAAGTAATATTAACCGTTTTACATGTAGATTTATCTCATTTTTCAAATAAATTATTTAGTTATGGATATTTATTTATTTTTTTCTTTTTGGTGCTGTGGTATCACGTAATATTTTTGTGTACGGTGATTGGTGGACAGCAGGAACACAAACTCAACCGTTTCAATTTGAAAAATTTAAATGGCAGTTTACTGGTTTGGGATTGAACGGTGACAGGACGGTCAGGACAAGCTTCAGCTTTGCTCTCTCATGTCTGGTTTGTGTATGCCCTGTGTACGTTTCTGTGGTGCTGTGATAATTTTGTCGCGTGTCAGTTGTAGTTGGTGATGTTACTTCAGTTTCAATAAGTGAACATTTAGATATATAAATTTTGTTATCGTCTACTTGTTCGTTATGAGTATTGATATCTATTAAATTATCTTGTTTGTGGAGAGTTATCATGGCTTTTTCGTCATATTTTGAGGTGAGATTTACACTTTTGATGTTTGTTACGTACAATACTAGAATATTATGTAGTATTAATGATCCAAAAACTTGTATCAGGCAACGCCTCCGAGAAGAAGGGACTCAGAAGACAGTGATGAAATACCAATTCTCAATTTTCGTCCTTTTGGAAGTGCACCCAAAGTGTTTTTTAAAAATGTTGCAATTGGAGAAAGAGTTTCAAGGACGCTTCTTTTGCGAAACCCCCAGACTGAAACACTTGAGGTAGATATTAAATGAATGTCAGAATGTCAGGATTTTTATTTTGATAAACTGAAACATCAATTTGATCTGAATTTCTTTACTTATGACAATTTATCTTAGGTTGAATTATTGAAGCTACCTCCACCTGATAGTGGTATAGAGTTTAGCTGTAAAAAATGGCAAATCAATCCTCATCAAGACACCAATCTTGAAATAATTTGGCAGCCAACAAAAGAAGGAAAATCAATACACTCGATACATCTGAAGACCAATACAAATGCTCGGTTTTTCTTTAGCGTTGTGTGTGTTAGCATATCAAAGAAGGTAAGTTATATACAAAATTTTATACTTTACCATAAATTATTTTATTAATTAATCTTCATCTTCAATTAGTGTTGGTAGTACGTGATACTACTTGTAATAATTTTCCAGGGTTAAGATTTATAGTTTGAACGAGGCTTATAATGAATTGAAGACCTTGGGGCAATAACATACTAGGCCACATTTCTGATGAAATCGAAATATTATTGTATTTGGATGTTGGGTTTTTATTTTGAAGATTCGCCGCAAGAAGGCAGTATAATTCATAAATTAATGTTCTTTATCCCATTGTGTAGAATGCAATGTCTAAACCTTTACTTGCCCCTTTCTCAAAACTTATGTATAGTTCCAGTTATTGCTCAGAGGTCTTCAATTAAAATGTAATTACAGGGTTGGCTAAATTTTGCCCAGCCCATAAATTCCATATGGTTTATAAAAACTCATTGAAATGTTTACAATATTTCGAACAAAATCACAAAGCTTATAGAATTAGGTTTTGAAATATTTAAAAATTCAGATTTAATTATAACAAAAACAAGTTATCTGGGAGCCAAAATATTGTCTGTGCAGGCACTGACAGGGAAGTCCTTGAGTCGAAAGTTGCTGAATTTTCACGTTACCTAATATATATCTAGGTCGAATTTAGCTGCTGTCTGGAGGAACAACTGCTAGTAGCTAGCTGCTCTGATTGTTGGTTTTCTGTAATTTCTCCAATTGCTATTAGGCAATGTGCCACAAACTGTGCAATCTTCTCTTCCTCATCCTAATACTCTCTGTTCCCCTTGTATTTATGGTGCTTGCAGTTTGTCAAGACTGAGACAGTGTCCCAGTGATGAGGGGAAATCTTCCTGCAAGCAAACATGTAGACTGGCACCTGATCTCAGCAGGGAAGAATACCCACCTCCTAGGATAAAACATTCACTACTCAAATGATGGGACTTTTAACAACCATCGCCCCTCTCTCCCTCTTCCCGTCTCTCTGCCTTTGGTTTAGATTTTAGTGGTTTTATAACATACATTTATAGAGATATATACATATACTAGTTATACATGTAACTACAACTGTATTGTTTAGAAATAAGAAAACAAAAAAAATAAGTGTTTTCATTAGTGAAAAATTTCCATAATTTGTTGAAACAAATTTTTTAAAAATTTGTATATGGTTACAAAATAGTTGGTGCATATGTGCCTCCTTAGGTTTGATTTTCAACCATACTATGTGGAATTTGTAGAGGAGAAAGTGAGATCTTGGCACTTTTTCTGTGGGTTCTCATTTCTCCATCATTTACCTCGATATCTACTTGTTAGATCTTGACTCATGGCACCAATGACTTGCAGTTGAAGGGCCCTGTAAACCACGAATTTAGAATTCTTTCTGAAGTATTACCTGAAAGTAATCGTGTTGTAACTTATCAGTTCTGTAATTTCTTGTCTTGCAGTTGAATGCTACTGTAAATTACTTGTTTGTTTTTCTTTTTGCAGCCTCTGAAGAAAAAAGGCAAAATATCTCAAGTGACAAAGAGTTCAAGTCAACGAGTAATTTTGAGAAGTAATCAAAGTTTTAAAAAAGAACAATCTGTCATTAAAAAGCCATCTTTGAGTAGAGTATCAGTGTCTTCAAAAACAAAAGTCATTTCTAAAGAGAATATATATTCTAGTTCAGCAAAGACTGACATAAATTTGACTAAGGTATCCATGTCAAGTAGGACATCTGTCAAAAGTGAAGTAGTAGATACGGTACCTTGTGAAGATGATTTGAAAAATTGCAGTTCAGAGACATATGATGTGATTAGTCCTGGTCGAAATTTGTCTTTAGAGCTCAATGAAGCTGCAGCTGCAGCTACATCAGTTTCCACGTTTAGTTCTACTAAGGTCCATTGTGTGAAGAAAGAAATTAATATGTTTGCTGACATGGTTCTTAGTCCTATTCTGCCATCACAGTCATTCAAACCTCGAGAAGGTTCAGCACGTGAAACGTATGTGTTATCAACGCCTCTAGCAAGTGCGTCGGAAGTTGATAAAAAATCATTTTTGAAGCCTGGATTGAAAGTATCCACAGTAGAAATTGACCCTTTGCGAGACAATAGTTCACTCCAAGATTCTTCAATTTTCAAGGAAAGAATAGAGCACAAAATGTTGAATACACCTTTATCAGCATCTTCTCAAATACACTGTAACAGACCTAGTGTTAAAAAAGATGTCCCAGACTTCCTGAATTTTAATTTTTCTCCTGTAAAAGAGAACACTGAAATCAATATATCTGGCATTTCTGAAATGGGAGAAAGACCAAATCAGCGTATTTATAATAAGGCTACATTGGAAATATCTGTCCCACCTTTTACACCATTGCAAATAAATAAACATGGTGGTGGTTCTGCTATTGCTGAGAAGACCTTGAAGAATTTGGATACAGACGTTATTGACATATCTGGCATATCGGATATTGATGAACTATTAAATCAGCCTCCTGACAGTGCAAATACATTTGAAATATCGCTCCCACCTTTTACACCATTGCAGATAAATAAGGATGGTTGTGTTTCAGCAATTGGTGAGAAGCCATTAAAGAATTTGGATGCAGACCTTATTGACATATCTGGCATATCTGATATTGATGAACTAATAAACCAACCTCCGAATAGTACAAATACTTTTGAAGTATCTCTCCCACCTTTTACACCTTTACAAATAAGTAAACATGGTGAAATTTCCTCTAATGCTGGGAAGACTTCAAAGAATTGCAGAAATTTAAAAGCTGAATTTTCTATTGAAAGAATTAAAAAGGCAGAAATGTCAACTCCTCATATATCAGTACACAGTAAGTACAATTAGTTTTTAAAATAAAGTAGTTAATTTGCATTATTGAAAGGAATGCCATTATTGTTTCAGATTTTGAAATCACTCCATTAGTTAACAAGGAATTCTCAAGAAATGACCCTTCTAGGATTCCACATTCAGAAACCCTGCAAGAAGAGATTGAAAGAACAGACGTCTTAGTTGATAGTCATAATAAACTTGCGCGAACAAGTGTAATGGTTGACTCTATTAGTAATGAATTTATAAATTGTGATCTGTACTCTTCTTCAACAAAGAGAATTAGAGGATCAGACTGTGAGTCTCTTCTAATTTGGTTTTATTATTCCTTCTCTTTAGTGACAATAAAAACTTCAAAATTTTGTGTTTTTACAGCAACTCAAGCGATGCCTCTGAAAAAGAAATCTGAAATGCCTGTCTCCTCATTTGTTGTTCCATTTGCTCCAAGTTCCATTGAGACAAATTATCTAACGTTTTCTCCACCGCAAAGAACTCCCAGCTCCAGGAAAGAAAATATACCTCCTCAAGTTAAAAACTCAACAACTTTCAGAAAACCATTGAATGAAAACATACCATTCAGTGTGAATAAAGGTATTTGTGCATGTTGTTTCTTAGGTTACATTTATTTTTATTTTGTGTTATGCTGAATTAATTCAATTATCTTGTCAATAGCCTCTTGTGAACAAAAAACAACTCAGGTGAGGAAAGTGAAGAAAGATATTACTCATGCTATCCCGAAGCTTATCTTGAGTGCTAAAAAGAGGACTGTTGAAAAGACGGTTACTCTAATGGACACTGAGAAGATTTTAGCAGAGCATGCAAATCCATCCTATTGCATTACAGCTACAAATGTAAATCCATTCATTAATAGTGCAGTTTTCTGTGATCAACGTTGGTTTGATGAAAGGGAAAAGGAATTTGTTCGTTGGCTAAATGTGCTGCTTACACCCCCAGAGCAGCTCAATAGCTCCGATGAGTTACCAAAAGGTATTTTTAAAAGTAAATGAGTAACATTGGGTGATTTGTCATAATAAAAAATATAGTTTTGATATTCATAAATAGAAAGATGATAATATTAAAGAGGAATTTAAAAATAAACATGTCCCTGTGAACTGCTTTGCAAGGGGAATCTTATTTTGTTTTTGTGCTTTTTTTGTTTAGTATTTCAGCCATTTTGGAGAAGCTTATTAATGTTATTCTACAAAAGTATCTGACAGAGCATATCTATAAGTAAAATGATTAAGTTATTTTGAAGTGTAGTGATTGTAAATTTTCGTTCTTTTGTGTAGTGGATGTTGCTGACCTCTGGAAGAAGTCTTGTAATTCTGAGTTATCACTTGCTCCAAGTCGGGAGACTGTTTCTTCCCGCTACCTTGTTAATCACAGACTTGATTCAGTGCGTCGGAAAGCATGTGCCATGTTTCGTTTGCCTTGTGTTGCACAAGTGCTGTCAAAAGTTATTGTACAGATTGAAAAAGGAATATTAAGTGTTCGTAAAGACAGAAATATTGTTCGTGATATTAGTAAGTACTTTTTCACTAACCATTGATGCTGAATATTTGCAGTGCAAAATAATTCAAATTTTAAGATTGTCAATATAATTAATTCTATCATTTCATGGAAACTCAAATAAATATGCCAGTGTGAATTTTTTTCTCATAGGTTTGAAAACGACTGCCGTAGAGCTCTTGTTATGTTACAACCCTCTATGGCTGAGAATTGGATTGGAAGCAATAATGGGAAGAACTATTCCATTAGACTCAAATTCAGATAGAGTGGGATTAATTGGCTTTATTGCCAGAAACATTCTGTCTGATCCTTATTTAGTTGAACGTTATGCTTATGCTGGAGTAACCAACATGTTTAAACCAGGATTTGAAGAAGCTGTGAAAAAACATATCTTAAAGAAATTTTTACTCTTAGTGTTTTTTCTAGACTATGCAAAAGAAAATAAACTAATTTTCCACAACCCTTGTCTCTTCTGTAAAAATGCTCAATACAAGGTATGTGGTGTTTTACAAGAAGTATCTGAATTAGTTATTGAATTAGATTAATTAATCTGACATAATTTTTATAGGAAAGCCGCGATTTGCTTCTGGCCTTTGCAAGAGAGTTCTTATCTGGTATTGGTGATATTACTAAACATCTTCGAAATTTGGGTTACATTGTTAAACACAAGCAAACTTATCTTGATGAATTTAATTATGCTGTTAGACATCTGGGATCTGATTTACGGGATGGAGTTAGATTGACGTAAGTATTTTCACAAATAGTGTCAAAATGCTGACAATTTTTCTCTTATCTCATGAATTTGTTGTAAACATTTGTGTTAATGGATATAATACACCGTTTGATAACAGCATGAACAGGTTTTAAATTTGCAAGGGAGGAAAAATTTTTAAGGATAGGATTTATATTGTTAAATGTATCCAAAATTATTTCTTCAATATCATTTTCTCCCTTTACATATTTATTGCTGAAGTCTGGTGTTTGCAATTATGGTTGAAATTTGGCAATGTCTGTTACCCTTGTTAATGCACTAGAAATAATTCAATTATTTCTAGCATACATGCCACTTTTCGTAAAATATATTTTAAATGTACATTAAAATGAAATTTAAGCGTTTAGGTTCCAAGTGCCTAGAACTAAGCTTCTAGCAAATGAGGTAAATAGAATAGAAAAGCAGTGTTGGAGATAGACCCACCACTCTCTTGGAATTTTTTGCAATATGGCTTCGCTGGCCCATAAACCCTTTGGCAAATCATTGCCCTGTGCACAAAGATCCATTTAAAATTATCAGCTCAAAAATCATAATTTTGGCACTCGGACCCTTATGAACATTAATCATTCAATTATTAACATTAACTTTACTTCTTCGTTATTGTTTTTTCCTTTCTTTGTTTCTGAAACTTCTTATTAATTTTTAATATCCCAAAATAAAAAATATATGTTGAAATATTATTAAGACAGCTGACTTTGATGGTGTATGCATTCTGTGAACTTGGGTAAATGCATTTATTGCTCCCCAAATATATTTTTTTAATTCACTCCATGAAAAAGTTTCCAACTCTAAAGAAAAGATGAATATTGCATGTGGTTGTCTTGACCAATAGTATTTAATTTGTGTTGATTATTTATATTGTACATTTTGGTGTTTTGAGAGTAAATATTTCTAGATCTTCAGATTGGAAGAGTCTTATTTTGAAATATAAGCATTTAATGTAGTTAATGTTGGACTACCTTATGGCCTTGTTTTAGATAAATACTTGAATAATAAATTTGAGTGCACATTGACAGAATTGATGTTTGTGGTCGATGCTTTCTGATGAAACTTTTTGCACTTTATGGTTGGAGCCTTTTATAAAACATCTTTTAATTTTGTTGCAGCAAGGTGACAGAAATTATTTTGCAAGAATCTCTGTCTGCATCCCTGCGCACTCCTGCAATATCTAAACTTCAGAAAATGCATAATGTTAAATTGGCCCTGACTGCTTTGAGTAAGGCAGGCCATGTTGTAGAAGGAGATATAACTGCAAAAGATATTGTAGAAGGACATAGAGAAAAGACCATGTCATTATTGTGGCAAATAATTTACAAGTTTCAGGTGAAATATGCTATTGAATAATCTTGTTTTATCTTATTCAAGCAGACAGGTTAGCAAGACAGTTGTACTAAAGTGTTTCTTCTTTTATTGCAGCTTTCACGTTTCGTTAGTGCTGCAAACACAATTCAGAATTGGTATAGATCTTGCACATTTGCATTTCAAGAAGAATTTGGATCAGAAAAGATGCAATGAGAAGAAAAATCGTTGAAGATAGAGCTAGCACAATGATTCAGAAACATTGGCGAGGCTACATAGCTCGAAAGCAGTATAAAGGTTGCATTTCCAGTATTTACAAGATTCAGAAATGGTACAAATCTTTGAGGATGATGAAGGAACAGCGGAGAGAATATCTCAAAATGAGAAGTACTGTTATCAAAATACAGAAAAGATTCAGAGAAAAGTTCTACAAAAAGAAACTAGTGGTTGTTTTAAAGATTCAGCAATGGTATCGGGCTTGCTTAGCAATGAAAAAACAAAGATTACTCTACACCAGCCAACGAACAGCAGCTCGAAAAATCCAAATCTTCTATCGAAGTAGAAAGATGATACAGCAACATCGAAAAGTGTTTAAAGAGAAAAGAAATGCTGTATTAAAGATTCAGCAATGGTATCGTGCTTGTAAGGCAATGAGAGTTCAAAGAATGGAATACATCAAACAACAAAGTGCTGCCCAAACAATTCAGCTGTATTTCAGAAATAGAAGGAAGATGCAGGAGCATAAGAAAGCATTTATAGAGAAAAGGAAAGCGGTTTTCAAAATTCAGCAATGGTATCGTGCTTGCTTATTGATGAGAGAACAAAGAATGATATACATCAAACAACAAAATGCTGTCCGAAAAATCCAAGTGTTCTATAGAGGTGGAAAATTGATGCAGAAACATAGAAAAGCTTTCAAGGAAAAACAAGCTGCTGTTATCAAGATACAGCAATGGTTTCGAGCTAGTGTAGCTATGAGAAAACAAAGAACTCAGTTCATCAAGCAGCGAACTGCTGCTCAAAAGATTCAAGCTTTTTATAGAAGTTCAAAACTGATGAAACAGCATTGTCAAACATTTCAGGAGAAGAGAAATGCAGTTTTGAAGATTCAGCAATGGTATCGTGCTTGTGTTGTAATGAGAAAGGTGCGGATGATGTACGTGGCACAGCAAACTGCTACCCGAAAGATTCAGTTCTTCTATAGAAGTAGAAAGCTGATTCAGGAACTTAGAAAAGATCTTAAGAAAAAGAGAGATGCAGCTTCAAAAATTCAACAATGGTATCGTGCATGTATGGCAATGAGAATCCAAAGATCACTATATGTCAAACAACGAACCGCGGTGCAAAAAATCCAGTTGTACTACAGAAATAGAAAGCTGATGCAGGAACTTAATACGGCTTTCAAGGAGAAGAGGGATGCTGCTATAAAGATTCAACAATGGTATCGTGCTTGTTTAGCAATGAGAGAACAAAGAATTCAGTACATCAAGTACCAAATGTCTGCCCGAAAGATTCAAGCCTATTATAGGAGTATAAAGTTGATGCAACAACATAGTAAACATTTAAGGAGAAAAGAAAAGCAATTCTAAAAATTCAGCAATGGTATCGAGCTTGTTTAGCTATGAAAAATCAAAGAATGATGTACATCAAGCAAAGAACTGCTGCCCAGAAGATCCAGATGTATTATAGAAGAAGAAAGGTGATTCAGGAACACAAAAAAGAATTTGAGAAGAAGAGAGATGCAGTTGTGAAGATTCAGATGTGGTATCTTAGTGCCATTCTTATGAAACAAGAAAGGGAACACTATTTAAAGTTGTGTAGCAGTACTATCAAGATTCAGACCTGGTTTAGAGCAACAAAGCTTATGAGGAAAGAGAGAAGTCTGTATTTGAGGCAAAGAAATGCCGTAATTATAATACAGCAGAGGTATAAGGCATTATGTGTATGTCGCAAAATGCAGTTTGAATATCATTTAAAAAAGGTGTCTGCTTTAAAAATACAGAGGTGGTTCAGAAATGTTTTGATTCAACGGCAGCTAAGACTTCAGTTCTTGGAGTTGAGAAAAGAAAGGGAAACCAAGCGCATTCAGCATATTGCTGCTCTGAAGATTCAAGCATGGTATCGTACTTGTGTTATTGAAAGAAGAAAGAATTGAGAGCTCGAG
>JAHLJT010008930.1:0-17782 GCA_031308135.1 Acheta domesticus
TGGACCATTTTTTACTTTCCCGTAAACGTACGTATACACGGAGTATATACGTAGTATAGGGAAAGTTATGTAATGCTGCGCGAAAAAATGGCCAATTTTCGGCAGAAAAAAAATTAATTGCCGGGCCGTGATAACGAAAAATAAAAACCAGTTGCTAAATTAAGAAAAAAAATCCCCTAACACGTGGTGTAGCCAGAAACCCTGTTTTGTAGTCCTTGATACCAAAAAACCTATTGAAAGCAAAACGTCCGTCTGTCTCGTCCGTCCGTCCGTCTGTGAACACTGCTAGCGCCTAAACCATACGTACGATTTCTTCCAAAATGGATATTCCCATTCGAAGTCGATCTGATTCTAGTCGAAGCTTTGAGATTTTGAAAAAGATTCTTCAAAATTTGGGGGTACTTTACATGAAGCCCCCGGGGATTTTCAAAATTTTCTCAAAAACGGCTCCAAATTTTTTCTTTAAATTTCTTGTAAGAATAGAGTAAAATACACTTATTAACATGGCATAGGTCCGATTTTCACGTTAACTCTGGATTTTCGAAAATTGCGGAAGTTTGAATTTTTTTGGCTTCTTCAAACAACTACAAATTAAAGATAGAGATTTTTTCTTCAATAAAATTTATTCTCCATTTGTGAGCTCTTTCTTTAAGGTCATGTACACTTTTTTGAAAATTTTAGTAGTTTTTGCGCAACATTGCGTGTAATATGTGCAATTTTAAAAAAATTACAAAAACAAGATTTTCTCAAAACCGACTCCAATTTTTTTCTTTAAACTTTTGGTAAGGATAGTGCCTAATGTACTCTATGAGATGGCATAAACGCCATATTGCTTTATCCTATTGTTTTTTCAAAAATGTAATTTTTTGGCCGGTCTCCCACGTCATTAATATTTACTTAGCTCCGATTTGTTCACATTATTATGTTTACGAGTACATGTGCTTTAAATAATAGCAAGTAAAGTTTCTCGAGAACTCAACCATTTTTTATGAAAACTAGCTCAAAATTCCACATTTTCAGAAACGCTCAAACGCCATTTTCTCATAAATGGCTCCAATTTTTTTTTCAAAGTGTTGGAACGGATAATGCTAATTGTACTCTTTAATATGACGTGAAGTTTATTTTGAGGTATATTTTTGTATTTTCGAAAATTCCACAAATGTATTTGTGTAATTATTTTTTTCAAAGATCTCTCACATATTTAATAAGCACATTACCAGCAATTTCTAAACATTGCTTCAAATGATTCAACAGGTGCTTCAAATGATGCGTTTTGAAAACTCAAAAATTTTCTGTGAAAAAGAAGTTCAAATTTCGCATTTTTAGCAGCTATTAAAACCCATTTTCTTAAAAACGACTCCACTTTTTTAAATGAAAATTGCCATTTAGGACGAGGTTTTTGTGTTCTTTAATATTCTAAACTTAATATTTCCATTCTAGCATTAGGAAACCGATAAATTAAGAAGAAAGTTTGAAGAAAAATTTGGAACCATTTATGAGAAAATGGCGTTTGAGCGTTTCTGAAAATGCGGAATTTAGAGCTAGTTTTCACAAAAAAAGTTTTCGAGGAAATTTACTTGACATAATTTAAAGCACATGTACTCATTAATATAATAATGTCAACAAATCGTCGCTAATGCAAATATTAACGACGAGAGAGACAAGTCAAAAAAATTAGTTTCGCAATTTTTGAAAAAACAAAATAGAGCAATATGGCGTTTTTGTCATCTCATAGAGTACATTTAGCACTATCCCTACCAAAAGTTTAAAGAAAAAATTTGCAGCCGTTTTGAGAAAATCTTGGTTTTGTATTTTTTTAAGTAGCACATAATGCACGCAATATTGGGCGAAAAGTACTGAAATTTTAAAAAAGATGTACATTACCTTAAAGAAAGAACTAACTATGAAGAACAAATTATATTTGAAGGAAAAAATCTCTACCTGCAATATTGTAGTTGGGAGGATGACGCCGAATAAAATTCAGGTTTTGCAATTTTCGAAAATTCAGAGTTAACCGAGAAAATCGTACCTATCCCACCGTAATACGTGTATTTTACTCTATTCTTACAAGAAATTTAAAGAAAAAATTTCGAGCCTTTGAGATAATTTCGAAAATGTCCGGGGGCTTCATGTAAAGTACCCCCAAAAATTAATGAATGTTTTTCAAAATCTCAGAGCTTCGACTCAGGCCAGATGAACGGGGGTTTCTTCAATTTGGAAAAATTCGTACGTATAGTTTAGGCGTTTGTGTGGTTCACAAACACCGGACGGAGACGGACGGGCGGACGTTTTGCTTTAAATTAGTTTTCTGGAATCAAGCACTTACAAAAAGGGATTCTGGCTACACCAAGAGTTAGGATTTTGTTTTTCTTAATTTAGCAATTGTCTTTATCCACTTTTTCTTTATCACGGCCCAGCAAAGAATTTTCTTCTGTGGAAAATTAGCCATTTTTTCGTGCAGCATTAGATAACTTTTTATTTATTTATTTATTTACGTCAAAAACAGTTAAAAACAGCGTATGACGAGCTATGGGGAGAAGTGAATTTTGTGCACGTTTTCATAATTCTGTGGTCTCTATCCTAAACCATATTTTACTGGAATTTTGAATACAGAAAAGAGAGTTTTTTTTCGAGTTTTGTTGACAAAATATTCGCTCCTATATAATAAAATATATTTTCAGAGGTAAATTAGCTATAAATTCCTGCCCTGAACCCTCATGTTCTTCATGAAAGAATAATACTTTTTGCCGCGATAACATGAAAAACGATAATTTGAATAACTATATTTCCCACTGAAATTCAGAAGACGTGCACAAATAATGAAGTTACATTTATGTCCAGAAGCAAAACAAGGGACCATCTCAGCATTTGCTCAAGGATAAGGGAAACTGGACGAAAAACCTGATCGAGATGGGGGCCATCAACCCAGAAACTGTGGTACAATACTTGTTACAGGTTCTTTAGAATTATACAGTCCAAATGATAAATAATTACATTAACTATCATTGTTAAAATTAATTCTACTTTCCTTTTTGATGCTCGGTATAGTCTCGAATTGTATAGAAACAGTTATGCAGCAGAAAAGATTTTACTTGGGACTTAAACTTTTCTATTGAATTTAATCGTTTAATGTCTTCTGGCAAAGTGTTGTAGAGTAATGTACATGAATTGTATGTGAATTTTTTGTAGTGAGCTGTTGATACTGCCACCTGGTGAATATGATTACTACGTCGTGTGTTATACTTATAGACATCGGCGTTTGCTGAAAATATACTCCCGTCCTTAAGTAAGTCATTTTTGACAAAAACTACTGATTCGTAAATCAGGAGACAAGGTAATGGTAAAATTCCTAGATTAATAAAGAGTGACTTACAAGAATCACGTGGGTTGGATTTGCTTATTATTCGTACAATTCTTTTTGTAATCTGAAAGTCTGTGAACTATAAGATGTGTTTGCCCAAAATATTATGCCATATCTCAGGCGGGAGTGAACATTGGCAAAATATACACAACGAGCTGTATGAAGGCTTACGGAATTTGAAAGAATTCTGAACGCGTTGCATAATGAGCTTAATTTTGTGTTCAATTCATTTAAGTGGGCATTCCATTTTAGGTTTGACTGAATTGATAGACCTAAAAATTTTGTTACATTAACATCAGTCAATGGCACACCGTTCATTTTCAATGGAGTACAGTACTTTTCCTATATAACGTATATTACTCCGTATATACGTACGTAAACGACAAAGTAAAAATATCCATTACTAAACAGTTAATACATTTTTTAATAAAAATACACGCGACATATATAATATATTAAAACTACATGTAATTCAGAATAATTGAAAAATAATTTTTAAATAATCCAAAACGAAATATAACAAACAAATGAATGTTTTTTATAAAAACACATTTCGAGATTTATGGGCTTCATATTTATCTACAATTTCATCAAACTCTATATTTTTAAATAAACCATTAAAATTAAATAATTCCAACTATAAAATTTTCTGCTTGGTGTCACCCTTAAAATGGTGCCATCCGGGGCAGACCGCCCCCCCCCCCTCTGGCAAGGCCACTGGACATGAGAGTTGTTACAAATACTCTATACATTCTATGAACTCTCTACATTCAAGTTAGAAGGTTTAACAGACAAATATTCTAGTCTGTTGAAAGCGCTGTCTGTTCTTAGTGATAATTGTTAATTTACATAGACTTGTTCATTTATTTTACATTATTGCTAAATACAATAAATAACTGAAGTATTTAACAACAGAACATGAAATGAGAACACGGAGAAAATTCGCCATTCAAACATATTCTGGTCACCTAGGAAAGAGGTTTTTACTAAGGAGAATGTAGAAGGAAAATAAACATAAAATAGTAATTAATAGGGAAAAATATGAACATAAAACAAACATACGAAATTCTTTTCTCAGTTATTTGAAAGAAAACATATTTTCGTATGAAGCCACTATTCACTGCCTCTGCGCCACTCCAGCTTGTGCTTGTATACCCCTTTCTGGATTTTAAGGGGAAGTAAGTGTAAAGTCAGGGGACATTGCCTGTGTCCTTAGGAGCGCTGTGCTCCCCAGGCGGGCAAGTAGCTCGTGCAGGCGCGGTTTGACATGCCTATAGGAAGTAATTTGCTATTTATAGGAGCAAGATTCACCCACTTTTTCGTGACCAGGGCCTGGCAATAGGAGTTATTGTTGAAAATTCACTGTTTTCCCCTCGCATTACAATACTTTATACTGAGAAAGCAGTAGCGAGGAAGTAAAAATGATTCATACATTTTAAACCTTGTATTTTACTTTCCACTTGTACCCGGGGATGATGATGTATCCAATCTCAAACACTAATTTGAAGAAATAAAACACATTTTGTTTTATTTAATTTTATGTTTTATTGTATGAAACAAAAATTCTTCCTTATTTTCTTAAGTGTCATTTGAAAATTTATCATTATATATGCATTTGTGTTTGTAAACCAAGTAAATAAAATAAATGATCAGCATATCTGAGGGAGATAAAACAAACAACTAATTTATTAAATTGTATTTTCTCTATTTACTTATCTGTTCAACAACATTTTGATTACAAACAATAGAATATTTAAAATTTTGATGTAAAATTTTCATTAAAAAACAAAAATCAATTTTGTCTGTCTCAAGCTATCTTTTATGAAGTTATAAGTCAATTATGTTACGATTTTAAAATATTTCCCTCAAACATATCTCATGAATATACATATCTCAAACATATCATGAAATGTGTGAGGCAACTAAAAATTGCAGTCAGTGATGAATCAGTTGACATACTAATTTTTACAATTTCTTCTGAAACCTGCATGAACCACAAAAACTTGTAAAACAAAATTATCCTCACTGAAAACCATGACTTCTGCCAAATCCTTAAGAAGAGGTGAAAAAGATGATATCATCCACAAAATGATATTTTCATGAACAATTTCATTCACAACAAATTTATCACATTGTCATGAACAATTCACATTTAAATATCATACTTGAACAGATGTATTTTGAGGATTTTTCTTTACTTTCAAGGTATACCTATTAGAAATTAAAAGATTAAATCCTCAAAACAAATCTGCTTAAGAGTGATGTTAAAATGTGAATAGTTTTTCTAAATGCACTATCAATCTTTTGGATGATAATTTTTTTTCGTTCTCCAAAATGGATATTCAATTGATCTTAAATTCTTTATATACATTAAGACTGTTTATGAGGATTAGTAGGGATATCTTGAGGTTTTCTATATTTGGCCTGAATCCAAACCCGATACATCTTCAGAAGTTTTCCTCGATTGACTTGTAATCTTCGATCAACAATGTTCTGTTCTTCAACAATCCTACTTCAGTACAAAGTGTTCGCAATTCATCTGAAAGCAAGTCAAACATTTTACTGCCAAAGTCTAAAGTCAAGTCATAATAGAATTCTATATATTGAAGAACATTTATTACCTTGGGTGAAAAAGTAAACCCGAGTTCCATCACCTCTGACATAAAAATTTTCACTTAGGCATCGACCTTTCTTGAATCTCAGTTGTGCCATATCGTAACGACCATAATCTCGAAACACAACAAGGCCTCCAGGACGTAAATACCGATATAACCACTGCATCACTTCTTTCATTCTGTTTTAAATAAGAAAAATATGTTTTTCTAGCATCTATAGAAAGCTAATGTACAATCCAAACTGTTTATTTTTAAGATTCTTAAACAAGTTCAGAATCCGTTACAAATCATCCAAATATATCTAAACATTTTAGTAGAAGAGAAAATTCCAGATATTGTAAGAAAATAATGCTAGATTAACTTACTTTGAAGGTTCTATTGCAGATAACACAAATATAAGAATGGCTATATCTATGCTATTTTCCTCAAATGGTGGTGGTTCATTTGCATCTGCAATATCATACACAAATGCGTGGCATCTGAAATAAAAAAAAATTGTAAATATTTTAAATCAAATGAACGAAATCAATTAAACATTCACAGTTTTTAAAGAACAAGATTAACACTTATATGGAAATATGATTTTTATAACGCAAAGAGAAACATCAGTCTCAGAGACCGCCATTTGTTATTGGGCGGGTTATGTGTAAGGGTAAAATAAATTATAGACCCGTTTCAATCAATTCTTATATTTCTTTAGAGAATTCTAAAATATATTTTATATGATAAAAACATGAAAATAATTGAAAAATATTGAAATAGTTGAAAAAGATCAAAATTTTTGAAAAACGTTGAAATTGTTGAAAAATATTGATATTAATGGAGAACTTTAATTGTTGTAAAATATTGATATTCATGGAAAACTTTAATTGTTGTAAAATATTGAAATTGCCTCTAAATACGTACAATGTTCATCCAACTGGTCTTTGTGGGCTAGCAAGGAATTCCTCAGGAATCGTTTTTGTCCTTTTTTACCGTCCCAACAAGTTAATTTTCTAATAAGTTTCTAACAATAACTTCTGCAGAGCTAAATGAATTGTCCAAAGGGACATTCCTATTAGACCCTTCAATACATTTGCATACACAAAGCATAGCTTGAGTAGGGTACTAAATTTTTCTCTTCTTGAGCTGGGATCATTCGAACGAATTGGGTGATCCATTTTAATTGTTTGAAAGTAAAAATATTAAATAAATTTTTGGGAAAGTTGCCCAAAACCATTTATGGAAACACCCGTCTCACAGACCACTTACACACTAAGAGAAACAAACGGTCTACATACCGCTACAAAAAGCTAATATGACTGGCAACGCCCTCGCCAACTCGTATCTGCCACTATTGCATAAACCAATTTCACTTGGTGCCTGTCAGACTGATGTTTTCATGTAAGTGTTAAAATACACTAGTGAAATTATTTCATTCAATATATTTTCTCTTCTTTTGAATTGCAGATTTCCTCAGAAGTTTATCATAGATCTAATATGCAAAAATATTTTGATGATCAATACTTAATGAAATCCGACAAATTTTAAATCCCATGACACCGAATTTATTAAGTAAGCACCTGGTTTCCTTTTTGACACAAAATTGAATATGCGTTTATCATAAATGCCCAAGAAGGCTACAATGAATTAGTTTTTAGATTAATTCTTAGATGAGTGACATTGCAAATTTTCCACAAACATCTCTGGTCTTCTGGGTCTGCCCAGGTCTGCTTTAATGTTCCTATTCTTTCATTATTATTTTCAGAAAATCATTATTTGTCTCGTGATGATTTGGATTCAGTAAATCAATACCTTTATTACCTCTCATAATCATCATGGAAATTCATTTAGCAATATCCCTTCCACTCGGGAAAAAGTTCTGGGAGAATATGAAAATATCACTAGTCTTTTTTACAATAATATCTTCAATGTCTTTACAAATCTGGATGAACTTCACCTCTGATACACAAACAGATAAATGCATCAATTCCCATAAAAAAATAATTTATTACAAATTTTAAAATATCATTAAATACCTTTTCGGGTCGTAGTCTTCAGAACTCTTCACTATATCAATTGCTTTTGTTGACAAATCACAACAATAAACAAATACATTAGGACTATTATTATACTGAAGAATTGGAAACACTGTATTGCCTACTCCACAACCAACTTCAAAAATTCTACATCCTTTCGTTTCACTTGATGTAGTGCACTCCTTTTGAATAGTATCACAGTCAGTTTTAACTTCTTGGGTTTCAGTACTACAGTGAACACTGATAGGATGTTCTGGATTTTGAACATCTGGAGCTAGTTCAGGAAACTCTGTAAACAACCAGTGCCTATCTTTGAAGAATCTGGAAAATGGAAATTACTTTCAAAAATTAGAAATCATTCTCATACAATCATAAACTTTATTTCCAATATAGCGTTGGGGTTAGTTTTTAAATTGTTATTGAGTATCAGAAAGACAAATCTGCAAAATATATATTACAATCACCTATTTTGATGAATATCATAAAATGCATCCCAATATCTGGCAGCATTTACTTCATAATCTTCTTTCTCTTCTGAACTGGCCAGAGTTGATGAATTTTCTTGGACTTTTTGTTTTGCTTGTTCTTCTTGGTCTGCATCCCATGCAACATTGTCCCTAAATAGACAAGGAGCGACATTGAATTTCCTCAATTGTAAAGGCAAAAGTAAATTAACAACCCCCAAAACGTACCACGCATTAAACTGAAAAACTTTATTGGGGTCCGTTAAGTGTCTTGTACCAAATTGTGGCTTCTTTCGAAACCGGGTATGACACAGTGCAACAACAATCTTAAAATCTGTTCTAGAAGATACTCCCCATTTCCTGACAAGAAACATAATATTTAAATTCATACTCTACCACGCATTATGACTGAAAACATCTTCTGTTTCGGTGAGATACCGGTTTCCAAACTGTACTCTCTTGTCACTCATTTTCCACGAAGAGGGATAGTTACACAATTTTTTTTAAAATATTAAATAGTAAAACATAAGTTCAACTGGGATTCGTGGAAAATATATAAGCAATAAAATAGGCGTTCATGATATAAACTACTTCAAAAAGTCTTCCTTTTCAATGTCGTATGCCATTGATCATAATCACGGTCTCGTGGGGAAAATGGCAAAACAGTGAATGGACAACGCATGAACGCCGATAAACCAAAAAAGCACGCAAGCCCCAAAATGAGCTGTTCGAATCTATATATTCTCTGGTTTGAGACACGAACTTCCAGAGAGATGATGCGCAGTGCTGCGCGGTGCCCGCGCGGTGCTGCGACAGCGAATTCCTGACACGCCTTGCGAGATTCGCCTGTTTATTTTTTAAGACGTTGGTAAACATCATCAGTTAGTGTGTCGAAACACGCAGAGATAGCGCTGAAATAGTGTTAAAGTACAGTGTGGGCTATGAATGCACCACCTCGTGAAATACGAGAAGTTACCTACCCTGAGAGAGTGGCGTTTTTCGACGGAAGATGGCTGTTGAGTGTATTTTGGAATGACTCGAGACCCACGCCCACTGTAAAGTTAATAAAAAATATTGGCAATTACAACTTCGTTCGGCAGTAAAGAGCATTCTGGGCGAAACCTAAACAAGAGAGATGAGAGGTAATACTTTTCATTCACTATTGAGTAATAAGTATGCAGTATATTGATTTAGTAGTTGACTTAAGTATAGCCCTAGAGTAGACCGAACTGTCATGTACCCTGTCAATGGGCACTGTACCATCCTGCAAGAGCTGAGCGGTCATCGCATTGGGGGTGTGTTTTTACAGTTTGTGTATGTGTCTTACATTTGAACTTGACTTTGTTACTATAATATCTCTTAGTTTGTGGAATTGCCGACAAGTGATGATTCGTAGACATCGTTATATAATAATCTTGTACATAGTAACCCTTACGATAATGCTTTAGCCTCCAAAATGGTGAACAGTTTTTTGCATAGACCGTGTTTTTACGAAAATGTGACGCGCGATTAGTTGATATTAGATTCTGTAAGAGTTTTGACCGTAAATAATGTATATATCAAATTATGTTACTTGTTATTTGAAACTTAATTGCTTGCATGTTTTTCATGATAATGTTCTATCTTTTTAGGGTGCCCTTCATGATCCCCCTGAAGTATGCCTTTTTGATATTTCTTCTACATGCCATCATCAGTTCCTGTTCTTTCAACTGAAGTCTGGTTTGGTCCTGGTATTTGATAGTGTGAGTACTCATTTATATTTTACCAATCATAAAAACTTTATCAATGTCTTCTACTTTCCTCACATATGAAATGTTTGTAAATTTAATTTCAATATAATTTATTTTAAAAAGTGGATTTGAAAATGTTGGTGTTGTGGGATTTTTTAGTTAACTTACAATTTTTTTTGCACATCAGTCATAATCAAATGGTCAATTAGTAGAGCAGGGTTAAAACTGGACTTTATATTCTGCAATGAATAAACATTTCTATTTTAATGCACAGATTTTAACCCTTTCTTATTTTACCTTAAAATTGTGAAAAAATGAATAAAAATGTTTTAGAAATTATTTTAATTTACAATATTTAGAATTTGTGAATTTTTTAATTCTGGCATACACTTAAGTTATCATTCATTTATTAATTCATTATTTGTGATTTTATGTAAGACTTTATAATTTAAAAAAATTAAGTTTTATGAATGTTGATTACCTCTTGAATTAATCATCTGTTTATAACCACTGAATTAGTGAGTGTTTAACATATCCATAAAATTTAATACATTTGATTTTGAAAGTTCACTCAATTATTATTTTAATTTTCTTTAAATTGTTTTTAGATTGTTGTTTTTTTTTTCTAATGAAAATCATACTTTTACTTCCGCATGGTAAATTAAATGTTAAAGAATTGTCTGGCAAAGATTCGAATAGTCTCATCACTTTTCTGAATTTTTGGCAGTGAACTTTTATGTATTAAATATCTTTTGTCAAATTTGCAAGAAGTAGTTCACTAAAGAAATCTGTTAACCAGTTGAATTGAAATTGTTTTTATTAATTATTTTGAACTTAACAAAATACAAATGAAAATAATGTATGTCCAAAATTGCCTTAAAAAATTACAATTTCCATTCTATGCATGCAAAAATGACCTTGACGGTAAAAAATACTCTGTAATTTTATTGCCAAAGAAGTAAGAATTAGATATTCTAGTCTTACATTTTGCTGTAGAGTAAATTAATTAAACAAATGAATAAAATCTATTAGTTAATGACAATGCACTCTCCGGTTAAAGAAGGAAGATGAATCGCACAATTCGGCAATTTTTAGGTAAAAATTGCCGAATACTTTTTCCTTGCACTCCCATAGCACAATTTCCCGTGCATTCCCTTGACATTTTTTCCCGACAGCCCCATCGTATTTTCCTCATGATTCCCTATGAGTATCTTCTCATCCGTTTCCGTCTATTTATCTCTTGCATTCTCCTAGTATTTTTTTCTGGCGCTCCCGCGCTATAATCCCGTAGAAAGCATCGGGCGCACGGTGAATCGTGAGGCGTGAGGGCGTGAGATTTCCATGTGGCTGCGAGGCTTGTGCTCCGCTCTGCGTTATCGACGGAGGCGCCCGCCCGCCCGCGCGCGAGCGATGTCGATAGCAGGGAACCGAAAGCGGCGGCGCCGCGGGGCATGACGGGAGCGCGGCGGATGACCTCGGGTTGCGGAGGGCGAGCCGGCGGCGGCGAGCGGGGCGTGTCCGCGGAAGTAAACAAACGGCGCCGAGTACGAAACGCCGCCCCCGCCCACTGTCGCTGCCCTCCCCGCCCCCGCCCTCAACAACCCCTTTCCTCCTTTTCCGCCACCGACTTCGCCATCGCACTTCCCCACGCCTCTTTTCCCCACCACCGCCACCGCCTTCGTCCACCCCACCGCCCCCGACTCAGCTTCTAGTGCGTGTTTTCTAACTCTACCCCTCAAGCCCCTATGGCCACGATGGAATATCACACGGCATGTCGCGTCTTTCTCCGTCGTACCGCTAGAAGTCGCATGATCGCAAGCACTATGGTCGCGATCATGCAATACCTGGCGGCACGACTGAGAATGTCGCGAAATACCGAGACATTCCGTCGTGAAGACGGGCCTTGAGGGGCAAAGTTAGAAAAATCGCAGTATAGTTCCTGTTTCCGTTCCTGCAGCTGCCGTCACCTCCACCTCCGTCGCCCGCTTCTACTTTCTCGCCTTCGTCCGTCTTCGTCCCCGCCTCCATCCACGCACACTCTTTCCGATCCACCGGTCCTCGATCACTATGCGTCGTGATGTCGACCTTCCCCCAAACGTTCATGCGATTACTTTCACTGTAGGAAGTCCTGAAGGAGCCCTCGTTTGAGTTCCAACAAATATTATCTATCCTCTTACATATTTTCTCTAAGAAAACATCTACCTTCCACCCATTGTCAGTCCCATTTTCATTGAAAAGTCTCCCAAAAAGACGTTTTCATTCTTTGAGTGACCGCCGATTCTTACCGTTTATTTGCCCGATAATGTGCTGTCTACCATCTGCGGTTCAGGTGAGTCATTGAGATTCCTTGCACTTCAGTAGGTCCCAAAAAATTGTGCTCGTATTTGGAGTGCCAATGTTGTCCGACCTCTTTTGCCTTTTCTCGCTCAGAAACTTGCCGTCCACCTTATTTATAGAATAGGGATTCCCAATAAATTTGTTTGTTTGAGAACTAAGCTTTTTAGTTGAAACGAAGGAGTACATGTAATTTACAAGGTGTTTTTAGAGCTGCGACTAACCTGAAGTAATGACTGTGTTACGATGTAAAATTCGTAAATTTGTACTTATGTATATTACATGATTACTTACGTAACCATGGAATCTATGGAATAAAACTTTTTGAAAGGGAGTTTTGCGATCTACAAACGTGACTCCACTGTGCTCATATTCAAGTTCCGAACGGTAGTGTTACACGTCTTTAGTGCCATCTGTATGTTTGTACGCAGAGAATTCACGCACCGCTTCAAAGTCGGGTTTTCTGGGAGATCGTAGGACTATTATTCTCTAGCGGACCTGGTTGGTCGTGAAGTCTTATGAACTTCCCAAATTTCCTCAAATGTATCTGAAGTAAAAACTATGCCTGACGTATTGTAAAGAAGTAACACAAGCACAGCACGTAGACTCTGGAATCTACCTCCGCTCGTATACTCTTCTTATGTCTGAAGTGAGCAGTCATAAGTTGTGTTGATTAATGTCTGTGTAGCTCCTGTGTTAAACAATATTGTTGCATTAAGATAACTGTTTACGTCAGTACCAATCTGATTGTACTATTGATAGATTTTCAGGGTAACGTGAATCATCGTGGCAAAATATCTTTTCCGCATTTACGAACAGATACATAATTCGTTGCTGCGAAACAAAATCTGTGAGAAAAATAAATATGTAACCATAAAAAGAGAACCTAATGAATTTTCTGGAAGATGCCAAGGGAATTTACTTACACAATTTCATGATAACAATTGTATGACGGATTTTATGTTTGTAGTACGTATGTGTAAAAACTCAGTGGGTCCGATTCAGGTAAAAATTCCAGAAGTTTTTTTTTCTTGCAGGTTCTGTATGCTACTTTATTCGAATTTTGAGGTTTGCCAACTCGGGAAATATCGGCTTTACAGAGACAATTGCTACAAAAAATCTAAATATTTCGCCCTTATTTTGGTTTTCGTTTATATCTCGAAAACTAAATGTTGTATCGAAATAACCCCTATATACGAAATTCAAGAAGACAAAATTTCCTACAAAACGCATACTATTTTAACTTTGATATTTTTGCAAAATGTTTAGGTGCAAGAGCGCGGTGAAAAATAGCAATATTTTGCTCTCTGACTAAAACGGGAGAAAAGCTGTTTCCCGCCCTACTTTCTTGGGGCGGTGCCCTTCTTTCACAAGAACATGATCTAAAACGACAATTGTGAATTAATTAATTGCGGTCATTTAACAATGGTTAACACTTCGCTACTCGTGGAACAAGTAGAAATGTGTTTACTCGCACGGAGTATTGTATATCCCAGTAGTATTAGTAATCAAAATAATAATCAAAAATACGTTCTTTAACGTGACAAATTATGGCGTTAAAGAAACAATAAAGTTAAAATTTTAGGTATGAAACAAAAAAATACAGAATCGGGAACACGTTCATAACTATTTCTTAAAATAAACATAATAATAAAAAGAAATAGTAAAATCACTATATAATAATACGAAGGTAAGGATTCGCCGCTCTTTGCCATCACCAATATGGTGTGATTTTTTAAAGTAACTATTTGCTGTCATTTTCTCCATTACTATTAGCCAATCGCTACAAGATATTCACGTGAAAACACAGACTTTATTTCAAACTGTAAAATATATAATGGTCTCGTGGCTAGCTCTTGGTCAACGTGTTCGCTTTCCACTATGCGGCGCCGGGTTCGATTCCTGGTTGAGGCAAGACTATAGTGTGCGTTTTCCTTGCAATGTCCCAGTCTACAACGATGAGAAAATTCACTTCTCAGATTGAGGAGAAGACCGGAATACGGCGTGGGAATGTCTACGTGCTAACCACACATACCCTAAACCCAAGGCCGCGAGGCAGGGACGTCGTCGATGGGCCCTCAGCACGTTCACGGGCTGTCGCGCGAAGTACATACATAAAATATAATACATTAAACAGGTAAATATATCAAGTCGTTCACAGGTCTCTAAAAGGATTAACCTCAGTAATTTGCTAGTGTGACTGTAAATTTAAAAAATCTGTTATACCAATGTAATATTATATTGAAATCTTGAAACTCAATAAGCCAAATAAGGATTAATTAAATTGAAAAAATAGTAGTGTTACAAAAAAGAACTCTCGTACACTTGGTTTAAATTGCCAGATATGAAGGGGTTTACTCTCACTGATGTAACACTACTATGGAGAAAGACTATGATGATCCGAATGTTACTGAAGTTTACTCAGAGACGATATATCCGGTCCGTTGGCAAAACTTCGCCAGCAGCAGCTATTACGAAGTTCTTGTATTCCGAAGTTCTTGTTGGTTACCACCACAATTTTGTTTCACGCCAAATTCGGTTGATTCTGTCAAGCCAAATCAGCGGTAAATACAATTTCGAAGATTTTGTTCATTAACACCGTCAATTCGCCCTCAGTAATTACCATGGGCCCATGGACATTACCATTAGTAGGGGAGTGGTGGCGAAGTGAAATAAGTTTGATACAAAATTTTATGTATTTAGGAAGTTATATAATTATAAGTAATATCACGAGAAGTGCTGCGATATTTATTGTGACTATTTCACGAATAAACACATTACATGAATTGAAAGGATAATTTAAATCTCAGAAATTACGAAAAAGAGAAATATAACTCAAAATTACTACCGAAAAATGAGAAACTTTCATTCAGCTCCGACTTATCACTGCCTCCTGGAATAACTTAAAATGAAGTAACATTTGAATAACAGTTTAATGCAGAAATTGATTTCAAATATGTTTCGATGTTATAGTAATAAAACTTTCAAAAACAATTATAACAAGGCTAATTACAAGAACTTTGATCCCTGGGCACATAGGTATTTCAGGCAACGAAGAAGCTGATTCTGCAGCAAGATATGCCGCAAACAAACCATTAGAAATTAATACGGAAAATACGACCTCAAGACGCAAGAAATGCCGCTTTAAAGTGTATTTTTCAGAGCATGGCAAACCACATGGAATAGCACTGAAACGAAATTAAAGCCGATCAAGCAAAGCGTGAATAAATGGCCAGCACACGACAGCTATACTCGAAGAGAACAAGTGTGCCTTACCAGGCTAAGAATAGGCCACACAAGAATAACATCTTCATTCATGCTGAAGAATGAGGAACCACCTGTCTGCGACTGCGGTGGAGTTTTAACAGTGAAGCATATTACTAACGGACTGCGTGAATCTCGTAACAATCAGAGACAGATGTGAAATGAAGGGGGATCTGAAGGAGGACCTAGGAACGGACACAACGGCGACTGGCAGGACGTTAAATTCCTGAAAGAAGCAAATCTGTTTCATAAAATTTGAAATGTAACTGTAAATTGTACTTGTATATGTGGCATTTTATAATAAACAGTAAAAAGGCTAAAGGCCTTAGTTGCCAAGCCTTCAAACATTAAAAAAAAAAAAAAAAAAAAAAAAAAAGAACTTTGATTAAAAACACAATATTAAAGTTGTAGGAAGTTGAGTTTTCCAAGTCTTGGTCTTTCGTGGAAGTATTTGAAATGAAATATGTACAAGTTGAATTAGAGGCATTCCTAAATTTCGAATGGATTGAACACACATGTGTACTCATTAAAGTAATAAAGTATTGGTTATAACGTTCCACATATGTAGTTTTGATAGCATATTCTTCGTACTCTTACCATCTAATCTTCGCATTTAATTGCCTAAAATATGTGTAATTTCTTCATTTGTAGTTTGTGCTGTCCATGTGTAATTTGTTTCTTCACAAAATTCTTGAAATTGCTTCTACACACTTTCTCTGTTCATTTCGCCGTTTTTTCGGCACCAATCTGTAATAATAGGTTATATTCAGAGTTTTAAACATTACCAAAACATCACATTTTAATCCCTATAAGTATTTGAGTAAACTCCTCTAACGTGCGTATGTTTGCAGTTCTGTCTCTCACGCTAGACCGCTTCCCGTCCCACCAATCGAGGACATAGGTGGTGTCATTGAACGCGCCTCGGTCCCCCTGATGGGGAACTGATCATTTGTTTTACGATCCGGCCAAAAGATTCCAAGAAATTGCAAAAACGTGTTTTTTCGTGTTTTGGCGCTGCGATCTTTGTATGACGGGTGTTAACCAACGCCACCTTAATAGATCTATGCAGATGGCGTTGATAAAAACCTCATTATTCCATGGTTATTTCAGTCCACGACACCATAATTTTCTTCCGTGAGGATGGCAACACTGATTTTTGACAAACGAGCAAAAATTAAATGAATATCGCCCGGCGAAATGTGTTGTAAATTCTGAAGTATTTTAAGAAAGTATTTTTTTTTTATTTTAGCTGTTGTGAAGTGTGAAGTATTTCATGGATATTTTGTATAAAGAATTTGCAACTTGCCTTCGAACACTAAAATTGAAGAACGTGAAGTGAATCCGAAGGAAACAAGAATTGTAAATAGTAAACAATATCTTTCTTAAGCGTGCAAAAAACGATTTTCAGTTTAATGTGACTTACAACTTATACATGTATACTTGTATGACATTGATCTATAAATATGTTATCACTTATTGCCCTGCTATGCTCATAAATTTGTTCGTGTACGGAAATATGTCAGGACTCTAGTCAATTTTGCTTATGAGTTTCGACATTCAACGTTATACTTTCTTACTTGTCGAATGTGGACATGTACTGAAATGTACTATACAGAATTGCGATTCCTGGAAGTTCTGTAATTGAAACTGGTTATTTTGAATTGATGGCAACTAACTACAATTATCAGCCTTTTTTTTCAAATAAATAACTTAACATTTATTTACACCTTTGATTACAAATTTCTATGAGCTTATGAAATATCCAAATGTTTCTTCGAATACAATAATATTTTCGTACGGGTCAAGAATCAAAGTTCATTGCTTACAATAATCTTCGTGCGCATCGTCGGTTTCTCGGATGAACGCCAATCTCTCTTGACGCTGTCCGCTGCCGATTCGTGATAATGTCCCTCTAACCGTATTCTATCCTGTTAATCTCGGTTTGCCAAACGTCCCCGAAGTTTTATCTGCTAATTGATGGTTTCATAAAATATAA
>JAHLJT010008931.1:0-34737 GCA_031308135.1 Acheta domesticus
GAATTTAATTCAGTATTTATAATTTTCATGATAGCATTCATAAAAGCAGAAACTGGGAATTTTTACACATACAGATCAAGGAAACAAAAGGCAAAAATGTTGCTATAAGTTGAATTGCCCTTGCATTAATCACAAATTTCTTTAACACTTTCGATCCTATGGATGTATCCGATTCATCATCTTCATTTTACTGCTGGTCCTACGTTCGTGTACATTATAGGTTTAGACAGGCTGTAAACGTCTCTCGGCGCATTCTTAGGCACCTACAATACGCTTAGTAATAGCATTTAAGATGATCACAGGATAAATGCCAATAAGGGCTTCTATTTTTCAAGTATTTTCAATTTTTTCCAGAAAGTGTTTAGAAATTCGTACGAATCGATTTCGTACGTCGTCGATTATGTTCAGAATGTCTTTCTTTGTAAGTAGTGTTCATGCTGTTAGTGACATATATAGATGTTTAGAAGATATATTCAGCTGTAAAATTCACAGTGACTCTCAACATTAGAAAGTCAATAGTTATTGAACAATGGATCAGAACTCAATTTTTCTCATGAGAACGATGATTTTATTCCATGACTGTTGTCGAGTTTAAGGAATGAAAATCGTATTGAGGAGAGAAATAATGCCGCAAATGATTGGTGACTGGTATTGTCATATGAAGTTCACTGTGCTTCCCCCACGTTTTATAACCTTGTTACTTTCCACAAAAACATAAAATTGACAATATATGTTTCTTAGAATTCCATTGTCACTACTATTTTATAATCAAATGATCATAAAATACATACATACTAAAAAGAGAAAAGCCAATACTACAAGATTTCATAAATTTCAAACTTATATGTACAAGAGTTTTGGTTTTACGTTTTGAATAATAGTTGCCCAGGACACAGGAGTTAAAACATATGGTGTATCCCTCAGGATCGAATGTGTTAAACAAAACTAATTCCAAACTTGGCTGGGTAAATGTTTTCTCTCATTAGAAATTAGACATCCACAGACTAGATGCAGCTCAAATGAGGTTTGTAAGATACCTTGGCTATACTAGACTGGATTGACATGGCAATAAAGACAAATAAATGATTGAAGACAAGAAGCATAATAGAGGAAGTTGAAAAGAATTTTAAAAAAATTGGAATACGTTAAAAGAATGAAAGAAGGGAGATTCCCAAAGGCTGCCCTAAAATATAAATCACTTGGACAGAGAGATCTAGGAAGACCAAGAAAGAAGTGGATCATGAAATATTCCAGGGCTTCTGCTTAACCAGGAAGAGGCCTCCATGCCTTTCATCCTGCAGTTCATGATGATAAAAAATACATGTGCATCTTAAGTCATTTACAATTAGCAGGAAACACTAGCCAAAATTTCCCCCCCCCCCCCGAGTCTTCTGTGAACAAGTGCCACAGAAGTAATGAAACAATTTTTTATTTCAATACTTCCTCCAGCAAATACTAAAGAATGGATTGTTTATTGTTAACTGTGTTATGAAAGCAACAGAAAACAACCGTGTAAAACTTAACTTTTCCAATCTTTGGTAGTTAATTAAGTAACATTTTAAATATTTATTAAATTTACCCTTGCAGCAGGCACCAAATCTTTGTTCCCATATGGATCTTCTTGTCATACAAAGTCATGGGGGAGATGCTTCCAAAAATATATTGACAGCAATTCCAAATTCCAGAGCCAAAGCATTGTGAAACCATAATGCTGGTATAAATAAAATATCACCCGGTTCCATCATGCATTCAGTATCTCTTGACATTACGAAATCGTGGGTATTTATTTAAATCTGGGTTATCAATATCTATAACTAGAGATTTGTCACCAACTAAATACATGTTAGTGCATCATCAGGCTGAACAGTGTAATTCGTTTCTTTCCACAAATCTGTATTAATATGTTGTCCATTATATCATAATGTGTCCACAGTTGCACCCCCAGAAGACACCAATTCTAAAAAACGCTGGAGAAAAAGTCCTTGTCATTGAAAAACTTTGGGATTGTAAGGTCAGATGCAATATTTGGGAACTGCTTTCTCACATCTGCTATTTCTCGCCCACGAGGATCTGACCCCAACGGGACCGCAAATAGTAATACATCATGTGAATTAAGAAAGTATTCAGTATTTTCTTCTTTGGCCGCTCTCTCAATTAAATCACGAAGTGGTAACGTCTTGTACACAAAGTTTTTTGATATAAAATCCATCTTGGGATCTGTGCTGACGTGCACTTTCCCTGGCACTTCACCGATTTTTCAGATAAATAATCACGAGTCCATAATTTTGTACATGGGCCGATATCAACGCCTTTAATTAGAGCTGGTTCACGTTTAGGATATATTTGTTGGGCGAATATTTCCTCACTAACACTTTCATATGTAGATACGTCCCAACGTGACATTTTGGATCCTTGTAAGTTGATTATAAACTATTACACAAAAAGGATTGATTTAAAGTAATATTGTCATTTTAGTAATCAAAACAGAATTACACTTCTCCACAAGGTACCGGCGGGTATATGTATATATTTCTCTGCATTTAACGAAAAGAACAGAAAACGTATCACCTACTAAAATACGTTATCTTTATCAGACTTTTACATAACTTCTGTTCACAATTATAAAATGAATCATCATCTACGATATTTCACTGCACACTGTAATTTATGAACAACATTTGACATTAAAACATAAAAGTACATTATTAAAATTTCTCATAAAAAAATAACAACATTGAACACATCTGGGCACATCCACTCCAGAAAGAATCACTCCCATCCCAGTCCCATCCTGCTCACATCACTCCAATTACTTTGTTACGTTGGCAACACTTTGAATGAACAGAGTAGCAGAGATTTGAACAAGAGTGCTAAATGGAGCGCTCTTGATTCAAAAAGGCGCAAGCCGATCAACAAACAAGAACCTTGAGCGTGTAAAGAGTAAGGTACGTATTATCATGTAACAAGATATAATGTGATATTGAGAGATATTGTGTGAAACACGTAAGATATATTTTATCGAGAAATATCTTCTACACGCTACGTAAATACTTACACAAGAACGACAAACAAAGTAAGCTTGGGACCACCGCACAGCCCGGTACTGAAGCCGCTTGGCCCGTCCGAATCCGCGTGGTGATTTTGTGGCTTCCAGACAGCAGGTAAGGAACGGCTCAACTTACATTTCATTTTTCTGTTACAAAAATTTGTTGTTAAGTTCCATTCAATTTCATCCACTTTCTAGCGTATATTCAAAATTACTGCAATATAAAAAATGCTTTAACAACCCCTATTTTCTTTTTCTTTGATTTCATAAAAATGTTAATTATTTTTTTTTAATTATTAGTAATCTTTCAATCCTAATGTTTTGTTTTAATCTCATCTTTTGTTTAACTAAATGTTTGTAATATTTCCTGTACTAGAAACTGATGATGGTGGCTAAGCCATCGAAAGCTGCTTTTGAAATAATCAGTACTAGCGTACCCGTGCGAGAACTCTCGCATGTTAAACCCCACCCTTTCCCTACCCATTTGTCTATCCTTTCCATAAAGGAGAGGGAAGGAGAGGAACTACTAGTGTACTTACAGAATATCAAGCAAAATAACAATGCAATTGATGTTGAAGACACAAATTTTCAGTTAAGGTTTATTCAGCATTATAGGGAGACTAGCGTACCCGTGCGAGAACTCTCACATGTTAAATCCCACCCTTTCCCTATCCATTTGTCTATCCGTTCCATAAAGGAGAGGAACTGCTAATGTACTTACAGAATATCAAACAAAATAACAATGCAATTGATGTTTGAAACAAATTTTCAAATAAAGGTTATTCAACATTGTAGAGAGATGTTCTTAGAACAATTCATACTTCTTTAAAAACAACATTTGAAGAAATTTTTCAATCTTCCTTGAGAGTTAGCTTTTCGCTTTCCTTGATAGTCAAATAATAGAAAAGGTTTTTACTCTTGAGAAAGCCAGGTAAAGTAGTGCGAAAATACCGGATCGGGCAAGAACAGACCCACTCATTGCAGTATTATTGTAACTTTCCTTGATTTGTTATGAAGAACCGAGTGGGGTTTTGGAGAGTCAGGATGCCAGCTTGCTGGGGTGAGAAAATAAAAAAATATTTGTTTACTAAAAAGTATTGAAAAATTTTCTGCGTCCTTACGTACCTCAAGAAAAACAATTCCGAACCAAAAAATAATCAAACTAATGTTTTCACCTTTGAGTACTAAATACCATTTGTTAGCATTAGAAACAATTTAGTAGGCTGGTATCGAAGGGCCACAATTTAGTAGGCATTAGTAAGCCCACTTCGGTACATGGGAATGTTGCTCAAACTATGTTTGCATTTTTATTATCTTAACGAACCGATACCTTGAGTTTAATATCAAACGGAGTTTTATTTACAAATAAGTTTGCAGTTGGGCGTTGATGTTCATACTTCCAGATACCGCCAACATTTAAATCGTGTGTTTGGACTGCGATCGTTGACAGTTGTCGGGTTCTTTCTATAATTTTAAATTAGTTGTTTTTTAATTGATTCACGTAGTATTGTAGGCTAGCGCGTTTTGATTTTTGTTTTACATTTATTTCAAGCTATTTTACTTTAGCTATTTTAAAAAAGTTTGTTCTTTGTGTTGTGCCATAGCACAAGTTTTCCCCCCACTACCTCTGGCGTACCCGTGCGAGAACTCTCGCAATGTTAGGCCACACACTCATCCCTATCCTTCTATTTTCATTCTAAGAGGGAAAGTAGTTAACAAAACGTGTTTATTTTTTTAATATCTATAAAAGTAACTTGCAATGTACTACACAATTACAAATAAAAGTAAAAACAATGCAATTAATGTGTAAAATAAATTTCAATAAATATTTATTCAATATCATGGAGAATTTGCTTGGAACAATTCCCAACACTTACTTCAAGACATTTAAAGGAATTATTCAATATTCTTTGTCAATTAGGTTTTAGTTTTTCGTGATAGTCACAAAAATATTAGCTTTTTACTTTTGAGAAAGCTACGTGTCTGAACCCGTTGACTTGAACATTTCACCGAATGATAACGAAAAATATTGGTACAGGTAAACACAAACACAGTCTTCACTCTTCACTGAACACCCACATCCTTCCACAATTAAGTACACAGCACTTATAAACCATTAAAAAACATTAATTGAATAGTTTCACTACACGCATAAGAAACAATTTTCATAGGCATAGGTATCAAGTAACTATAATAGTACTTCTAGTTGTTTTCTGGAGAGCAAATCTTGAATTAATGATTATGCAAATACACCTCGCCAGACTGCACAAACTACGGTGTTAACAGAAAGCGTAAATAAAGGTTGTCGAATCTAAGCCTTCTACAGCGCGTCGCCACAAAAATTGCTACCATCAGGAAGGACTGAAATATTGAGGAGACTTTGATAGTATTAAAGCGTGGAACCGAAAAGTTAATTGAATGGATCGGATAATATCTCATTTTGTAGATTATGGTGTGAAAACGTTTCTTTCGGCCTCAAAATTTTCCTTTTTAAGGCTCTAAAACGCTGTGTTTATGAGTTATTTGCCGATATAGATTGACATGTGAGGCGGGTTGCATTTACATGAATATTTCGATGCGTTTTTTTTAAGAAATCATTCATATTTTTAGAGTCAAAGTGGAATTCGTCAAGTCTCCGTGAAATTCTCTTTCTTTAGAGCCCTCATTTATAAAGATTGGTTGCGTGTGAGAGCCGGAACGCAAAGGTAAACTACTGAAATAATACAGGAGACGACACTACCTCCGCGTACCCGTGCGAGAACTCTCGCATGTTAGATCCCACACTAATCCATATCCTTCTATTTTCATTCTAAGAGGGAAAGTAGTTAACGAAACGTGTTTATTTGTTTTAAAAATCTATAAAGGTAACTTGCAATGTACTAAACACAATAACAAATAAAAATGAAAAACAGTGCAATTGACGTTTTAAAGAAATTTTCAATAAATATTTATTCAATAACATGGAGAATTTTCTTGGAACTATTATCAACACTTCCTTAAAGACATTTGAAGTAATTATTCAATATTCTTTGCCAGTTTTTAGCTTTTCGTGATAGTCACACACATATTAACATTTTACTTTTTAGAAAGCTACATGTCTGAACCCGCTGACTTGAAAATTTTATCGAATGATAACGAAAATATTGGTACAGTTAAAACACAAGCACAAGTCTTCACTCTTCACGGTACATCCACATCCCTCCACGATTAAGTACACAGCACTTGAAGACAATGGCAAATCGTTAATTGAATAGTTTCACTACACACATAAGAAACAATCTTCATAGATATCAAGCAACTATAATAGTACTTTAGTTGTTGCTGGAGAGCAAATCTTGAATTAATGATTATGCAAATAAACCTAATTAAACTGCACAAACCACGGTGTATACAGAAAGCGTAAATATACGATTGAGGAATCTAATAGCGTTTTCCATTCGCCGCACTGGTGCGCACCCAGTGCACACTCAGGGCAGCTTTCGTGTTCCATTCGGCCGCTAGGGCGCACCAGTGCGGAGAAGCCCATGTTCCATTCGCATAATGACACGGAACGAGGGTGCACTCGGGGCGCCCTAACCTGCACTGACGAGCTCGACGGTGCAGTCCATTGCACCGGGCCATTTTGAGGTTAGGTACGGAAGTTATGAATGTTGATTTGGATTCGTGGTGAAATTGTAAAGGCAACTGAGGATCTCCTGTCACACAGGGACCCTTTAAATGATGGAGTATACCATGTTTTACAAGAAATGTTTTAAAATAATTTTGTGATTTCCTCGAAGTTCGGAAAATCAGTTTGTGTTTTCGTAAAATTCAACCGTGAACTACTGCATGTTAACAAATCCAGTGCTTTTTAGTAATCAAACCTATCCCCTTACAAAATCATTCAAATATACAATGTGCTAAGGCAAGGCCGTCTAGAATAGAAGGCCTGCTCCTTCGCCGAATGACGTCACGAAGGGTGGCTGGGAGGAAATGCATGCTGTCCAAGTTTTCAACAGAGATCTAGTTCTTAAAATCGCATGGAAACCCAAACCCAAACTTGTTTAAAATAACACGAGGAAACATTCAGCCTTCTTGATGCTATAAGAATTTATTTTAGAGTTATTTGTATTAAGGTATTCCGATACTGTACAATTTTCGTACACGTAAACGAACATAATTTTTGTACATGCTACCTTATTTATAATATAAGATTTTGTATAATTCATGAAACAATTTTGTTGCCATAATTGATATTCATAGGAAATTAAGTACTTTCATGAGAATTCTGTTTATTTATTTCCTGCTCTATTTCTTTCAATTTGTCTACTTTAATTTAATATGGAGCTAGTAATAATGCATTTATCAGTTATTTCTCTGATGGCCGCATTAGTATTTAAAAGTTGATTATATTGTAAGAAACAGTAAATATTCATAGGCAAGTTAATGAAATTCCAGCTGCTGAAAAATAAGAAGAGGAAGGAAGGAAAGCAATATTTTATTCAGAAAGTACTCCAGCAGATTATGTAAAACTTTATGAGATTATTCAAGACACAAATCACATTGGAAATACATAAAAATTGTTTCGGACGCTTTAAATTGACTTTAGTGTCTTCCTATTTTGCACTCAGTTTTGTGACCTTGCGTCTTATATTCCTGATACCACTATACTTATAACTGAACATTCCTAATTTACAGTGTTTATTTAACAAAATGTTTAGATACACAAGTTCTATTAAAGTGAGCAGAATTTGTCCACAACTCCCAAGCCGTGTTTTTTCATTAATCGTATCTCCGTCTCTCACATAAAGCCTTTCAATAAACTTCTTTGATTTTCATGCTTCAGGAACTTAAGTTCCAAAATTTTCGGATATCAATATCTGAAACCCTTGGTGAGTCTTCGTCAAGTACTGAGGCTGTTCACTAAGATAGAAGAGTAAGTAGAAATGTGAGAGATCTTTCACATTTAGTATATATCTCGACACCATCTCCTCTTACTGCCTTGTTCTGGTAGAGAATAAATTTTGAGTCGAAGTGTTTTACACACACAGACAAGTTCTCTGAGGGGACAAAATCTTTCCTATTTGTTTCACACACTTCTGTCACAGAGCAGGATTGTTTGGAAGTTTCAAAGTTGAAACGCCTTCCGTCGATCCATCATAATTCGATCAACAGCACGGTAAACTTCACTTTATATTTTTTATATTTTTCTCCTGCCTAATTTTAAAAACACCTTCCTTTTAGGATAGTTTGCAAGTATTCACTGAAAAAAATGCAGGGTATAATAATATAACCAAACATCCAAGTGCAACAACAAAACATATTAAATAAAATATTTGATAATTGCACCACATACTTAAATCACACAATATTGAAGTAGACATACCTTGCTTCCTCGAAGATAATGGACGAAGGAATTTTTTTATGCAAGAAACCGTGCACACAATTAATACTGAATTATTAAAACATTTGTTCGCATCTAAACTTTCTTACAATGGCTAATTAGCTAGAATATACTAACTCGATAACATACGGAAACGAAAAATGTTCAGCCACCGATCGTGACGTCAGATCACGTGACATTCACATTGCCTTCTAATATACTCTTCTAGACGGCCTTGGCTAAGGTCCGATTAAATTAAGAAGGTGATTGACATTTGTGAGTGGAGGGGAACGACGTTGCCAGGTCGCAAACCACTGAGCACGTGTTACCGGGACACGAAAACAAACACTTCAAAAAATACGTGTAAAAGTGTAAAAAATACGACAAAAGCTTAACCTCAACGCAACTCATCACAACACAGTACACATTGCGCGAGCAGCACAGGCAGAAACACGGGCGGCGCGGCGGCAGGGAAGTCGCTGTGCGATGCTCAAATGTTCCTCGTGTTCGGCAGTGGCAACTGAGCGACCAGACACGTCACGTTTTGTCTCTCTGGTTGGCAGCTGCCATGGAAACGGGAGAGGCGACCTGACGTCACACAGAACTGTCAATCACCTTCTTAATTTAATCGGACCTTAAGAACAGTTTCTTGCATGCGCAAGCGGAAATGCTTATATTAAAATTTGGCTGATTTTAAGGACAGGGTTCGGCTCACGGCGCACGGTTCACTTGCGCATGGTTCACTCGCGCGGACCACGAGAACGAATCACTCAGGGAGCACTGCTTGCATTGTGCATTGTGCGGTGTGGTGCGAATGTGTAATGGAGAATTACAATGGTTAAATGCATAAAATGCGTTGCATGCATAATGTTAAATGCATAAAATGCGTTGGTAATGATGCGTTGGACAGACTCAAGGATGTTTTATGTTAACGCGAGGGCCGAAGGCCCGAGCCTCGTCCTCAACTTGGACACGGGTAGCGTAGCGTCACGATTCCACACGAAAATGCGTTGGCCACGTGGCCGTGTGCACACTGTGGCGGCGCCGCGAGTGACTCGTTCGGAACCGAATCGTGCGCGTCAATAGGAGCCGAACCCTGTTCTTAAAATCTACCTAAAATTTTTATAGTTTTCAATAACCAAATAATTCTACAGAAGCCTTTCGGTTCGAAATGTAGTGTACTATGATCGAAATCAATCACTGGCAAATCTCGAGAAATGAACTTTCGACAGATTCGCTTTTGAAGTTTTCGGTAGTTTTTAAATAAAGAATCAAACGCTAATACTTTATGAATTAAGGAGTAAACAATTACCAAAGACTTCGTACAAGATGTGTTAAAATAATAATAATTATTATTATAAAAATTATAACAACGATCACAATTCCAAACTTCTTATTTTTCGAGTTCTGTCAGTGTGGCAGGACCAAGAACAGCTGTCTATAATCTCATTGCGTAGCGTACACGCACCGACACAGTTCCGAAATACGATTCATTCGTGGCTGCCCCATGACTGCCCTTCACGCGTGTGGGGCAGCACTGTTGCGGAGCGATGACGTATTTGCCCTGCACTAGAGTGGGTTTCAGTGCAACGAATGGAAAACGCTATAAGCCTTCTAAACGTGTCGTCACAAAAATGGCTACCAGCATCAAGGGCTGAAATATTGAGGTGGCCTTGATAGTATTGAAGCACGGAACTGAAAATTTAATTGAAAATTGAGGAATATCTCGTCTTATAGATTATGATATGAAAAACGTTTCTTTGAAGCTTTGGCTTCAAAATTTTAGTTTTTAAGGCCCTAAAACGCTTTGTTTAATAGTTATTTGACGAAAACTTTGGCAAGTATTGCGGGTTGCATTTAACTTTAATATTTAGATGCGTTTTTTTAACAAATCCTTCATATTTTTAAAGTCAAAGTGCAATTTGTCAAGTCTCCGTGAACTTCTTTGTCTTTAGAGGCCTCATTTAAACAAATTGGTTGCGTGTGAGAGCCGCAACGGAAAGGTGTACTACTGAAATAATACAGGAGACGATTGTTGGCAATGACACCTGTAATCATTTAATAGGCTATGGTGCTAGCAAATACTATAGAGACAATACAGGACAGTTCCCCGTTCTTCCACGCAACCGATGGAAACAAGTTCCCACTAGCGATCCTAGTGTCAGAACCTGGTAATGTAGCACCAAATAGAAATGTCAATGTGATTCTTACGGAAGAAATAAATATTTTTTAATCTACCTAACGAAATAAGACTTATTTTACTTACTCTCGCTGTGATTTAATTATATTGAAGGGCTCAAATTACGGAAAATTATAATGTACAATGTTTTACAATATAATGGACATGAGAACATTGAACATTTAATGAACATTATTTTCACGAATAAAGTTGTTACAAATGCAAGATTTTTCTTGCCTAAACACTTCCACTGATACATTTGGCTTTTTTTCCATGTGCTTCCTTTAAAAAGCACTGTATCAATACATTAATACCTCTGATTCATACAGATTATTACACCCCTTACATAAAATATTCTGCAAGTGAATATTAATGATTTGTATTAATTGTTTTTTACGTCGTTTACTTTGACGTAAACAATTTAAAAGTGTTTATTGAAAACATATTCAGTCTTAGAAAACTAATAGCGAATTCAGTTGGGTAGAAAAGCGTGGCATTCACATACTTTTAATCAGAATATGCGAGTTTCTTAATTTATACTTTTCATCCAAATTCTGTTAAGCATTTCTACAATCATCATATGGCACGGTACTACACCACATGCATAGGCCACATACACGCCACATACATAGGACTCAGCATTTTCCTGTACGAAACTTGTAGGAATATCTTCAGTGTTATCCATTTCTGCAATGTTCGTTACACATGGCATTGGGAATGGCAATGTGCAAGTAGTCTCCCAAGTTTTAATGCATTTTATTACAAAGAGAAGTCAAATTGTATAAACTAGCTTCATTCATGTTCAAGATTCTTTCAACTTTTACCTGTTTTTATCATGAGGAAATGTGAAGAACGAACGCGAGTTCTGCTGTATTTTATAATAAAGCCAAAAACTACATAATTGTTTCCTGCCATACGTAGAATGATGTAAAGAACAGTATTGTAAAATATGTTTTCCAGAAATCGATCAGAAAGACAATCAAATGAAAAGAAATCAAGCAGACAATAAACACCAACAGAGCACTGAGGTTAGGGTGTATGAGTTATTACCAGGTTCTGACACCAGATGGATGTTTCTCGATATATCGCGAAGTGTCCTGTATTGTCTTTATAGTATTTGGTGCTAGGTATTCATGGCTCCGTAATCGAAAGCAAGCAGTACAAGCTTTCTTCGATTCATTTTTCGTCAAAAACGGTAAAAAAATTGTGATATATGGAGGAGAAGTATAATTGAAGCATATACGCGATTAATATAAAACATCCTTCAGACTGAGTAATGCATAATTTCCAATTATTATTCGAAACCCTCTTTTCGCCACTTGTTCTTCGTTTTCGTTGACGATCTCGCGACATCTCAGTCGATATTTCACATTTTAGTTGTTTTTTTCTCCCAAAATTTATATTTTGTCCAATACAAAGTTAGAATTTAACGAAAAATATGCACAACCCCAGGAATCCATTGTTTTTAATACTACAGCAATTATTTTTTTTATCTATAATGCTCCTCGTGTTTGCATTATACTATAAGTAACAGTAATCAAGCAAGCATGCATACATTTTGTAATGTTTGTAAATTTTTGACACCTATATCTCCTTTTTGATTTCTACTAATTCACTTTTGAGAAGACAGATATTAGAGTAAATGTTGAAATTATTATTATAAGTGATAACGAGAAGATTCTGGATAATATTGATCTTTAAATCATGACTTGACACGGAGTCAGGGAAAAAGGCAATAATGGCAATGGTTGTTTGCAAATTGAGTGCTGCTTTCAATAGTTTTGGGGACAATCTTTTCTTCACGGGAAAGAGAGAAAGGAAAACTGGCGGATTGTATGGAACAATGTTGGAGGATGGTATAGAAACTGCTATCCATCGAGATCGGCACATCTCATGTCTTAACCAGTTAAAGAGTAATGTGAAGGTCGGTGATAATCACAGCACACGCTGTAGCTTTGTAAGGAAAACCTCTGAAAGTAACATTCTCTAAAGGAAAAGCACACGGGAAACTTCAGAACAACAATCATTTATTATAACTTCAAAAGCAAAAACACGAAAACATCACAATACAAAAATTAAAACTTTATTAATTACTAACCTAATATATTTGAACTGAAAATAAAATTATAATTGACTGAGTCTAACAATTATCATAATTAACTACACAATAATTTCGATTCACAATTTCCTCAATAAATATTAAAGGTCAATTAATGATTGTGAACACATTCGAACTATATTTTAAAAAAACTTGACAGCGCCTGAATACTGACAGCACTTCGTGAGTAATTGACGTCGTGGTATTGTCCTTGATAATACTGTGCTCAGGGGTAAACGTTCTTAAGTCAAAAATCTTAGTTTGGAGAAAACAAGGGTTAGATTTTGAGCCACCGCTTGTTCCTATGCTAAACGCTATTTCTTAATGCTTTTTTTCTCGTTAAGGAGACAACATTTGAATTCGGTCGTTTTACTAAAGTAAAAAATAGATTCTTAACTTGTAGTTTCAGTACTTAACCCAATTTTGCCAAAAATTGACTTAAGAACTTTTACCCCGTGCCCACAGAATATTTCTTCTTTGTCGTATTAAATCCACTCTAATTCGTACATTAATTATTTATGATACCAAGTCCCCTCCTAACGCTGCTATAATGTGCGTCCACAACGCGGTTCGCATCCATGCACCCTCTGGTACGATCAAAGCTCTCGACCTCCGATATGCATCGCAAGCGAGCGCCTTTCTCAATAATTGTTTACTTTTCTCTACCGAGCAATACACTTGACACCACTCCGGATCTCCAGTGACGTATGATCGACTTCTGACATCCTGTGTTTCCGTGTTCTCAGCCAAGTCTTCACTTTCTATTATCGGTCACCAGTCAACCTATGCTACCATAATTAACATACCAATGCCTCATGATTTCACACATTTTATAAAATACATTTCTTCCTTTAATCATCATACCTTGTGATCTGTCACAGTATTAAATATTTTACACATTGAATATTTACATTGAATACAACCCATGCAAATAGTACATATGGGCATTCGAGTCCGCAAAAATTATTAACAAAAAATGTCCTATCACAAACATTGATATTTGTACCACACAATGGCTTCCGGAAATTCCGTGAATTGTCACAGATGTCTTCTAACACCGCCAAAGCGCGGAACGATGTGAGTCAGTGGGGTTGGCTCACGGTGTTAGATATATAAGTGTGTCAACTAGCAGCCTTTGAGGCAAATTTTCTGAAGCCAGTTTGAGGCTAGTTCCTTGCTTGTCCGTACGGTGCGCACGATCGGTTTGGGTCACGGTGTAAGATATACATCTTAAGGTGACATCTTAAATTGTGGCTATTACACAGTTTTACAAAACATTTCTCAACCATTTTCGTGTTCACTTTAGACTTTACCAATTCCACCGTAAAGCGACAAATCACTGACTTGAAATTAGAAATCAGCTGGCCACAGAGCTGTCGAATGGATCACGACCAATCGTACCTTGCCCAAACGAGACCCAAAGATCGCAGCGCTTGCATGCGAGAACTGTGAGAACTAGCCTCACATAAGCTTCAATTTTAGACTGGGAGTGAACACGCCTACATGTCTTACACCGTGGGTTGGCTTGCGCTTGCGTCCGTGGAAGCCAAGGGCGCGGGCGCGGGCGAGGAGCCAGCACCCTCTCCAGAGACGGTGCTGGAGGAGCGCGGGCGGAGCGCGAGGCGCAGGCCGCCGGCAGGGCGCAGCACCAGCTCCCCCAGCAGCTGCAGGCGCGCGGGCGCGTCCGGGGCGCGCAGCCGGAAGCGCCGCGCCACCGCCGACAGCACCGCCTTCTCCTCCAGCAGCGCGAACTTCTGACCTGCGGCACAGAGCGTTTCCAAATACAGAAGCTGGCTCCGCCTTCTCCCCCAGCGGCGCCAGCGTCTGGCCCGCGAACACAGCCCACCCGCTGCGCCTCACGAAGGTGCGTCAATCCGGACCAGCCGTGTCAGCACACCGGAATGAAACTTGTCTAATGTTTTATTGCTAATTAATTGCCACAGTTTGGAATTAATTACCACGTATCTTCGGGGCGAAAACGGGTGTAAGCTGGCTTCACGCGACGCCAGCACACACGTTAAATTCGTGTCGTAGCTCGACGGAAACCCTCAGATGATTTATTGCTAATTAATTGCCACGTATCTTCGGGGCGAAAACGGGTGTGAGCTGGTTTCACGCGACGCCAGCACACACATTAAATTCGTGTCGTAGCTCGACGGAAACCCTCAGACGATTTATTGCTAATTAATTGCCACAATTTGGAATTAATGGTGAAGTCGCGTTAAGACAGCTCACTCCCGTTTTTACACCAAAAATACGTGGCAATTCATTCCAAATTGTGACAATTAATTAGCAATTCATTAGCAATAAATCATTTGACATGTTTCATTCCGGTGTGCTGACATGGCTGTTCCAGCTTGACGAACCTGGCTCACGAAGCATTTGCCGAGGAGAGATTTATTCTCTGATTAGTGACTCTGGGAGCGTCGACGGCTACGGTCATTAGTCCCCCAAGTATAGTGCATGCTTTTAACTCGGGAGATGGCGTAATGTTCGCCTGCTAGATGGCGAGAATCGGTGCCGACCTACCCGTCGGGTTACGGGTTTCCCACCACCTGGTATCACCACTAGCGGAGCGCCACCCTAGACGGCAATTTGTCTAACCTCCCGACTGGTCACCCGGCAAGTGGGGTTGTGAAATGCATGTACGTGTCAGTGTGTGAGGGGTGACGATGGGACAGGGCAAAGGAAGGAAAGATCGCGGCCGGTCTGTGGCCTGTGTGTTAGGGTACTGCTCCGGCATTCGTCTGGTGTTGATCGGAGAAAGGACGAAAAACTACCAAGCAGAGCAGCCGGCCGCTCCCATTCTCCTCTAGACCGCGGCTGAATTCGACTTAGTTACGTTGCTAGTGTCAAAACTCCTGCCACCTTGGCGAGTGGAACCCAAGACCTCCCGGTCACGAGCACTGCTCTATCATCAATTGATGCCCTGAGCCACCTAAGCCGGACTTCCGTGGGGCAGAAGCACAGGGCGTGTCACAGACGATGCGAATCCACTTTTGAGCCTCTTCGCGTGAGCGCATTCCAACGTTACGTTATTCCGGAAAAAGATTCTGCCAGAATTGGTTTGCGTAATCACGTGACTTGTAACGTGCACGATACAAGCCACGCGATCAGAATAGTGGAATTTGGTTCCAACTGTGTTGGCGGGGCGTGCTGCTATTTTCCTAGAATCCTACATCAGGTTCTTGGCACTGATCTGTATTTACGAATAATTATCTGTATGTAAAATAATAATAATAATAATATAATAACACTCTCTGTGTATAATTGTATATACAAGTCAGTTGTTGGTGAATAGCTCTAGCCGCACAAATCCGAATCAAAAGCAATTAGTATGTAGATTTATGGGAAATCATTGTTAGCATCATACACTGCTGTAAGCGTTCGCACTTCCATTTAGAATGAAAAGTGAAAAACCTTTTAACATTTCAAACAATACAACCCACCCTGCTTGCCATTATACCTTGGCGTACGCTCCTGGCCGTTATCTTATTCTCAAGAGGTAGCACCTTCAACGATGTGCCAGAACAGTGCTCTCAAGAAAACACTAACAAGGATTACGGAAATCAGAGCAACTTGACTCAGCGCGCGATAAAAATGTCTCAACGCGTTATCAAGAACACGGAAAGTGGAGGTGAAACAATCGAATCTCTAGACGGGTCCGATAATTTTTGTATACGAGGATTTGAAAGAAATAAAAATGACACTTTAACCTTACAGACAAACGCAACTGATAAAAGAGGAAGATACTGAAGCATTTTGATACTTGACTGTCCCGGATGAACCGTGTCTCAGTCGATCGATCCGACGTTTCGGCCATCATGTCGTGGTCTTCTTCAGAGCTATACTGCTGACTGCGATATTTGGACTAAACAGCCATTTTTTTCGTGAACGAAAGGCTGCGTGGGTCTTGTAACCTACCTATGCAGTTCCTGGAGCCTGCGCTGAAGGGGATGTAGGCGTACGGGTGGCGGCCCTGCACCCGCTCCGGGAGGAAGTGGTCCGGGTTGAACGTTTCCGGTTCCGGGAAGTATTTGGGGTTGCGGTGCACGTGGAAAATGTGCAGCATGACTTGTGAACCCTCGGGCAGACAGTGCTCTCCTGAAGCAAAGGAAAAATTAGAGTTTTACGCGTTTCATTCATTGGACTATGAATGAGATTCAATCTGCCTATTAATAAGATTTACCGATTTCAATATCCTGGGTCACTTGGCGAGTAATAAATGGGACACTTGGGTACAGCCGCAAAGACTCCTTGATAACTCGTTCTAGGTACTTCATTTCCGAAAGATCTTTCATTGTGGGTTTGCGATCAGAGCCTTGAAAGATCTCCATTTGCTCTTCATACACCTTTTCCTGCAAGACATGATGAATAAGTATTGCGCTCGGTATGGTCACATAGGAAGATCTTGAGTAATGTCATTAAGACAAAGGAGAACTGATGTCGAAGTTTATTTCCAATTCGTTATTTATATTTCTCTTACCTGCACATCGGGGTGCAGTGCCATCAGATAAAGTGTCCAACACATACTTGCAGACGTTGTATCGTGTCCCTGCAATATTGAAAGTAAATCAAACATTTTACTCTTCGAGAGAGATTTGTGAAAGTGGAAACGAAAAAAGTTGAAAGGAAATTCAAAGCAAAAGAAATCGAGTAAAAGTAGGATCGTGTCCTTTTAACATGGTGTCAACCTCCTCGCGGATGTCCCCGTGGCTGAGAACAGTGCTTCCTTTGGACGCCTCCACTCCAGCAGCAGGATCAGGAAGGGATAGTCAGGGTAGAAAGAAAAAATGCTCACCTCGAACATGAATGTGTCGACCTCCTCGCGGATGTCCTCGTCGCTGAGGACGGTGCCTCCCTTGGACGCGTCCAGCAGCAGAACCAGGAAGGGATAGTGAGGGAGGAAGAGAAAAGGGTAGAAAGGAGAAACGCTCACCTCGAACATGAAGGTGTCGACCTCCTCGCGGATGTCCTCGTCGCTGAGGACGGTGCCTCCCTTGGACGCGTCCAGCAGCAGAATCAGGAAGGGATAGTGAGGGAGGAAGAGAAAAGGGTAGAAAGAAGAAACGCTCACCTCGAACATGAATGTGTCGACCTCCTCGCGGATGTCCTCGTCGCTGAGGACGGTGCCTCCCTTGGACGCGTCCAGCAGCAGAACCAGGAAGGGATAGTGAGGGAGGAAGAGAAAAGGGTAGAAAGAAGAAACGCTCACCTCGAACATGAAGGTGTCGACCTCCTCGCGGATGTCCTCGTCGCTGAGGACGGTGCCTCCCTTGGACGCGTCCAGCAGCAGAATCAGGAAGGGATAGTGAGGAAGAGAAAAGGCTAGAAAGAAGAAACGCTCACCTCGAACATGAATGTGTCGACCTCCTCGCGGATGTCCTCGTCGCTGAGGACGGTGCCTCCCTTGGACGCCTCTAGCAGCAGGTCCAGAAAGGCCATGCGTTTCTTCGTTCCTGCATCAGAGAGGTGTGATTGCTAATTATGTATGCGAATTATTCTTGGGAAGGAAGCAAGAGAGTGAATAAGAGTTGCTGGGATTTCATATATTACAGGAATATCGAGGTATTTTCATGAATGCTTATTTCTGATTTCTAACTAATTTTAATGTCTAATTTCTTACATAAAGTATTTTCATATTTTCTAATGATGTATTATGCAAATTATTCTTGAGATGGGAAAAAAAGACGACTGAATGGAATTTGCTGTGTTATGTCAGACGCAAATAAAAGTGTGAGCGTTCCTTACCAAAGATGTCTTCTGTTTCATTGTCTTCGGAATTCTTCATAGCTTCTTTCCTTTCTTTAATTACCTGCTCAAAAAATGCACTTATTTGTATACAGTGTTTGTTACATGAAATGACAATAATAACGTTTTTTTAAATCTATTTACCTTTTTTGTGAAGTCGTGGAGAATTCTGAGATCTTCTTTGAACTTCGCACCTTGCTCCGTAAGAGAATAAGTGAAATCTGAATGCAGCCACGGTTTGCCTATGCGCTGAATTATGAGTTCGGAAAGTCTGCAGGAACAAAAATAAATTAGATTGAGATGGTTTGATTAGGATATTATTTTGTATCTCTACTATGATTTGAGAAGTCGCAAGCTCTGTCACTAAGCTCCATTGAGTGAAAATAAGAAAAGAAGCTGTAATAAAACGCAATGAAGCTAAAATAAAATAATTTCCTGAAGAAGCATGCTCTCATCAAGGATGCTAAATGTGAAAAAGATCTGTTGATCTACTTAAAATTAAAGCAATAAGCTTATGTTAAACAAACCAGATTATTTAATTTGTTATTTACTTACTCATAAACTGCTTTCACGTAAGGCGAATCAGTTTCATCCTGGGCATTCATTTCTGTGCCCATGGCAGTTTCTGTAAAAATATTAATATTTTATTATGTTGGAATTGTTTATTCATATATATTAAACAATACATAGGACAACGGAGAAAGGTTTTGTAACTTTAAAAAATCTATGCTGTCAGGACCAGACAGGTTGCGTGGAAAATACTTGGTTGAATTCATGCACTTCTACGAAGGTATGAGGACAGAACATCAAATAATGAAAAAGAGTAGGAACAGCGGGATCTATTAAATAGTTTGCCAAAGTTAAACTGAAGACGAGCTGGAACAATCACTTTGATGTTAAAATGCAAGAGTTGCTTGAGGTAGAAAGAAGTAATGGTATTATGTCAAAGTAATGGTAAGCTCTTGGAATTATATTTGCTGTAACAGTCCGTGTTATCGCATCGCCTCCTCTCAACATTTTCAGTTCCGACGTTCCGACAAGCAGGGAGCTTGACTGAAGTGTTCGCTCGTTCTCCGTTACTTGGCGCTGGCGTACCGCAGATGATGTCGAGTGCGCAGCGCGTGATGTACGGGTAGACGTCGAAGGCCTTGCCGTCGCCCTGCTCCCGCTGCAGCCTGCGCACGAGCACCTCGCTCTTGGCGGCGAACACCTCCACGAAGGAGTCGAGGATCTTGAAGTGGAACGCCGGCGTCAGGAGCTTGCGGTGGCTGTGCCACTTGGCGCCTGCAAAAGAGGGAGGGCACTTGGATTCATTTGGTACTCTTTGGAAGGGAGTGCACTTTGATTCATTTGGTCAAAAAACAGTGAAAAACTGCATATGACGTATGGGGTAATAGATTATTTGCGCACGTTTTCTTAAGTTACACAATCCCTTCCCAACATTTTAACTAAAAAATCCAATAGTTGAAAGATGAATAAAATAAAAAAAATAATATAATTTAAAAAAGCGCGAGATTAGTAACATTTGAAAAACTAGATATTTCTTTCCCGAGTTATAGACAACGTTCTTCAACGGTAAACGAAATGCAGATGTGATTTTTCTGCATTGATGACAAAAATAGTAACTCACCCTAAGCTCTACTCCTACCACTACAAGCAAAAGGGGTGCTCAACAAAACGTGCGCATAGTGAAGCTACATTTACGTTTAGAAGCAAAACAAGGGGTCATCTCAGCATTTGCTCAATGGATCCGGAAAACTGGACAAAAACCTGATCGAGATGGGGGTCATTGACCCGGAAGCTGAAGTACATTATTTGTTACAAGCGTTCTTTTTTAAAAAATTATCCAATATAAATCTAATTCTCTCTTTATCATTGTTTTGTTAAAATGAACATTATTTTCCTTTCTGATGGTTAGTATAGTCTCTAATTGTATAGGAAGAGTTATGCAGCAAAAATGATTTTACTTTTAACTTAAATTTCTGTACCGACTTTTATTGTTTAATATCATCTGGCAATGCGTTGTAAAGTGACGTACATGTATTGTATGGATATTTCTAGTAGTGAGCTGTTGATACTGACACTTGATGAACGTGATTTCTACGACGTGTGTTGTAATTATAAATATCAATATTGCATGAAAATATGTTCCCACCGTTAAGTAAGCCAGTTTTGACAAAGATTACAGACACTTTGCAACAACATGCATCGGCCTTATTATTGTTAATTGGGGTTTAGTCTGAGCAACTCTAAGGTGTTTATGGTGTTCATTTTTAATGAAGTGCAAGTCTTAATTTTGGTTGTCTCTTATGGTAATTTTTTTTACTGTAGTTCCTTTTTAATTTTGGACAACCATAACTAAATGTTATCAAATTTCGACATGTCACATAATTTTATTCAAATGAAATTTTTTTGTTAAATTCATAAAATAGACGAATTTATCATTAGTTTCGGAGGCTGTTCCGTCTTTCTCATCAGGCGCTACATTTGAAAGTGATATAGATAGATAGATAGATTTATTTAAACTGCAAATAGGTATTACCCGGTGGCAGTTAATTACAAAAACATAAAAAATACAGTCATTAAACATTAAATTACATTAAGAGAGAAAAGAAAAGAAAAAGAAAGAACGAAAGAGAAAAAAAACTTCTATACTCTAACTCCGCACTGAATGTTTGTACAATCAGGATCACACTGCACTTTACTGCACTTCACTTCACTAAGACCTGAAAACATTTCCTTCTTTATTTCTCTGCTATACACTGCACGACACCTCACTTCACAAGAGAACACTTATGCATCGCTATGTAACCCACTATTCTCCCTCATTTACTTAAAAATACCCTAAATTAATTTCTTAAACTGTTGAACGCTTTGAGGAAAGGGTTCAAAGGTTTTTGCAGGCAATCTATTCCATTCCGTAATCGTTCGATTTGTAAAAGAAAATTTCCCGACATCCGTTCTCTGCTGTCTTAAATTTATTTTGTGCCTGTGATCCACTCTACTGATGTATGTAGGAATACATAGCCGCCGATTAATTTCTTTCCAAGCTGGAGGACCATTATAAGCTTTATACAAGGCGCAGAGTCTTGCTACTGATCGCCTGTTTTTGAGTGAATCCCACCCTGCCATTTTCTTGCCCCTGAAAAATAAATTTAGCTGCCCTATGCTGAATCCTTTCTAAGTGTTTACACTGCATAATTTTGTGCGGATCCCAACAAATTGTTCCATATTCCATTATCGGACGAACAAGAGATAAATAAGCAATTTCCCTCGCGTTTGCGGTACTCTTTTTTTAGGATGCGCATTACAAAGTGAAGAGATCTCCAGGCTTTCCCTACAACAAAATCTACGTGTTTTTTCCAACTTAATTTACTATCGAAATGAATTCCTAATAATTATCGAATGAATGAAATATCGAATGAATTCGTAATAATGTCATTATTTAAACGGTAATTTGTTTCACTGTAATTATAATCCCTGCCAAAAGTGATGGATTCACTTTTAGAGCTATTTATGGACATGCAATTATTTTCCGCCCAGTAATATAATGCATCAAGATCACGTTGCAGAATTTCTTCATCTCTTTCCGAATTAATACTACGATATATTATGCAATCGTCTGCAAATAGCCGAACATTTGAGGTTAATTGCGCCGGCAGATCATTGACGAAGGCTAGAAATAGAAGGGGTCCAATGACACTCCCCTGCGGTATTCCTGACGTAACGCTTGCCCCGGAAGATAACTCTTGCCCAATTCGGACTTTCTGTTTTCTATCTCGCAGAAATTCGCTAACCCACGCCACCACCCTGGGATCTATGCCTGAATTCATTAATTTCTGTACAAGCCGATCGTGTGGAACGACATCAAACACTTTGGCAAAATCTATAACTACTGCGTCTCCTCTCCCGCCCGCGTCAATTTCATCAGCTAGATCCTGAAATAGCGTGACTACCTGACTTTCGCATGAGTAACCTCTCCTGAACCCGTGTTGCCCATCGTAGAGCCATTTTTTAATTTCCCATTCTTTCTTAATGTAACTCGCAACTAGATGCTCCATAAGCTTGCAGACCACTGACGTAAGACTTACCGGCCTATAATTGCATAATTTAGTTGTGTCACCACTTTTAAAAATTGGTACGACAAAAGCTAATTTCCAATCTTCAGGTACTTTTGGATTATTCAAAGACACGTGAAAAATTCTAATTAGATACGGTAATATTGCCTTTCCTCCTAGTTTAATTAAATCCGTAGAAATGTCGTCTGGACCCCTTGACTTACCATTTTTCATAGATTTTACTTTATTCCATAGAACGTTTACTTCAATATTAAACTGATTCGCAACCGAAGACACTTGAATAAATGGATGGTCCGTACTATTTTTGAAAACTGAACTGAAATACTTATTAAATGCATCCGCTTTTGCCTACGACAATTCACCTGCAACAACCGAAGGAACCCTTTCCTTACCTGATTTCCTGACCTATTTACAATAATAGTTAATGGAATAAAGAATACAAACATTACAAAAAATAAAATATAATTTTTGAATACAAGTAGTTATATACATTCATTGTAAATGTATTTCATTGTTTTATGTTTTTCATTCCATTAACTAATATTGTAAATATCACTTTCAAATGTAGCGCTTGATGAGAAAGACGGAAGTCTCCAAAACTCGTGATAAATTTTTTATTTTATGAATTTAACAAAAAAAATCATTTGAATAAAATTATATGTCATGACGGAATTTTGATAGTATTTAATTATGGTTGCTCAAAAAAAAAATGACTGAAAAAGATATTGACATTTTTAGTTGACATCATTTACCTTAGCGCTTGCAAGGGAGTGTAAGAAATGCGAAGAGGGTTATGGCCAAGCCTTACCTGAGCTTGTGAGGAGCCCTGTCCCCAACCAGGGTTTCAGGAAGGAATAAATGTAACCCTTCTGAATGTTCACGGTGCTCCTCAGCACGATCTGAAGAAAGTAAGAAATGCCAATTACTTCTCTTTGCTTTCGAGAACTCTCACAATACCATATATCACTTATAAAGTAGTACTCAAGCGAGTTGCAGTTTTATTGCACATCAAACGTATTTCCTAGCTTCAGACCAGGCCTGCCCTCAAATATGGCCGTAGAGTCAAGGCCCCAGATAATGGCGGGCTCTCGAATTTCCGCAGGGGCCACGCGCAATACTGGAGGTCAGTGGCGTAGCTTCAGTTGGTGTCACCTGGGGCGAAGCTAATGGTGTCACCCCCCCTTAAATTAAGTATAAAAATAAGTATTGCTGCATTGATTGTACATTATTTTATTAAATATACAAACATATTTGCGTATGATAGTTATTTATAATATATTTAAAAATTCTATGTAATTAAGAATACTTGCAATATAATTGCAATTAAATCATACTCTATGCTTATGATTTAAATGTATACTTATTGAATTAATATAAATAATTTTTAACTAAACCACAAAAATTATATAATTCCAACAATAAAATTGTCAAACTACTAAAACTAAAAAAACTAACTATTAATATATAAAATGTTTGAGTAAATGATTTAAATTATATAATTCCAACCATAAAATAATTTAATTGGTGTCACCCCCAGAATGGTGCCACCCGGGGCACGCCGCGCCCCCTGCCCCCTAGCTACGCTACTGCTGGAGGTCAGGTCTCGGAAGACCAGGATCGTATGGGGAAGCGCCTCCGCTTGCCAAATTGACGCGCTTGTCTAAATCTACTGTCTTCCAGGCGATGAACGCTTCTGTCTTATTCTCGTATTCGTAAATGCCAGGTAACAGACGCGATTAATGTTTCTAGTAAATTTAATCCTTCCTGCTTTTTCTGCCAATTTCTTTTGAAGGATTTTCTGCGCAAACTCTTTCGTGGAGCGAACGCTCTTTACCTGACAGCGTCTTGGGCGTTTTCCAGCTCGCGATTCCCAGATCGCAGAACAGGCCTGGCTTGTACTCGAGTGCCTGATGGCACGGCTTGAAAAATTATGTATGAGCGTTGTTGATGCACGTGGAAATTCGTGAAAGTGGAGGAGCCTACCTCTATGTGTTCGGCGTCCGACAGGTGGACTATTCCGTGGGAGCCATTCCACGTGCGGAAGACGGGGCCGTATTTCCTCGTTGTCTTGTCAAAGAGGGCGAAAAGCTCTGTGAACACAATTATTATTATTATTCTTAATATTATTATTATTACCATCCATCTGATATAAAAGTCAAAATTGTTTATGCATTACAAACTATAAGTATTTATTCGAAAACTACTTTCAACTTCGAAAAAAAAGTTTAATACAAAAGAACGAAATGTCATCACCATTTACAACAACACATTCTTAACTTATGTTATTACGATTGTTGTTTAAATTCATGTGACGAAAATTATGTTCTGTTACAAACTTACAATCCATGGGTAAATAAAGCCTAATGGACATATTTAAGATAAAATAAATTTATTCAAACTGCAATTGGGTATAACCCGGTGGCAGCTAATTAGAAAAACAAAAATACAGTCTCTCAGTAACATAGAATGCTAATACCAATAATAATAATAATAATAATAATAATAATAATAATAATAATAATAATAATAATAATAATACGGCCCCGTCCCGCATACCTGAAAAGACACGACAGGGTGTGTAGTTACCTCCACTGGCAGATCTGTACCGCCCTCGAAGTTCCAAACACATGCCTCAAGTGGTACGAACACTCACCAAAACCGGTGACGTCTGTTGGATTGTGTACGATATTGTACGACCAACAAATTCAAACGGATCGCACGATAGCCGCAAACAAATCGGATGTAGTCATCCGGGATTTGGAGAACAAATCGTGTTTACTTGTGGATGTTGCTGTACCTTGCGATCAAAACGTCGTTACCAAGGAGGCAGAGAAACGTCTCAAATACAAAAGTTTAGAAATCGAGATCAGCCGAATGTGGGGTGTAAAAGCACAGGTCATCCCGATAGTTATCGGAGCTCTGGGATTTGTTCCGCAAAATTTGAGTAAGAACTTGTCTAAACTCCCTGGTAATTCAAAAGACTGGGAAGTGCAAGAAATTGCTTTATTTGGAACAGCCCACATTTTGCGCAAAGTATTGTAGAGGCACCGACAGTCACCGGATCTGCTCCTTAGGTAGCTGGTTGCCACCTAGAGTAGATTATATATTCAGCCGACTCATAACATCTTTAGTCGTTATGTAGTGGAAAAATAATAATAATAATAATAATAATAATAATAATTATTATTATTATTATTATTATTATTATCATTATTATTAGTCACACTTTTGTGAAAATATTGCTTTCATTGCTCACCAAAATCAATAAACACCTCAATAAAAAGTGAAAAAATAATGTTAAACAATAGTAGTGTACATTGCAGACTTAGGGCCCTCATTTCCAGACCAGCCACAATCCTTCTCACTCGCGAATGTCAACTTGCAACGCGCGTCTTTGCCAGTGCGTCGGTGGTAGGATTGCCATGTAGTATTTTAAATGTCCTCTTTTTAGTACATTTTTAATAGCGGTTGTCGTTTATTTTATCAGACGACTAACATCTGCTTCGTTGTATTGTTTAATTTAGAATAGAAAACATGAATATCCTTTTTCTGAACGCTGACACGTTCATTGCTCTAGCAACTAAAATAAAAAAGAGACGCTCAGACCATCTTTATTTGCATTTCGTGAACAAATCTTTTTACTTGAATCTCAAATGGAGAGAAGAATGATTTAGAGCTGATGTTGGTCTAAATTAAATATTTAGACCAACATCAGCTGTTTTTTAAAACATAGTCACATTTCTTTTTTAAAAAGAAGCTTATTTTGTTGAAAATTCCTTTTTACTTTTCAGTGAGATTTTTGGCGAGTAATCAAAGCTATATTCTCACAAAAGAGTGACTAAATGTTGACGTGCTTTTTTTTTTGTTGCATGTCGAATGTCCTCTCTTTTCCATGAACATTGTCGGCTCTTTGCACTCGTAAGCAACTCGCATAATACACCTCCTACAGCTCGTATGGCATGTCAGAGATGGATGCCACGAGCAAAATGGCCTCCAGCTCGTAGCAGTATGAAATGTGACACGTCCTACAACTCGTAGGGCATGTCTCAGATGCCATACCAAAATCCCTAATTAACTCGCAGGGCAAGCCACAGATGCCCACGTATTTTCCTGGTACGTAAAATAAAGTTTTCATTGTTGAATAGATCCTGGCTACTGGTCTATTTTCAATCAATGTTGACGCAATAATGCGAAAACGAGCTGGAAAGGGGGAATGGCGAGTATCGTCTTCGAGCTGTGCCGCCATTTTCCATTGCCATGCCTTACGAGTTGTTGGACCATGTGGCACACGCCCTACGAGTGGAAAGGGCTTGTGGTTGATAAGGTGGTACCTGTGCGCTTGAGGCCGAACAGGCGGTAGGTGGTGCCGAGCAGCGGCAGCGCGGGGCAGCCGGGCATGCGCTGCAGGGCGGCGCGCACGCGGCGGCGGCGGCGGCCCGCGGCGCCCAGCCGCAGCCACAGCCACAGGCTCGCGGCCAGCGCCAGCCCCGCCCACGCCCACGCCCCCGCCGCCCGCCCCCGCCCCCGCGCGCCACAACAGCTGCGCCGCCAGACCCATGCCGCTCCTGCACACACACATACATGACGGTCAAGCGAACTCAGGGCAGCACTGCGGTGACCTTCACCGGCAGGTTCTAGGATCCCTCTCCCGATGATGGTAGGTAGCATTTCGAAGTTGCTATATAGCTGGTCGAGTTCAGTCGCTGTCTGGAGAATTGATTGGTTGTTAGTGACTTCAACTACTGGCAGTCAAATACGGAAGGTCATCAGTCCTGTAAGTGTAGTGCATGTTTTAAATCGGGAGGGTAGCGGTGATTTCCCCGCTGGATGGCGAGATCCGGCGCCGGCCTACGCCGACTAGCGTGGTTTTCTCCAACCACAATCTCCCAGCAACGGGGCCACCGCTCCATTCCGGAGAGGGGTCGAAGCCCCCGAGTAATCTCCGACGTGTGTGGTAATGTAGTGCATGTAAATTGGAGGGACAAGGAAGAGGAAGACAAGATAGCGCTTATAGTTGGGTACTGCTCCCACATTCGCGCCGGTGTCGGTGGGGGAAACCAGTGGAAATACTACTGATCAGCGCAGCCGGCCGCTAGAACTTCTCCTCCAGACACCGACTGAATTCGACTAGCTGACAAGCTAGTGTCGCGTACTCGAACCTAGGATCTGCCGGTCAGAGGCAACTGATGATGCACTGAGCCAGCTCTCCCGCTTTCTAGAGCCGAGAGAATTTCTCGCGGCCGGCCTGCTCAGATCGGTAGTTTTTCGCGGTTTCTCCTATCAATATGAAATGAATTAAATTGAATTGCCTTATTTTACGTGGCGAGACCCAGGTCATGAGGCCTGCTCTTCCGTCTAACCACACAAATTTCTTTACGCTCCTTTCACCCACACTAGGGGAGAAAGAAGGTATTCCTGGGCGACCGAAAACGGCGATTTTGAATTTAGCTCAGAGGCGTCATTTAGGCTTGAGGATCTTTTACATGCAGGACCTTTACAGTAAATCTACTAACATGGACAGCCGTGCTTCACTTCCCTCCGAAGGAAGGCGTACGAAGAATTTTTCCGCCTTAAAAATCCACAGCTTCGATCGGGTTTGAACCCGCTAACTTGAGTATAACAGTTCGAGACGCTAACCGTTACACCATCGCCGCCGCTAAGTATCAAAACAATACCAGGCGAATGCCGGAGCATTACCCTAACAAACGGGCCACGGACATCTTTCCTTCCTCTTCCTTGTCCTATCCTACACTTATTACACACACACACACTTACACTTACACGCACTACATTAACCACACACTTCGGAGGACCAGTACTGGAGCTTATAGCTCGTCCCGGCCTTTGCAATTCCTAGCTGGTGGGAGATACTTGGATGGGGAAACCTCTTAAACGAAAGTGTGCATAGGTATTCTCAAGAGATAGATCCTTTTAAAATTTAGACATTAGAAATTTTTAACGAGCAGGAGAGAACATCCTGGAAGAACCCAATAGGCAAATTAATGATCACAGGTGTTGTCATTGCCAACAATGTTGTTTATTACAAGAGCAGCTTTCGATGGCTTAGCCATCATCATCAGTTTTCTAGTACAAGAAAATAGCAAACAATTAATTAAACAATTTAAAAGTAAGAAGATAACAATAAAACAAGAGATTAACATTAGGAATGGCGGACTTACTAGTAAATTTTAACAAACAGAACTAACATTATGTGAAATGAAAACAAAGGAAATATAATTTTTTTATATAACGGGAATTTAAATCTACGCAAGAAAGTGGATGAAATTGAATAGAATATTGAATAGAAATTGATATATTGAATTGAGATATTGAATAGAATTGAATCAGATAATTTCAAATGCCAACGACATTTCACCACTAAACCAATACCAATAGGCAAAAACTTTATTTCTATACCCAGGCTAGATAAAAACCGTCAAATAGAATTCAATGATCCACATATTTTAGCAATAAGAGAAGGTACAAGAACAGAATGATAATGGAAACTTTACAGATTAAATTCATCAGACAGTGAATTAAATTCGTTTCACCAGTAAATACGACACTATTATTTAAAGAATGACGAGAAAACAATATCAAAATAAATGCAGGTCCCATTGAAAAAACTGAAAATGGCCGCCAGTTGAGGTGAAAACCCCTACCATCCCCTCCTAACACCCTCATCACCTCTCCTTTCTTCTTGACCTCCACTTTCTGTGGCCCCTCCACGGCTCGATTACTTCCACTCTCGCCCCTTTCCCAAACATACATCTAGTACTTCTGAGAGCTGACAAGATATGGTGTTCGTAACAAATAGGTGAGTTCTACCTTCTTGTATTGGTAAGAAACGAATGAATCTTGACTAAAATAGCCTTCTCAGTTTCAAAAAGTTTAAATAATTAAAAATCTATTAGGTAAGTTTGAAAATGGCTAAACTTTCCGTCATGAGAGGTCAGACAGTGCATTGAATAGCAGTAGCCAGAAAGATATATTGGTTGATAAATGTCTTATATTGAAAGACAGTAAGTATGCATTTCAGTATATAGTACTCTTTGTAAAGCCTACTTAAATTATTGTTTGTGTGTAGTTGGTAACACGAATTTTATTATATCGCAATAGACCTGAAAATGAGGAGTTAACGAAACGTTGTTGAAGATGACAAGAATGTGTTTGATGTTGAGTTTAATTTGATATATAATTAGTAAATTAAAAACTTCTGATTAAAATTTTAGAGACCTTTCTTTTGAGAATATACAATAGAAGACTGATTTCAAATTTTGTAAACGAAGTGTAGGTCGGCACCCTTCAGCGGGGGAAGATCACCGCCATCTTCCGTGATAAAGCATGCACTACTCTTACGGGACTAACTACCGTAGCATCTTACGAGCCCGGAAAACAACATAATCAATCAAATTAACATTAAATACAGTGTGGTAGAAGTTAGCGAGATGAAGCAAAATGCAAGTTTTTAAATGAATAATGTAACGTATTAGAAGAAATTATAATGGTAAATTAACAATTATGCATGATTACTTGTTGTATTTTACAATGCAATTATCCCATCTATACATCATAATATAAAAATAAGAGTTGAACATGTGTCATTAAGTGGTAATTTCTGCTCGAGTATCATCTGTGTGTATATGAACTGTTAAATGTGTTATGGGTTGTCTCCAGTATTATGAGAATCCATGAAGTGAAGGAGCCCAAGGAAAACAACGGATCTACAAAATATCGTTTTGCGGTTCTTTCATTTTTGATATGAGTGGCGTTTATTTCTGAGCCAGAGAAAAACTATTTTACTTTATAGACCATCTATTTTGTGAACTCTTTTGAAAATAATGACGCGTGAAAATTGACTATTTTCTTGTGCCTCTTTGAACCAACTAAATGTGAAAGAAACATGTAATTCTAAGAAATGCGTTCATTATTTTCAAATAGTTTTGGTTTATTTTTATGTTAATTTTGTCTCCCAATATCTATAACGTATCGCAAGTAACTTTAAAAAAAGTGTAACTTACATAACCCAAGTGACTTCCTCCGTATTACAATTGTCAGCGGAAACTTTAAAATATTTTCTCACTGGGAAGCAACTCACCTTGCGTAGAATAAATCTTCTAGTCCAGGAATGCGTGTGCCACAAGGAACTGTGGCGATTGAGGAACGAATATGTTCTTCAAAACGGTTGCGTGCCCTTTTATTTGCATATGTTTATCTTGTAGGTCAAAGGGCAATTCCCGAACGAGTTGCCACCTGGATTCGAAGGCTTCCTTGAGAACGAGTGGATTTGGACTTTGTCTCTCGTTGAGTGGCTGTACTTCTGAACTTTTTAGCTTATTGGTGATTCCAATTGCACAACCTGAAAATTATTTCAAGAACTTGAGGACATCATGTTACCATTTCAAGGGTCTGGGTTATTCATAGCACAGTTAAGAAGAATAACCTTTGCTCATTAAGCAAAAATACAAAAATTAAATTTTATCTTAGTCTAATTTTACACTTTTGGCGCTTATAATGAAACTGGTTAACGAAATAGGGATCATTAGGAATATAGATCAATGTATTGAGGTAAGAACACATGTAGTGTGTTTTTTAAGTTTGGAACTTAAAGTTCCCTAAAAAAAAGAATCTTAAAAAGTTTGGACACTTGTGTATCTCCATGCGTTAAAGGACAAATATACAATTTTATTTGGAATTTTTAAATTTTATTTATTGTGAAACGCCAAAGAAAGAATTTCTTTGTGTTGTGTAACAAAAATTTTGAAAGAAAACATGTAACATCCGTTCCAACATACAAACATCCGTTTTTTGATTGTACTTTGTCAAGAAAAATGGTTGTAAAAACAACAAATCTCCTGAAACCTCTGAGCTGTCATAATTGTCCTAAATAAAAGAACACTCATGCCATAATAACGAGAACAGAATCTTCAAAGTGTGTTAATAATGTAGTATTGTAGGCTGTTAAATGCAAAACACGATTTCCCTTCCCCCTGTATTGATTATTGTCAAAATCGGTAACAGAGGGTGAGGGCATTTTCTCAATCAGCAAACAGTAGCCACTTGTTACGTGGTAACAATATTTATATCCCCCGAGCGGCACACGGTACTCCTGAAAAATCACACCAGAAAGGATTTACTCCCGTAGATTGGGGACGTAAACTTTCGCATCTTATCCTCACTGCTTTGGCCACCGTCGGCTGCAAAGCAATACTTCATCCAGAACGCGTTCTCATTTGAGCCAATTTCCAGGCTGTATGGTATTCTATTCGCACCAGTCAAATATCGTGCCAGGACTAATCGCTCCTCAATACCCTTGAGTATCGGTCACTGCCTCGTCAAAGTCTAGAACTCTACTGAAGGACTTGGAGCCCTCAACTCATCATCTCACCGTGCTCGTTCTAGCACTGTACTTCAGATTTTTCTATAGCGGCAGATGACATTAGGACATTAGTTACACCTCCTGGTTGTAAATGGGTCTTTGTAACTGTGGTAAGCCCCTTTAGAAGCGGACGCTCGCGAATTAATAAAAATATTAATTTTATAAGGCAGGAGGGGTAACTAATGTCACCCGGCCACTATAGAAAAATCGAAGTATAACGACGTGAGTAAAGCCTAAAAGGGGGTGGGCGGAATAAGATAGGCAAACTGCTTATCCGCAGGACAACATTTTAATGTTGCAAATCGTATTTCAAGTGTAAAAAAATGTTTCTCGACGGATTTAAATCAATTGATTCCGAGTACATCATACAAATAAAAAAAACATGTTTTTAGCTTCTTGTATAAGTTTAACATTTTAGCCCCATAACGCCAATGAATATTGAATGCAAACATTCTTGCGATTTTGTAAAATTGATAAAGATATTTAGATTTTTCTTCAGACTTTTATATCCGATTTTGGCCCTTATAATCAACAAACAAGAAGGGAAAAATAGAAAAAACAAACTTTTTTCTTCCTTTTTTGAAGAATATCTCATGTTTTGGAACAGAAAATAAAACTGGCTAAATACAAATTGTAGCCCTGTAAATTCTCTACAGTTTCCCAAAATTTCCACCTTTTATCGTACTCGTATAATTTACAACCGGATGCTCAATATGGATAAAGCCGTAATTTAATAGTTTCTTATTTATTTTCTTAAAATTAGGTTTTCTTTTATTAATTTTCGTAGGCAAATTTTTCTATTGTATGTTTATTAAAAAAGATAAATAATGAAACAATTTAAGATTATTATTATAAACTATTGTAATTTGAATATTCAGTGAATTAAAATTTTAACAACAAATAATGATTTATTAAATTATTGTTAATGAATGAATTAAATTATTATTAAATAAACTGTCAGATCAAAGCAACGAAAGTATTCTGGATAAAGTATATAAACTCATATTATTTTTAGTCAAAATCTTAATTTGTTCGATACATTAAAATAAGTTAAAATATCTGAGTAGCGCCATACTGATTCAAAGATGTCCAGTTTGTCACTAGGCCATGCACGTACGTATTATAGGTACAAGGTTAGAGATTCCGAACGGTACGGCGTAGTCATAATCGACAATGAAACAATTTAGGCCAACAATTAGGTTTGAACTCGTAATCCAAGAGGGACCGTAATCCAATGAACTCGTAATCAAAATATGACACTTTGAATTGAATGTGATAATCACTTTGAGACGCCATATCGGTATGGCAAACAACTCATTCACACTTTGGCTATCTAACGAACAATATACAATAATAATTAATTCCTTCGTTAGTTTCCAACATAAGAATTAATAGATCTTCGTTCTGTTTTCTGCTTTATAGTTGAAACATTTTATCAATTTTAACCTGATGATGTGATTAGATCGGTTCTCGAAACGTTATTGTAACATACATTAACCATGATTTAACTCGATGAGTAAAGCCTGATTTTCCACAAAATTTTGATTGTTTTCAATTTGATTGTCTAAAAAATTAAAGGATACGTCAACAATTGAACTGTATTATAACTCGGGCGATCTTGAACGGGTTGACTCCTGTGGTCAAAAGTCATTCCGGGAGTTGACGCTTCGTTGGATTACATTTTTACACCTTCTTATTCCCCAATGGGGAATTCGAAGGAAAATAAATACTATTCGTAGCATTTCGCAAAGAACTGATCGCAAAGAAAGCTATTCACAAAAGTTTTTCGTTCACTTCGAACATGCTTTCCAAGTAACACTGCTGCACAGGCGGGGAGCTCGGAGGGAACAATGTTGCCTGCACCGCGGCCAAGGCAAAACGGAAAATTATTATAATCACAACTATACCAATATCCTTTAGCACAAATGCCGAAAATACTCCTACGTTCATTATACACTGAGGTGACAAAAATCATGATATAGCAATATGTTGTAATATACAGAATATTACAAGAAAAACAAACACCGCGCTTTAAGCTGGACGGTCGCGGTTACTAGGTAACGAATGTTTGTTGACGTGCAGGAGGGGGCTCTGGACTAGAGTTTTGGTTGTTGACTGGCATCGTGGTGGTAGCGGCGCGAAGGTGGTCTGAGTTATTTAAGTAGGACATCGACGTGAATAGGGAGAATAGATTGTGCAACAGTAGTGCAAGAAGTAAAGTAAGTCATCAAGAGGGAAGCAGACGACTTCGGCGACGACCGGCGCGAAGAGGGATTTTCGGCGCGGAAGCCAAGGGTGCTACGAACTGCGGGGCCTCGTTTCACAACGCCAGACAATTCGGTACCGTGTTAACTTGATGCATGCAATAAATCAATAGAATTTATATTGTTAATCTAAAATTCAAATCAATTTTCAATAAATAAATTTATTGTTGTGCCAGTTATATGCAATTCCTAGGAATATAAATAATTTCAGACTTCCAGGCTTCTCTGTATAGAGGGCAACCCGGTGACAACCAGCCTGCAGGTAAGCGTGGTGTCATCGTAGGGAACCAAAAAACTGAGCTAGCAAATTAAATTAAATTAAGTAAAATAATTCATCATTATTTTATCACAATGTAAATATACAGATGGCAATAATATCGCGAACTAAAGGTATAAAAGGATAGTGCATTGGCATAGCTTTCATTTGTTCTCAAGTGATCCATGTGAAAATGTTTCTGACGGGATTATGGCCGCAAGATGGGAATTAACAGACTTTGAACGCGGAATGGTAGTTGGAGACAGACGCATGTATATTCCATTTCATAAATCGTTAGAGAATTCGATATTCCGAGATCTACA
>JAHLJT010008933.1:0-13453 GCA_031308135.1 Acheta domesticus
TTTCAATGCTTAAGACCGTTTATATCCGAGTTTGTTAATTTTTTATTTATACTTTTTCTGAATGCAGGTGCTTATGCCACATCCCATGGGCATTAGCAGTTCAGGTGGCAACAACCGCTGAAATTGAACTAAAATTAGATTGCATTGAAAGAAATTTTAAAAATGCAATTTGCAACATGCAAAAATGCAATTTAAAGTATGGTAAAGTCACATTAAATGCAGAATATTCATTTTGAACAATTCTTTCTTGCAGTTAGGGATTTAGTATTCACAGACCATTTTAGAGTTAATGAATCTTAATCTGGCTTTTCCCTAAAGGTCCTTTTTCTTTTGTTTGGCCCGAATTGAACATGAAAACTTCTAATTTTAAAGATATCTGTATTATTCTTTTTCTCTTATGCCTAAACCTCAAATTACTGTAGAAAATGCATATTATCAATAATAAATTGCTCTGTTAATCGATATTGTTACCATTGATTTTTAAAAGAAGTCCCTGTAAAGTACATGTAATCCCTCATCAGTCTTCAAATTTAGGTTCAGGCGCTGAAGTATAATCCAAATAAAAATCTTAAAAATTAATTTTTTTAAAATAAATACTTTTGACTTCGTTAATACCTAATCCTATGAGAAAGCATGTTTAAATTCAGATATACTCCGCAAATAAAAATTTTAAAACTAAGGAGATGAGTACCTTTCCAAGAATGTGGAAAAACCATATAAAAGGTTTACTTTTTTATCTATCTATTGCAATAAAATCTTTTTGAAATACAAAGATCATATTTGTTGGTCTAGCTTCGCATTAATATATCTTTCCTTGCAATTTTGGTCTTAGTTTTTAGTTTTGGGTGCATCTAGTGCTTCCTCTCTTGACCCAATATTTTTTTTCTGAGTATCTACTGTGTGTTATATAGTATGCTTTAGATAAGGATGTCTGAATCAATAATATTAGGATGATAAATTAAGTTAACTGCTGCCGAATGCAGTAAAATTCTCTCACGCATTTACTCTGAAATATAGCTTTGTCATGCAAGTTACCAAATTCATCTAATTTCTAGTTTTTCTTTTTTTAAGCATTTTAATTTTTTCATCTGCAGATTAATTTACATAAAGTTGTGTATCGTTATGGAAAATTTATTTCGAGATTTAATGGAAATACACATTTTGGGGGCCCCCCATTCCAAAAGTGTTTTGTTGAAAAACATCTGTTTATCCATACAACTACCTAAACTGTTCCTACAATTCTTTTGGTATTTCAAAAATTACACAAAAGTACCTTTTAAAAAAATATATCTCGTGTTGCTGATATTTACATTATCAGTGTTTTTTTTTAATAATACATTGTTGAATTTATGAGTTCAAGTGCTTCAAATTATTTCTTATGTTTTAGCAACTTGAGTTTTCTGAGAAAATGAGCTCAAAATTATGCATTTTCAGAAATGCTTAAATGACAGTTACTTGGGGACACAGGCCATGACCCCCTGAAAATTTTGGAAGGGGCTCCATAGCCTTATGTAATGAATATTTTAATTTCCATATAAAAGTTAATCTCTTATGAAAATGACATGCACAATATTTAGGAACATTTAAAACTGTGGTCATTATGAGAAATGAACACGTTCCATCTATATGTTGTAATTGCATCTTTAAATTTTAGTAAGTATTATGGTTTAGGGATACGAAATTTGGAAAATTGTTACATTTCACTTAGTTGAAAAATGAAGGACTTCAGGTGCTGTCATTCATTTTTTAACTTGATTAACTTTTTGACAAGTTTTCAATAATTATAATTATTTTTAAATTTATTTATGACATATTTAAGTTTTTGCAAAATAATAGCAAATTTCAATTATATATATATTCTGAAACAGAGATACTTAAAATGGTATCTGGACATTTGTAATTTGAGAGTGGGCCTAGGCTACAGTCTGATTAAAGTTCCTGATGTATCCTTAAAAGGGTGACCATTTTAGACTCGATTCCTCTTTATAGAAACCCCCAAAACTGCATTAAAAATTCAAAATAAATCGAAAACGTTAAAAATTTGAGAACTACCCTGAAAAATGTGGTGAAGTTCAAGTCTATTCTTCCTACAGCTGCCGAAAAATACATTTCAAAAATTACAAAATTGTTGTACAAGTAAAATTTCTCAAATAAATAAAATGTTTGTTCATAAGGGGGCACAAAATTGTACTTGGTCCCCCTACTGTTTTACGCCATGTATGCCTATGACAAAAGCCTTAAATTCAAAGGTTTGAAAAAGTTCAGAAGCTAGAAAACTAACCTAGGCTTTTGTCGATGAATTTTTACTTGTTTCACATTTACTTCTCAAATTCAAAATAAATCTCTAAAAAACTGTTATGCCATAAGATAACTTCCCATGAAAAAATCTTGCATAAGTAACTCCTACACCTGTTTCTAGTTAATACTTAGATGGATTTTATCTGTATGGCACTTTAAAATAATTACATGATCAATAAAAGGAAGTGACAATTTTTATTAACCACATAATTGTATACAAAGGAATGTCTTGTTTGTATGAAATGGTACCCCTATTATAACATTATTCACCAGTATACTTTGGGGTTCTTTTCTCTCTGAATGCAGCTAATCCTTCTAATCTGTCTTTGGTGGGTATAACTTGCGCATAACACGCTTCTTCAATCACATTGCCCGTATTTAAGTCCACTTCGATGCCTTTGTTTATAGCTAATTTGGCCATGCGTACCCCCACAGGGCCGTTTGGGGTTATTTCCCTGGCCAAAGCTAACGATTTCAAAAAGGCGGCGTCTCCACGTTCGTTTTGAGTTACTGAGTGATTCACAATCCACTTCTCCTCAGCCTCCTGACCACTCATAACTCGGGCTGTAAAAATGAGTTCTTTCGCAATAGACGGACCAACCAATCTAGGAAGACGTTGAGTGCCCCCGGCTCCAGGTAATATGGCCAGTTTTGTTTCCACTAGCCCCAAACGACAATCAGACGCAGCAACACGTAAATCACAAGCCAGGGCTATTTCAAGACCACCACCTAATGCAGCTCCATCAATGGCAGCAATTGTGGGCATGGGAAGGTTTTCCAACGCTGTTGCAAAAGTTCGCAGACGACTCACAAATTTATTTACTTCTGTAATTTCCATTTTCGCTCTTTCTTTAAGGTCAGCTCCAGCACAAAATATTTTCGGTACGAGACTTCTGATAATGACGACACGTGCGCTTTGATTAAATCGTATTTCTTCTAATGCGCGTGTCAGATCCGATAATAAGGTTTTACCAATTGCATTTCTTGCCGCTGGTCTGTTGAGGCCTATAGTGACAATACCTTCATCCTCCCCACTTCCATGACTTACCATTATATCTTGATACTCTGAAGAAATATGTTTCGCAGAATAACACCGTCTGCTCAGAGAAGAGTAGCACAACAGCTTCCGAACATTCAGTATCCTTAAATTTGACATTTCCTGTAGAATGTTCTTTAATATTAAATCGAAAAATATTGTGTAACAACACGTGCGGTGAATATGATTGTTTCACTGTTTTCTGCGATGTTAAGAACGTGTAGCAAGCGAACCTTTAACCCCCCGTTCTGTCGATGAAAGAAACGATTAGCACCGCCGTCTTTGCAGGCTACCCTTGTTTTTACACCAGGTGTTTCATCACGCTATATCATTCAAGTTTCCAAATTTATTTTCGAACTACCTCTCCTGAAGAGCTTTTTTGAGTTTTCTGTGAATGAATCAATGCTGTACACCGAACCTGCTTGTTTTCTCGATCACCGTCTCGTTCTGTCCTGATGCCACACAGCCAATAGAAATCGATGATTTTTACGAGTAAATTTTAGCGCGAAAATTGAAATTACGTATGTTTAATCGTAATTTTAATCGACAGCGAATATGTATCGAATTGATTCCTAATTGTCAAAATGAATAATACTAATAATGCAAAATAATTTTCATTACTTTCTTTTTCTTGTCAAGAACTCAAAATTACTACTACAATTGCTACTGGCATATTGGTAAATACTATGCTCTCCCTGAAAAATTGAACATTTAAATTCAATAATTATTCGGACGTGGACCTACAATTGAACTCTGGAATTCAAACATCAAATTTAAAAATTCTGTAACGATTTCAACGGAAATTACTGAGATCAGTAGTCAATACAGAATGCACAGGGATGTATTATAAGCGATAATCTTCATTAAAACTTGTGGAAATCAACGAAAGCAAAAATAAGTTTGTAGAAGAGCTTTTGTATCCATTAGGCTGCAGCCTAGGGCCCAGAACTTAAGGGAGCCCACAAATTTGTAGAATTTTTTTCAATTTTTAGAGGATTTTAATTGTAATAATATTTACAAGCAAATGTTCTAAACTTTACACAAATTTGCTCTCAGTTTTAAATAAATACACAAGAAGTATACTTATTTTATTTATTCTAACATAGACACATTTAAAAACCAGTGCTACAACAGCACATACTTTCCTGAGAAGTAGTATAACGTCTTTTAATTTAGAATAGGCTCTGTACAGGCCCGGTTGGCCGTATGATGTTAACACAAAGACGTTCGGTGAGCTACTATGCTGCCGGGCTCTTCTGAGCCCTCCATATATATAGGACCTTTTAGAGATAATGTGTTTACATTTGCATCATACATCTAGAAGGTTCCTCCGAGTGAAAGAACATGAGATCATAACACATTAGTAATCTTGAGGAAAGTTTACATTATACAATTGGAAACTTCCTCTACTGGAAAGGAACCTCAGTTTACAATAACTCATTAGTTAGGAATGTTTTGTAGTGGAAATTACAATCATTGGGTAAACAGATAACAGCGGCCGGTTGCAGGGGTGGCAGTGTCTGACGGAAGGTTCCTGTGGAGTCTTCCGTGGTGTTTTCCATTGATGGAGTGGCTGCATTACATAATTCCTCCACCGTTAGATGGTTATTGTCTTCAGTAACCAATTTTCTTTTGTTACAGAATTAAAGGTTTTGTACAATTTTATATATTGTTATTCTAAACATGTAACATTGAAGGCATAATATAATTACAAAAGACCAAATATTAAATGCATTATATTGTTTCCATATGTTTTGAGTCGGTATAATAGGTATAGTCATCTTATCTCATCTCATCTTAGTCATCTCATTTTAGTTTATCTACATCCAGATGGGAATATTAGAATTGTATCTGTTTCTTTATAACTGGAGCATTATAGATATATGGAAGAGAGACCTTTTTAATATAATTTGTTGCTTTTGGTTTTAGTGAGATTTCCATTGTAGATATTGGACAATTAAGACTGCTATATAATAAATGCGGACCTTGAATTTGTATAGAGTTTTGATTATTTGCACATATTTGTAAAACAATTTCTTTGTCCTGTGAAAAGAATAGAATATTGTTATTGTTAAGCAATTTAAATAATTTAATATTATTTGTTACCTTGGCATAATCACAGGTTTTTGTGAAATTACAAGAAGTAAGTCTTATGTTGTAATAAAGGCATACATAGGTTAATGTTCCTTATATGCAAGCTTTGGTGGACCATTTTGGGTTTGGGCCTTGTAAATAGTAGTCTTCTGATGGTATTAAAATAGTCTTGTTAATGGTAGGTATTGGCGTTATTGAATATAGTTGATAATTACTTCCATCCATAGTTGGCACAGAGAAAACGATTACTAAACCTGTATTTAACATAACAACTTGTGTTTTAGTAAATTTTAAATTGTCATACACATAATAAGGGCTGGTGTGAATGATATTTTTTGTTGGGTATATAATGCGAAGATGGTTTATAATATTCAAGATGTCTTTTGTGAGAACATCTGTACATTAGTTATATCGTTAAAAGATAGACTTACAGTACTTTCTAGTGTTTGCACTATTTTTGACAATCTTTTCAAACACATTACAATATATTGATGCTGTTCTAGTACACGTAATTAAAATTCTTGTTTTAGTAATAATTTTTTAATTATTTCCAAATTTGTATTTACATGGTTCATTTTGAATTTTTGAGCGATAGAATTACTGAAGGAGACTAATTTGTGTAATTTGTGTTTCAGTGCTATTATCTGTTTGTAATGGTCTTATTTGTTCTTCTAACTTACCATAGTCACTTTGATCTAAATTACCAGTAATGAATTTGATCATACTTCCAAGTCCACTTATAAGACCTGTTTTGTTTCTTTGTTGTGAAGGTATCAACTATGAAAGGTCTTAGTATTTTCTAGTAATTTTGATAGCTCAAAAAATAAAATTGGGAAAGTGTTGTTACTATGGCGTATTAAAGTATTGGATGTATTTCAATTAGATTGTAAGAATTTTGTAGATTAGTAATGTCGAAATTAAACATAAACTTACGATAGCTATTCACAATTACTGCTGGGCCAAGAGGGTCTGCGTAGAAGCCTTGCATTTCTATGGGTTTGAATCCTAATCCTTCACTTCTGTTGATGGGTTTGAAACAGAAGATCATTTAGGTTTCACATGGCGAAAGTTCCTGACATGAATTTTTCCATTTTTCATTTTACAGTGTGTTCTGTTTTCTTCAATTTTGATTATTGTACCTTCGCAATATTAATTTTTTGATTTCTTATTTCGCGTTAAGGGGTCTATAATATAAACTATGTCATTCAATTTGTATTTATGAGAGAAAGAGGTATTTCTTTTCAGTGGGTTTTGAGAAGCTAAATTTTTAATTTCAGTTTCCTTGTCAAAAAGGTATTCTTCTATATTGGATGTTGGTGTAAATACGTATTCGAGACTATTGTAATAATTGCCTATGGTGATCAAAAGTAGTGTTTTCTTTGTGGTGGAATGGATTGAGGAGTTATAAAAATGATTGCATCAATTATAAGGTGTTCTAATGGGCTCTTTCTGTCTTTGTTTCTGAGGATGCGTAATTTCTCTAATAATTTTGCAGAAAATTTGGGATTTTCTGGGTCATTTCAATTCTACCATGACAATGACCCAAAGCACACTGCCCATCTTGTGAAGCTGTGGCTTCTTTATAATTGTCCCAAAGTGCTCCACCCTCCTCCACAAAGTCCAGACATAAATCCCATTGAACATCTGTGGGCAAAATTGGAAACTGAAATACGCCAGAGCCCTATTATTAACAAAGAACATCTGAAACAATGAATACGGGAGGAGTAAGGGAAGATTTCCTCGGATTATACCTGAAATTTAGTAGAAAGTATGCCAAAAAGGTTAAAAGATGTCATTAAAGCTAAGGTGGACCTACAAGATATTAGTATTTTTTTATTCAAATTTTTATTGTAAAATTATCAGTGTCCCAATAATTTTGTTGAATTGCCAAAGGAGCAAATAGTTTTGCAATATGTAATTACAGACTTTATTTTTTAGATTTTCTTAGTGTTTTTTAATAGTATAATTTATGTGATTATTCTTCGTTATTTGTTTTATCATTGGTGTTTTATAACATTAATACGATTTTTATTGAAGAAATTACAAAACTGCCCGTCCCAATATTTTTGTGGGCCACTGTAATTTCTTTTGTTTTTACGTGGGCATTTACAATAGGTTCTACGTAGATAGGCTGTTCGAAATTTGGTGATACGTGCGAATTTGCTGGATAATCGTTACTGTAATCGTTACTGCAGTTGTTATTATGGTAGATTTTAAGAACAGGGTTCGGCTCCTATTGACGCGCACGATTCGGTTCCGAACGAGTCACTCGCGGCGCCGCCACAGTGTGCCCGGCCACACGGCCACGTGGCCAACGCACTTTCGTGTGGAATCTTGACGCTTCGCTACCCGTGTCCAAGTTGAGGACGAGGCTCGGGCCTTCGGCCCTCGCGTTAACATAAAACATCCTTGAGTCTGTCCAACGCATTTTATGCATTTAACATTATGCATGCAACGCATTTTATGCATTTAACCATTGTAATTCTCCATTACACATTCGCACCACACCGCACAATGCACAATGCAAGCAGTGCTCCCTGAGTGATCCGTTCTCGTGGTCCGCGCGAGTGAACCATGCGCAAGTGAACCGTGCGCCGTTGTTTTAGTGAGCCGAACCCTGTCCTTAAAATCAGCCGTTATTATATATGGAAAGTGGTGAATATTGTTACGTTAACTGGAATTTGAATAAAATTTGGAATTTCCTCTGTTTTGTAATTGGTTTGTGTTAAGTATTCAACTAAATACACACTTTTAAGATCTGACTGTTACGTATTTATTTACTGATTACAACACATAGCACTATTACATGTACTCGCGCGGTAACAACAGACTGCCAGCGAGCATAACACGATCTCACCTATACTGCGATTTTTGTAGGAAGAGCTCTGAAGATAACTCAAATCCCATCTTCGCGATGGAATATGTCACGGCATTTCACGTCTTTTCTCGGTCTTGCCGGTAGAAGTCGCATGATCGCAAGCACTGCTTCATACGGTCGCGATCGTGCGAAATCTAGCGGAACGACTGTGAATGATACGAAATACCGTGACATATTCCTTTGCGAAGATGGGATTTGAGTTATCTTGAGAGCTCTTCCTACAAAAATCGCAGTATAGTCACCAGACTTTTACCACAACGGACCATAGGCACAGAACATACATTACTATTAAAAGTCAGTTCAAATACACAACATTTCTTCCCCCTTCAATATGAAACATAATCCTTGTAACGTGACGGCCTCACAATCACTCGACTGGGCCGCGACTGACGGTTGGGTGCTCCGGGCGGATCCACTCGCGGCGATAGTTCAGCTCCTCTCGGGCTAGCCACTTCCCGCAGGTTCGTAGTTCTCTCAGCTCGAAGTTCGGGATCCTCGTTGAACGGCGATCGCTCCAAACCCTCTGACACATTTTGATCAGGACTATGTGCAAAGGATGGTGATTCCGGTTCAGGAGACTGAATGATTTGAGCAGGGACCGGAATCCTTGGCGGGTTACTTTGGGTTTGTGGTTTATCCACGATCTGTTTATTCTGGTCATCTTCAGCATTCTCAATTCTTCTCCTCAGTTGATCAACATGTCGTTTGATTATATTCCATTGGGTAGTTGCACTGTATAAGAGACTGGTCCCGTGCAGTCATGAACTTTGCCCTGCAACCACTTTGGACCAATAGGCAATCGGACAGTAATCAGAAAAAAATATAAAATGTAGTTAGATTGAATATTCATAAATTAAAACGATTATACATAGAATACTTTTATGAAATAGTAATTATTTAAAATTTTAAAGCAACAAATAAAATGTAAAATATATTTACTCTTTGTCGCCTCAATGAAACACCAATCACAACGCGTGACGTCATCTGTAAGTAATATGGAAAGCCACTCGAAAGTATTACTCGTTCACTTTACATTTGCAGACGGCAGAATTAGGAACTAATGTTGTTTTGAAAGTGAAGGCCCGAACACACAACCGAGAATACACGAATGGCCCCGATGTCAATCAGCATCTGACCAATCAGCTGTCTCCGAAGGCAGCACAAGCGCTATGGAGTCCGTAGTACGGACACAGCGACGAATTATGCCTTTCTGACAGTGAGCTGGAGTCGTGCTCTTAAAAGATTAAGATAATATACAATAAAATAGGTCACACCACACGCTATTCACAACATTCACGTACAATATTTCTATTTCTTCTTTGCACTTATCTACTGCTTAATGGTTATGTTCTTACCCCGCCGGGGTTCTGTGTGCTGTTCACCGCCATCTATATCATATTAAACGGTCAGTATATACTGCAAACGCGCGTTTCTCATTCAGTCGGCGGTGACCTCATGTAAGCAGATCGCAGCGCTCCGTCTGCAAATGTAAAGTGAACGAGTAATATATCGCCGTGCCGTGTTGTTGTTGCCGTGCTTAATTCTTGATGTGTTCTGAGTGTGTTTTCTAAGTTCAATTGCTGTTTGAGTAAATAAAGCTGTAAAAGGTCAGGACTGAGGGACAATCATCAATTAAAAAATTGTTGGAAGTGCTTATTGCCTGTTAACGATTTCTTAACATGGAACCAGGATATACGAAAGCCGACAATCGAAATCTTCCACGAGTGGATATTATAATGATTGGCAATTTCTTTGCCAATAATTCGAACTTTTGTGCTGCTGAATTCAGGAATGTGAAAACGTCTATGTAAGTATTTCAACCATTCGTTATTTATTCTAAGTATAAAATAACTATGAAAATAATAAAAAGCATAACCTATTACGAAGTGTAGTTTTTATTTATTTATTTTCGTCAAAACAGTTTAAAACTGTGTGTGACGAGCTGTGGGGAGAAGTTTAGGTTATTAATGTAACTTTTATGAGTTTCATATACTTGCAAGATTAATACCTTTCCTTTTACCTCTTTTCAGATCGGCGAGGCAATCTTACGGTGATGATGCCGTAGGATACGTCCAGCTTCGGCGAGATGCGGATATGCGCACTATCAAGTGTAAGGTGTGTCCCGAACACAAAATTAGGTCAAAATCTTATGCAGCTACCATGATAGTCGACGAAAAAGAGGACAAAATTGTAACTGTCCAGTGCCATGATTGTGTTGCATCAGTGGGAGGTTGCAAACATGCTGTAGCTTTCCTGATGTGGGTCCACAGGAGAAGTGAAGAACCATCCACAACTGAGATTCAGTGTTACTGGAGAAAATCAAAACTATCCCAAGTTGGTACTAGTGTTAAGTATACTACTGCAAGGGAGCTATCAGATAGTAAAAGACAGTGTGCTACACAGACTGCAGTTCAAAATAGTATGCTGACACAATTCTCCAAGCGGCAGCAAAGAGAAAGGTTACAAACTGTGAACTACTGAAGTACAATGACATTACAGTGCCAGAATATGAGAAATTGTCCCTCCATTACTTATTTATAGAACATTGTGATGGTGATTGCGAGTCATTTTTGGGGAAAGTATCCCAGTTCTTTACTGAAAAAAATCTTCAAATGGTTGAAGAAAATACTCGGGGACAGTGTAAAAACCGATTGTTCGGGGCTACTATACACTTAATGTTCATGAGTGGACTGTATGAATGGACTGTATTGTTGAAGTACAGTAGTCCCGAAACCCTTTGATAGCTCTAGGGATTGGCGCAGGAGTGCAGGATGCATATACGAGCAAGTTTCCAGCACAAACAATGTTTAATAAGTAAATGCACAGTATTCACACAGTAAATGCACAAGAAGTACAGAATTAAGATGAAAATTTCTCTTGGTGCATTAATACACCTGTCCAAGCGTAGTTATTGTAGTGACACCTTGGACCGCCGTGGCTACCTTGCGCCGACCAGAAGCAGCCGCGAGTCACATAGTTCAACCAAAATTGCGGGCGCAAACCCACGTAAGAGCGACAGACACAATTACAGCGTGCACTGCCACGATTAAACAATTTATGTGCGAGCCGTATGCAGCTCATTTGCACGATTATACGTTCTTTACACGCTACTGCGCGGAGCCCTGAACACACGCGTCTATCTCGCACGGTGTCTTTATGCGGACTAACGAAGTCGGTTAAGCCGAATTCGGTTGGGGCAGAGACGTTAGGAAAGGGCTCACACGCGTGCAGAGGTGGGGATGGCGATGGCCAATTACCATTTGCCATTTGATCTGGATTTGCAATGATCTGGCAGTTTTTGTCCGTTGCTCCTCCAACGGACCGCGCTGTGGGGGCGAGTTGGGCAGGCGATCACGTACGAGCGGCCGCGCCCGTGCGTTGCCGTCCGTTGAAAAATACGCGGATCAGCGGATGTGAGGGTGATATGTGACACCAGCGGTCAACGGCTGCGCTCTGCCGATTACGCAGTTCAACTGTTCTGCCTTGCTTGTGAACGTATTTATTTCTGCTTTGCTGTGGGCCCGAACACCGATTGTGGCATGAGCTGAGGTATGGGCGCATTACTGCTTCTAAAGCATATGAAGCAAGTAAATGCCATACAGCAGATGGTGCATTAATAGCCATAATTATGGGAGCTAAAATCCTGGACACGAAAGCGATGAAGAGAGGACGGGAATTAGAATGCCAAGTGAAAAAAGCTGTGGCAAAGAAACTAGGCAGGAGAGTGAAAGAATGTGGATTGTTTATTTCCTCGAAATACCCTTTTATAGCTGGTTCGCCTGATGGCATTTATGAGAATAAAACTTGTATTGAAATAAAATGCCCCACCAGTGAAAAAACCCATAAAAACTATTTGAAAGACAATAAAGTGACTGAGAAGTATATGGCACAGATCCAAATTCAGATGTTTGTGACAAATTTGAAAAATTGTTACTTTTGTGTTGCTGATTGGAACTTTGAAGTCACCAGCCATGTAGAAATAATGTTGATTGAATATGACGAAAGTGTACTTCAGCAATATATTTCCAATATATGCCAATTTTGGAAAAAAATGTATATCCAGTTTTGTGTGATAGTGCAAAATAAAATTAGTCAGGCTATTCAATGTTTTTATTTATTCAAAAAATTCACAATAGATGTATCACCTGCTTATATAGAACTTTTTTTTAATTTTATATATATATAATACAAAAAATCTGGTTTTCAGGTTCATTGTTCCAACTCCTGTGCTGTTTGTTTTGTATTGAAAATGCATGCTTTTTGATAATTAGGTGTTAAAAATTAGTTACATTTTGTAGCTTACGGTTTGTTTAAAAATGTTCTTACTCCATCAACCAATGATTAGTAAATTACATTATGGCGTAGCCAGCCATTGAGGCAAGTCACAGCTGAAGACTACTTTAGAACTTCATTATGTATACTGACGTGAAATGGTGTGAATTAAGCAAATTGAATGATACCCTGTTCCAAACAAGATAAAATATTTATTAGGCAATCAACCAATGCACAAACATTACACACACACACCAGCAAAAAAAAATCTCCCCACAATCAACTCCACATAACTCTTTAAAAACCACACAATTTTACAGCATCATTTATCATCACAAATTTAAAAATAAAATAAAAAACATAATAAAATAAAACATTGGACAATCCTCAACTGATAATCACATATGTAAAACTAAAATTAAACAAAGTTAATCAACATCGCTCCTTTGGTGAATTTTTTGAAGGCACTTTTTGACAGTGCAAAATCAATATTATTCTTATTTGCTCTCCAACACTTTCTGTTAATTACAAGACAATGAATGACAAATTTGTCCTAGCAAGTGGCAGTGCATATAGTGCCTTCTGAGGTGTCTCTGAGGAACCTTCAAACAAACATTGGAAAGTAATGCATGACAATCAACATTATTATTAAAAGGATTATAAAATAACAAAAAAATCAATAAGTAATTGTCAAGAAAAATAACATTTTATTTGATGATACTATCCTGTAAATTAATAAGAGCACATGCAATTATCACACAATCATCTAGCACACGAATCAAATTTGAATTTAAAACAGCATGTGGCTTCAACATAGAAAACTCACGAATTCTTTGTATGACCCTTTCAATGTTGATCCTTAAACTCGCGATCTG
>JAHLJT010008934.1:0-22187 GCA_031308135.1 Acheta domesticus
ATTTTCTTTAAACATTTGGTAGAGATAGTGCTAAATGTACTCATAATGCGATAACAAAAAATCCTTTAGCTCCTATTCTTTTCGTTTTTTCAAAAATGGCAACATGTAATTTTTGAGCTTGTCCTCTCAATGTTCCGTTAATATTTACATTATCGGCGATTTTTTCACATTATTATTTTACGAGTATATATGGATTTTAAATACTGTCCAGTAAGTTTCTCCGAAAACACTACCGTTTTTCTGTGGAAAAGTAGCCTCAAATTTCGGCATTTTTTTCAGAATGCGCCAAACGCCATTTTCTCATATATGGATTGCAAATGTTTCTTGAAAACTTTTGTTAACAGATAGTGATTTTTACACTCTTTAATAAGACGTAAAGTTTTTTTGAGTTTTTTTTCAAAATTATAAAAAAGTAAATTTTTTGAAATCTCTCATATCACTTTAATTGCACATTATCCGCAAATTGTAAAGATATTATATTTGTGAGTGTATGTGCTTAAATACTTTGAATAAAGTATTATCCAACTCAGTGATTTTCTCTGAAAATGAGCTTCAAATTTCGCTTTTTAGTAGCGCTAAAACGCCAATTTTTCTTTAAAACGTACATAATTTTTAAAAAGAAAATCGTCATTTTAGGACTAGGTTTTTGGGTTCCTTATATTCTTAAATTTTTTAATAGTTCCGTTTCCAGCAATAGGAAAACCGAAAAATTAAGAAAAATGGACAAAAAAATGTAGTTCGTGGCGGTGATAGATGGGCGGCTGGCAAGAAAGAGTATGTGGCGATTTTCCCATAGCTAGCGAAACGCCAAGGAAATAGAAAAAAATACGGGAAGTCTGTGCCATTCCTGTGCACTACTAGTTGCGCGCAGCATTACATGACTTTACCTATACAACGTATATCACTCCGTGTATACGTACGTATACGGGAAAGTGAAAAATTAGTATTGTTGAAGGGAAATGTGTGCAATTGTCCCAATTGTAAATCCAACAGTTTTTAAAATAATATTCTAAAACTGGATCATTTTGGTTTGTATTTTTGTATTTTCAAAAGTATTTTAAAAAAAATTTTTTTATTTTTTTATCAAAATGCTTTTATGGAGTTTTTTTTTATTTGTTTCTAAAATACTTTCCGAACGAATTATTTTGTATTTGCAAACTTTTTTTGAAGTATTTTGGCCCAAATCTGATAATGCATCATCACGTTTTCATGCGATCGCAATGATTTGCCCAGAAAGATGCGCTAGATGTTGAATCATTTCGAAACAAGAGCAGCAAGTTTCCCTGCCAAGATTTTATACTCTTCGTCCTCATAAGGCTTGTTTTAATTGGCTAGCCGGAAACCTGTGGTGGCAATGTGCTCAGTCTCAGATATATCCCTTTGGGAAGCTCCGTGGCGCAAGTATAGATTATGGTTTCGTTCCTGTAGCAACGTCGGAAACTAAATGTTGGCGAATTTGGAATCCTTCCGTATTTTGCAACAGATACTAAAAGTTTGCTAAAAAAATAAGAAACGGATGTACCACCCACCAGATGCAAAGAGGATTGGAACGAGAGTAAATAGTACAGTTACAGACCGGAAAAAATATTTAGTATTAAACGTCAAAATATGTACAGTCGATGACACAAATTCTGGGCGATACCCTATGCGGCCAAATCTGGCCTTTCCACAGCTTGGACAACCACGTCTGGGCACTTGACCAATCCCGGAGCCTAGGCAAAGCGGCTCTTATCATTGGCTTTTGCGCCAAGATTCAGACACTTCCCCCTTCCTCCCCTTGAAGATTTTCCTCCTCGTTATCTCAAAGGGGCGGAGCAATTTTTGAGGTGATTGACGTCGGCGTCGCTGCTTCGCTATCGGGGAGGGGAGCAGGTAAGTTAACGCAGGCGAAACGGACGCTGACGACCCACGCGCCAGCCGGTCATGGGGCAAGAGCAATGGCATTTTTATCGAATTCTTTATACATAAATGGCAAATGCGAATATACATAGCAAATGTTAATTTTTATTTGTGGAAATCTTCACTCAAGTTAAATATTTTATTAACTATTTTTGAATAACCACCTGTTAAAAAGAAGAATAAATTAAATTAGAAGAAAAAATAAAGTCTTAAAATGTTACGATTCGATGTAATTTTCTTAAAACGAGCTATTAAGAAAGTAACAAAAACGTCTTTGAATAAACTTGAAAGATACTGAGTTTGTAGCTAAGAAATTTCAATGCCGTTACAATTTTCCAGTTAAAATGTTTAAATGGAACACAGGTGTTCTCAAAGGTACTATTTTCACAACTTATATTATGTTTTAGTGTGACCTCCATAAACAGTGTCTGGAGTATTATGTTCGATTGGAGGAGCTCCATCACAATCCAAAGAAACTCCAGGAAACTCACTTTACCACAGTTATCGATATTCAAGTAAGGCACCGTTTTATTCACAGGAATCACACGGTCCTTGTTTTCTATTGTTTTGTGAAATAATTTTTGCCTTTGTAAGGTATACGCATGAGGAATATTTTCTGCCTAGAAGAGGAATCCCAATACAATAATGTGCATCAAACATCATAATTCATTTGATTTTAGATAGACACCTACAACATCAGTGTTTTCATGAACTCGCAAGACTCCAAATCCGAACAATTGATCTATTTTATTTACTATTTACACAAATTCAACTTCATAGTTTCTTAAAATAAACGAAACGTGAATTGTGCTTAATCACCTTAACAATTGCGTAGTGCAACATTATTGGCAAAATTGCCAGAAAAGATATGACAAATACATAGATTGATTTTAAATCATATGATGATTATGATTAGGGTTTAAAGGCGCTTCAACATGTCATTGGAGCTCGTGCCAATCAGTAAAATAATTTTTATTTATTATAAATTGAGTAAAAATATAGTAAAGTCTGACTAATTATGAATGAAATAACTGATAAAGAGAATGTTTCATGAACAATAAAAAATCAGTTCATAGAAGCATTTTAAAAATCACCCTCATCTCTCGCGATGTCCTTCTCCGAATACCGCTTAAATTATTGCAGTGCACGAGAGCATTCTATAGGGTAAGGTCTGTTCATTTCTTGCAAGTGCGGAGTGGGCAAACGCGATAAGATGTCCTTGTAAGAAGGGGCAGTGCTCGATCCGAAGGTGAATGAAATTACTTCCTCGCGCCTTGAGCCACGCATGACGACCAGGTTTTTATGGGGTTCTTGATCCTTGTGAGTTTGAAATAAGAATTCGGTCACATCTTTTTGCCATGCACGATATAACCTTTTAATGTTAATGATAAGAGTAACTTATTCATTTTACTCTATTAATGTTACTGTGTTTTTTTAAAAAAATCATCTGTTAAAAAATCAGTGGTGCTTAGATATAGTACAAACTTCCTCGTACTATCTGTGAGTGTTATAATTGTAACTCACATAATATACTAATATTAAGGGGATAATATTAGGGTTAGAATTTTCAGCTTTCATGATTTTTCGGGAGAGGTTGAGATCAATTCCACGATTTATTATAATTTTTAACGATTTTAACGACGCGAACGCATGGCAGTACTGCCGGTAAGCTTGAACGTCAGTGTGCCTTTATTCGCCACAGTGTAAACAAGTTTTGTTTCTGAGTGCTACACATGTCGAGTTGCAGCTGAAGCACACAGAATTCATGTTGAGATTTACCGTGAACATGCGACATGCAGAGATTGGTTTCGACGCTTCAAAAATAACGCTTTGATCTTTGAGATAAAGAACATACTGGCGCACCGAAAACTTTAAAGACAAAGAGTTGGAGGCATTACTTAATGAAGACGCATGTCAAACGCTAGCTGACATCGCAAACCTGTTTGAAAGCATTAGGAATGATCCAGAAGCAAGGGCATTGGGTGCCGAATGAGTTTAAGTCGAGAGATGTCGAACGGCGTTACCTCACGTGTGAAATGCTACTTCAACAGCAGAGAAGAAAAGATTTTTTGCATCGTATCGTGACTGGCGATGAAAAGTGGATACAGTAAGCCTAAGGGTAAAAGATCGCGGGGTAAGACGGCCACGCATCGACATCTTGCGCAAAGCCAAATATCCATGATTTGAAGCTTCTCCTCTGCATTTGAGGGGATCAGCTGGGTGCAATTTATTACGAGTTTCTCAAACCAAACGAAACTATCACGGAATATCTCTATCGACTGCACTTGATGCGCTTGAGCCGACCTCTAAAGAAACAAACGACCACTTTACGAGCAGAGATAACACAAGGTGACTTTGTTACACGACAACTCTCGGCTACATGGTGCGACACCGGTGAAAACCTACTTGAAAACATTTAAATGGGAAGCCCTGCCCCACCCGCTGTATTCACCAGACATCGCCCCTTCAGATTATCACCTATTCTGTTCAATGGCACATGGTCTAGCGCAGCAGCTCTTCCATTCGTATGAAGATTCCAAAAACGGGTTGATTCTTGGATAGTCCCAAAAGACATCGTTTTTGCAATGCGGAATTCTTCTGTTGTCAGAAAATTGGGCAAAAGTAGTAGCTAGTGATGGGCTATACTTTGAGTGGTATATTGTAGTACCACATACTATATTATTTTTTTTATTACGCCAGAGCGTCAAAGATTGAAACTGGTCACAAATGACCAACCATCAATTTACATATATTCTTAAATCTAAGTTAAAATATTATTTACATGTTCACTCAATAGTGTAGTATGTATTTAATTCACAATATAAAAATAAATTTATTGTCAATATTAACTTAATTCAAAGGGCTTGGTCCTCTTTAGTCTCCTCCGCTGGTTATGGTTATCCAACAGTTGAATGGCTTCTAAGTTAACATGTTCATGCAGTCTCATTTCATGTTTGGCAGCGAATCTTCTAATTTCACTTGACACATAGGGAACTCCAAGATCACGATGTAGATCCCTATTTCTAATGTACCACGGGGCATTTACAATGTTTCGCAGTACTTTGTTTTGGAAGGTTTGTATTGATTTCATATTGTTTTCCTTGATGCATCCCCAGAGTTGGACACCATAGAGCCAAATCGGTTTCAAGATTTGGTTGTAGATTAAGATTTTGTTGTGTATGGACAGTTGAGAAGCACGTCCCAAAAGCCAGTACAATTGTCTATATTTAAGATTTAATTCATTCCTTTTCTTTTTCACGTGTTCCTTTCCATTGCAGTTTAATATCTAATGTCATGCCTAAGTATTTAGCAGTGTTTGCGTAAGGTACTTTAAGGCCATTTAACATGAGAGAAGGGGTGCTTACAATTCTCTTGTTTGTAAAAGTTATGTGCACTGATTTTGACTCATTTAATTTGATCTTCCAAATTTTTGTCCAAGAGTGTATTTGATTACAAGCATTTTGTAATATGCCTATGGCCTCCTGCACGTCTGGGTGCGTAACCATCAGGGCTGTGTCATCAGCAAAGGTCGCCACAATTACGTTTTCGTTTTGTGGGATATTACTGGTATACAATGAGTAGAGAACGGGCCCCAAAATACTTCCTTGTGGCACTCCTGCTCTTATCTCTTTTAGCTCTGAGTATTCTTATTCTACTCTGACCCAAAAGAGTCTCTCAGATATGTAGGATTTTAACAGTGTTACATACTGTGTGGGTAATTGCTTATTTAGTTTAAAAATCAACCCCTGATGCCAGACCTTATCAAACGCCTGGGCTACATCAAGACAGATAGCTGAACAGACCAGTTTTTCTTCTAATGTTTCCTCTATTGTATTGATGATTCTATGGACTTGGTCTATTGTAGAGTGTTTCTGTCTGAATCCGAACTGATGGTTTGGGATCAATATTTTTCTTTCAATTATTGGTTTTAACCTTTTTAACAGCAACTTCTCAAGACTTTTGAAATGATGGGCAGCAAAGATATTGGCCTATAAGACGTGCTATACTATAAGCTTTATACTATAAAAAATAAAGCTTTATTTTTCACACAAAAAACAGCGATAACTTATTCAAACACCTTATAATTTATTGAAAATATGTCTGGTCAGTATTATTGGCAGTGAAATTATAGAGTTTGATTGAATTGGAAGTGATTGTTTAGATATTTTTGGGTTTAATAAACTAAATGTAGCTGAATATTGCGCTACAAAAAGTAAAACATTCCGAAATTTCATCTACGAAATATCATCTTAGAAAGTAAAACATTCTAAATTTCATCTAAGTCTTCACAGACCCGATTTATTTGAACAGAGTACTACAATCACTTTCATTAATCGTCAATCATGTAACATTGAGTTTCCTATGTGTATATTGGCGTATATACTGATATATTTGTGTATATTACATTATATTATATCATATTACAGTATCAGTACAATATAACACTGCAACTGCATCCTGAGGGGCAGACATTTGGCAGTATTTGGTGTTCAAAGAGACTGGCAAATTTGAAACGCATTTTTGGAGATGTTGATATTACGAGGCATTCTAAACTAGTAAAAACGCGAAAGAACTAATTATCAGAAACAATTTCACAATTGTGAGTTTGAACTTGCAATTATCGTCGGACGAAGGTTGAAGATGTCTTGTGTAAAGCAGAAACCTTGCCTGTAACCTACTCTGTTGTCAGTGAACAGAGCATTAATTTATTTTTACTATCTTGTATACTTATACGTATATACGGAATGATATACGTAGTACAAGATATATTACTTGTATGCTTGTCTATAGAAAGTTATATAAAGCTATGGGAATTAGGTTTTGAAATTTCAACGGAAATGCACGTTCATGGGTCTTCTTTTATAAAAAAAAGAGTTGTTTTTTCAAATGTCCGACCGTCTGTCCGCGTGTCTTGTCTGTCTGTCAATGAACAACACTAGCACCTAAACCATTCGTAGGTTACGTATGATTTTTGCCAAAATGAACATTCCTTGATCGATCTGACCAAAATCGAGAACCTACAATTTTTAAAAAAAATTATTTTAATTTCGGGTGCTTCATTAAAAAACTTCCGGACATTTTCAAGTTTTCTCAAAAATGGCTCCACAGTTTTTCTTAGTAATTCTTCTAAGAATACAGTGAAATAACCTGATGAAAATGGCATAGATCTATTTCCATGGTTATCTCTCAATTTTCGAAAATTATCAAAGATTGAATTCTTTCGGCGTGTACCTACAAAGTGGAAGATGGAGTTTTCTAGATGAAATTAGTACTTCACAAAGAGTACTTAATAACTATTATGTAATACTTCCTTTGAAGTTATTTGAAGCACTTACAGTCATAAATATAATAATCTTTACAAATTGCTGGTAATGTGCATATTAAAGATGTGAGAGATCTTAAAAAAACATTTATATAATTTTTGAAAAAACAAATAAATAACTCAAAATAAACTTTACTGCATATTAAAGAGTGTAACTAGCACTATCCGTTACAAACGTTTCAAGAAAAAAATTGCAGCCATATGTGAGAGAAAAGCGTTTGAGCGTTTGTGGAAAAGCGGAATTTTAAGCTACTTTTTACAGAAAACGGTTTTGTTTTCGAGAAACTTTACTTGACATTATTTAAAGCACTTAAACTTGTAAATATAATGATATAAACAAATCGCCAATAATGTAAATATTAACGACCTGAGAAACAAGTCAAAAAATTACATTTTTGCAATTTTTCAAAAAACAATAAAATAGAGCGATATGGAGTTTATGTCATCTTATAGGGTACATTTAGCTCAATCCCTACCAAAAGTTTAAAGAAAAAAGTTGGAGCCGTTTTTTGAGAAAATCATGTTTTTTAAATTTCTTTTAAAATTGCACATATTGCACGCAATATTGCGCGAAAACTACTAAATTTTTCAAAAAAGTGTACATGACCTTAAGGAAAGAACTCGCTATGAAGAACAAATTTTATTTGAATGAAAAATGTCTATCTTCAATTTTGTATTTGGAGGAAGACGCCGAATAAAATTCAAACTTGTGCAATATTCGAAAATTCAGAGTTATCCGTGAAAATCGGACCTATGCCACCTTAATAAGTGTATTTTTACTCTATTCATACAAGAAATTTAAGGAAAAAAATTGGAGCCGTTTTTGAGAAAATTTTGAAAATCCCCGGGGGGCTTCATATAAAGTACCCCCAAATTTTGAAGAATCGTTTTCAAAATCTCAAAGCTTTGACTAGAATCAGATCGATCGGGGAATATCCATTTTAGAAGAAATCGTATGTATGGTTTGGGCGCTAGCAGTGTTCACAGAACGGACGGACGGACGGACGGACGACTCTTAATTTAGCAACTGGTTTTATCCACTTTTTCGTTCTCACGGCCCGGGAATGAATTTTTTTCTGCCAAAAACTCGCCATTTTTTCGCGCAGCATTACATATTTTTCCCTATACTACGTATATCACTCCGTGTGTACGTACGTATAATGGAAAGTAAAAATCATTAATAACAAGGAATCGGAAAGTAAACGATCGTAGTGGTATAACCCCCAAAAAGGCCTATGAAAGTGAAAATAAGGGGAAGTGAATGATCTTGTGAACGAGTAGTTGATTAACGTTCATACAAAAAACTTTCCAAGTTTTGTGTTGCAAGTATGATAAAATGGTTTCTTCTCGCAAAAGAAGGGAATGTTTAGAAGATTATCGACGTTGTTATTTGGAATTGTTTTGATTCCTCATCAACAAAAAAAAACTGGCGAGGTTTTGCCAGATTCGATCGCGCGTTCCTCCGTTCACAATTCACTCGTCTAAGCCGTTACCCTAAGACGTATTCGTTCTTTGTAACGGGTTTATTTATGGGACGAATTGTATCTGAAAATTTATTGAACTTTTGCATTTGTGAAATTTAAAATATTAAATAAATTACTCTTATGTGACAATAAGAATGCAGTTCAATTTACGTGACTCTATAGAATAATACAGTCTACTTATAAATATTTCAGTTCAGCGTTATATTTTAATTCTCGCTGGCAGTCGCTTGGCTCTCAGACTCGCAGAGCTGAGGCGTTATCTTTACCTGCCCTACGGGCAAGGTGAGATGAGGAGAGGTGATAACTAAAATTCCCTGACGAGTTTCGACACTCAAAAGTTCAGAATTCACTTGCAGCAAGAAATAACTAGAAATCTATGTAATATTTATCGCCTTCAAGAAAAAAAACACCTACAGTCACTCAATTTATTCTCCAACTGTTTACCCCTTATAATCTAATAAAAAATATCTCTTATTTTCTCGCATTATTGGTAATGGACAATTAGTACATTACATTTTCCCCCTAATAGCACTTCATCCTTCTCTTAAAACTCTTAACGAGACGACGAACGAGAGACTGTAGAAAATCATACCTTAAATTATTGAAAATCAAAAGTTTCATAAAAATCTCACTTCTACAGCTAGTTTGCATTTTTGTGCTCCATACGTACAAACGTTTACAGGGAATGAAAAAACGTACCCCAGTCAGAATTTGAACTAGAGCCCTCAGGCTCTACCACAAGCAAATGCTCTACCACTTCGGCTAGGAGACGGCTCTTCAAAATTTCACTAATGCAGTATTTTGCTTAGTAGGATGTCGTTGACAATAGAAAATTGTGTTGAAAAAATTCAGAAACTATTCGAAACTGAAACTTAATTGTGAATTAAATTTATTTAAAATCTAATATTGTAGAAAAGATTGGATTAGAATATAAATCTCAAGCTTCAATATTGAAGACATTTTGGGGGGTATTTTATATCAAGCTCATTAGACATTTTTTAAAATTTCAAAAAATGGCACGAAATTTTGTATTAAGTTTTGACTTTGGCTAGAGTAAATTCGTTTAAGAAAATGATGCAGGTCGAATTTTCGTTGAAATGCCTGATTTTTAAAAAATTGAAGAAATTCTTCATACCACTACAATTATAAAGATTTGTTTAAAAATGAAATCTGTTCATCATAGTGATTTTATAATTAATAGTAAATAATCTTATTGTTGTCGGTCGTGGTTATTGTATGATGTAAATAATATCCTTATGAAAAGAAATAATATATTTAAGGAAGGTAATAAATTTAACTTAGAACTAACAAACACACTTCTTTACTTTAAGAAGTTTTTATCACTTATCATGGTTTTCAGTGCTTTCGTACATAAAAAGAAGAATAAAAATAAACGTTTCGCGCCATTTCTGAGAAAGCAAGTATTTAAAATTTATATTGCCCGTCAAATGCAAAATTACTGAAAAACTATTCATTTTTTTCAAAAAACTAAACATGACTTGCTTTGAAGATCTGTTTAACAGATTTCACTAAGAAAAACACTTATGTTCATAATTCTACTTGTAGAAAGACACTGAAACAAAAATTGAATTTCTCCAATTTTTTTAAAAATCAAGAAATTTATCGAAAATTTGACCTGCATCATTCTCTTAGCGACCTTACGCTAGCTGAAGTCAAAAATTTAATCAACAATTTTGTTGCCATTTTTTGAAAATTTTTAAAATGTTCCAGGTGCCAGGCTCCAGGTTCTATATAAAGTACATACCAACATTGAAATATCGGTTACAAATTCAACGGACCGCCACAACATCCAGCTAGAATGGGGAATATCAATTTTGGAGAAAGTCGCCTGATCCGTTTAGGTACAAGCGTTGTGTACAGACGGGCAGACAGGCGTTTTTACGTCAGTCAAGTTTTGGGTATCAAGAATCCACAAAACATGGATTCTGGCGATATGTGTTAGATAATTTTTTTCTAGATTTAGCAACACTCTGGATTTATCCTCTTCTTCTTTACCAGGGTACGGCAATTAAATGTTTTTCTGTTGAAAAGTCCCGTTTTCCCCCAGGATTACGATACTTTCTCTATACCACTTTAGCAGTAGCGATAGTGTAAGAGTAATGACATTTTTTCAATTTATGTGAATGAACACAGCAAATTGCAAATGATTGTTTGATTGATTGATTAAGTTTTTAAGGAGCGTTAACTAAAATGTTAATTAGTGCCATAAGTGAGGTCCATGGTATATCTGAGAGGTGGCGGTGTTTTGCCTTTGCTGCAGCCGTAGATCCGGCGCCCACCTACACTTCGACATGCAGAGATTCCCTACACACGTATCTCCCCCACCGTAGCAACACCCCCAGTCGCGACAAGATCCAAGACTCCGACTGGTCTCTCGTCATGAGTGATAGAGTTGTGCTTGTAAGTTTATGTGTGTGTGTGTGTGGCAAGAAAGAAAAAGGAAAGATTACATACGGTCCATTATCCTTTTGTTAAGTTAATGTCTGTTTTTTTCTGGTATTATTCGGAGAAAGCAGGGAAATATACTGCATCAAAGGAGGCGATAACTGGAATTCTCCTCCAAACAGTAGCTAAATTCTACCCAGCAGTGGCGTAGCGTCAGGGGACGCTGAGATGCTGAGCATCCCCGTATATAAGAACCTTAAATACTGTATTGATAATCTTACAAGTGGTCTGTTGAGTGAAACACGTTTTGTATTAATTTTAAATTGATTTCCTATGATTGAATTCGGCGGCTGTTGAAGCTGGCCTCTGATTGCTTGGAAGCTAAAATACTTCAGCGTCTGCCGCAGATTGCGACGAGCAATGACGCATGCGCAGATGCGAGGTTCCCCTCTCCCCTCTTCACCCCTGGCCCAGAGAAACCCGACTGCTTTACGCTAGCGTCTACTGCGGAAAGAAGCTCGTTTGTGCACGAGAGCGCAGCACACTTCAGGCGTTCAGTAAATTATCTTTCTCTCTCTCACTCGGGAGTCCCCGCTTGGTCATGGGTACAAACTGTAGAAATAGTGCCTGACTACTATTTCTTAATTAATATCCAAGAAATTGTATTATCTCTTAAATAGATTACATATTATTAAGTCTGCAATGTATAAATTAACAAATGGTCTTATTGCCATTCGCGTATAAGAATTAAAGCTGAGCCATTGTATAATTTGCTTTCAAGACATCGGCAGCCCTGACTGCTGTGAGGATTTTGTGGGAAGCGCCTACACCGTCGTAAGCAATCGAGATCGTGGAAGTAGTCCCAGTGTATCTGCCTTGTGTTGCGTTCGCCTGTTAGATGAAGTAGTTGATAGTGACATTTGTGTGTTATTGTTGAGCATCCCCAAACGTGTGAGTCACGCTACGCCACTGCTACCCAGACATAAAAACTACACTCAAACATCCTCCACAGTTGCGATTAGACCCTTAGGTCTTCATGTCAACAAAGCTGCATGGACAACAATGATGTCACTGGGCTATCGCAGCCGGTGGAAAGTGCTGTTAAAAACAAAGTCTCATTTCCATTATCTATTCTTTAATTTTCCAATATTACAAATATTAATTGACAGTATTTGTGTAGTAATGATGTCTGTGAATGTCTAACGTTATACACTGCGTTAGCCGAATAATAAGAGAACATCGCGATAATCTCCGCTTCCTGATATTGCGAATTCCATGGAGTTGGTAGATAATTTTCCTTCTATGATTGTGATTTAAGTATCAATTTATCGAATTCATTCTGATTAATAAATATCGTTGGAAGGCCAATAAAACGAGCCATTTTTGCCCGCAATAGGACAACCAGAAGCCTCTGATCTCTACCATTTGACAGAGACATACAGTAGAGGACAGACGAGAACGTTGTATAGAGGAAGTAATATGGTGATTCATTGATATCGATTAATTGATTAGTGCTTCCGGTCACGTAACGAATTAAGTAATTAGTCCCGTAAGTGTAGTGCATGTGTTTCCCCCTGAGGGATGTTCATCTTTCACCGCTGGATGGTGAGACCCGGCACCGAACTACCTCTCGGCTAGTGGTGTTTTTCCCCAACCAGATACCTCCCAGCAACGGCGCGGCGTCAGAGCCGGGACCAGCTCTAAGCTCCCGACCGGTCTCCTGGCACGTCTGTCAGTGTATTACATGTAAATGTGATGTGTGTAAGTAAAGGTGACGACAGAACAAGGAAAAGGGAATGGAAGATCGCGCGTAGACCGTACTGCTTCGTATTCGTGTGTTTTGGATCCGAAAAAACATGCAAAACTACCCATAAGAGCAGCCGACCGCTGGAATTCCCCTCCACACAGCGAATGAACTCGTCCTAGCTATCTAGCTAAAGTCGATGATCCTGCCACGGTCGGGGCTCGAACCTAGGACCTTCCGATCAGCGGCACTGCAGTGCACTGATATCATCTTGACGAAAATACATAACCGAACTAGTTGAGAGTCTAATTTGATTCTGATAAAATAATTTTTGGGAGTACATCATAAAATGCAACGTAGGGTAACTTTATATATTTATTGGGTTATGTATAATTGTATTCTAGTGTTAAATTAAAGTATATATTCAAGATATAATTCTATCTTTAGATACAAGTTGAGAATTTTCACTTTGTAGATATCCTTTCAGAAACGTGGCAGACTGATATTATAAATGTGGGAAAGTGATTAATCTTGTGAACGAACTGTTCATAAACGTACGTACAAAAAATCCTCAGTATTGTGATAAAGTTCAATCAATCTGCTTATGAAATTGCTTATACTATTTTAGTTAAAGAATTCAATCTAACTACTCTTGCTGAAGAGAAGAGTCTTTGCTGAACAATTGTTCTTATTTAAAATAGTTAATGGTCTATCAGATAGCAGTGAATTGCTGTCACAATTGTCATTTAATGCACGAGTATCAAATTTAGAGGACGAGAATTATTATATTTCAATAAACCAAATACAACACCTCACAAATATTAACCACTCTTGAGAATGTCTTCAAAATTCAATGAATTCAGTAGAGTGTGGGATTTAGAATTTAGTTTTTCTTTGCTAAAAATATAAACAGAATTTAAATAAAATATTGAATGATCACTGAATGTGGATTTATTGTGTTAAGTATTGCTCGCTATTATGTTCCGATTATTCTGAAGATGCGTTTACCATTTTTGTATAGTGTCATTTTTATACTAATTTCTGTTCCTTTTTTGTAATGACTGTTTTGTAGACATGTTTCGATTTTTGTTTATCTTATTGGTGTGTTATGTTTTATAAGTTTTGCTAAAAGATTTATTCTTGTAACTTCTGTAATTTAGTTGTTTTTCATTTGAAACTGTTTTTATTATTTTGTATCTTTTGTATATTTTTCCTAGTAATGCCTACTGTAATTGAGGCTTTTGCCCTGTTGTGGGTTATTAAATAAATAAATAATGAATAAATAAAATTGTTTCTTCTCGCAAAAGAAGAGAATGTCTACAAGATTCTCGACATCGTCTTTTGGAATTTATTTTCATTGCTTGTCAAGTAAAAAAAATGCCAGGGTTTTACCGGATTTGAAAACGCAATTCTCTATTCTCCCGTCTCGAGTCCAGGCTATTGCGCCACTAACACAGACATATGCAGTTCCGCGAACTGATGCAGTTTAGAATCATACGCATTCGTGTCTTTACATTCATTGATTTTCCCTATTTCTGTAACTTAAAAATATAAATAAATTACCTCTGAAAGACATTAAGAATGCAGAGCAATCTACGCAATCCTATGAAATAGTTAATTCTAGTTATAAATGTATCGGGTTCAACGTAATAGAATTGTCGCTAGCAAGCACTTTGTTCCTAGGGTTGCGCTCAGGTCTTATCACCTTTCGCCTCTGTCCAAGGTGAGATTGGTAGACGTGATAAGGTTGAAGTAAATGTAGTAGACAAGTTTCGACAGCGTCCGAAATTCAGGAAAGAAGAATTAAGAAATTATGTAGTTTGCAGCAAGTAATCACAGAATCTAAAAATCATATATCGACTTCAAGAAAAACACCTATCATCACGCAGTTATTTCACCTACACACATTCAAATAAAAAAGCTCTTAGTTTCTCGTATTATTGGTGATGGTTGATTAATATATTTCAAATTTTACACTATTAACACTTCATCCTTATCATTAAACTCTTAATCAATCGATGACCGAGAGATTCGAAAAAAATATATACCTTAAATTTTTTAAATCGAAAAATTTATAAGAATCCCACGTCAACAATTAATTTCGAAGTATTGTGCTCCACGCGTACAACATTTTCAAAAATAAAAAAAGGCCACGAGTAGGCCAGAACTTCAACTCGAGTCCTCTGGTTTTCGAATCAATTACCCTACCAACTGAGTTAGCTCTTCCCATACTCACTTTGGCACTATTTTGCACGTTAGGAGGTTGGTGACACCATACTATTCTCTCTATAAGTTGCAAAAAGCTACTCGTGTTTTAAAAACAAACTTGTAAATTAAATTTATTTCAAAATTCAATTTTGAATCAGATTGCATTAAGAAATACATCTATAGCTTGTGAATTGAAGAGATTCGGGTTCGAAGAAACATTTCATTGTCACCATATAACTCAAAATTATGGGAAAACTACTAAAGTTTGAAGAAACTAACATTAAAGATATAATATTGAAGAATAATTGCATTAAGAAAGATCTTAATGTGTCATTAATAGTGTAGTAATAGTGTAGTTGTGGGAGGATATGGAAAATTTTTAATCTTTTGAATGGTCGAAATCCCAAAGGTTTTATTGAAAATCGGACCTTCTGCCATAAGGTGAAGCGAAGTTCTTACTCGCGGAAACAGTTAATAAAAACTATGGCGTAGGCAAGAAAATCTCATTTTTACTTTCCCGTATACATACGTAATATACGGAGTAATACACATAGTATAGGAAAAGTTATGTAATGCTGCGCGATAAAATGGCGGATTTTAGGCAGAAAACATTCTGGCTGGGGCCTGATAACAAACTAGTGGTGCTACAGAATGGCACAGACCTTCCCGTTATTGTTTTCTATGGGTCATTCCATATTAAATCACCACAGTTCATTTTACATCACCATCTCAGATTCAAATGACTTTTTTAACATAGGTAGTATGAATGAAGAATAAGAAAACTACAAATTTTGAGTAAAAATATTTCAACCCGTTTCTGAAATACAGCCATTAAAATTTTTGCAAAATTGGCTTCCCGAAAAGTTTTTTAATTAATGTAGAACCTCACCAAATTAAGATAGAGTGCTGGAACAGATGTCAATTTTGCAGCTTTCTTTAATGGCCTTTTATATGATATACAACTCAATAGGGGTAGCGTTCATTACGTTTTTCAAATTTGAATTTAAAATTTTGATTTTGAGTTTTTTTCAAAATGCCTCATCTTCAAAAACATTGAAAAAATTCTATAATAATCTTTGAATATATCCAAACAGATGGTGCAAGTTTAAAAATGGGACTGCAATGGGTTCATATGGTAAATCGTTATTTAAAATGCACAATATTTACTTACTCTAGATTTTACTGATTTAAAATGCATTTAAATTTCAAAATTATAAGACCTAATATATATACAAATTATTTTTAGTGTTTTTTGTTGGTGAGTGTGTTGTGTTTTATTGTTATATTTTATTGTTATTATTATATTATTATTATTATGATTATTATTATTATTATTAGACTGCGGAACTTTCATCCAATTGCAAATGTTTTGACGTGCATATCGAAAGAAATGTATATAACTTTATCTAGTCACCGAAACTGAAACTATCTACCCTATTTTTATTTTGCATTTGTGCAATTTTTTAGTTTTAAATGCGTATTTTAATGTATGCGGTATATTTTAGTGCATGTATTCCAGGTTTTTGTGGAGAAGAGGAATCGAGGTCAGATCTTTTCGGGTATCTCTCTTTCAACTTAGAAGTGGCTTCTTCTGACAACGCGGCTAGAAAATTGAACTTCCTTAGTACCCTTCGCACGGTTTCGGGATGTAGTTTCTTGCCATTCCAATTTATAACTGTGGAGTAACTTTTTGGTTCATTAATACGAGGGTCCTTCCTGTATTATTTTCACAACAAGATTCTCTTCTGGATCAGAAAAGTCTTCGGACGTTCTCCTCCGGTTTGCAGTTCAATCGCCTATTCATTAATGAACCATGAGATTGTCACTCACTGTGCTTTTTTCCATTAATGGCATTTTGCAAAATTTTGGGCATCATTAACCCTTTGATGATGGTAAATAACCAGCTGACGCTGCTCAAAGTTGGTGTTCATTCCTCAACGATTCATTTCGCTTAAATGTTTAGTTTCCATGTATCTGGTTCATCACTGAAAGGTGACCTGGTTTGTTTTATTTTCGGTGATAGATAAGTTATATACATTTCCTTTCGATATGCACAGTCAAACATTTGCAATTGGCATGAAGTTCCGCGGTCTAATAATAATAATAATAATAATAATAATAACAATAACAATAACAATAAAACACAACACACTCCCAACAAAAAACACTAAATAATAATTTGTGTATATATATAGATATTATATTATTATATTATATATATATTAGATTTATAATTTGAAATTAAATGCATTTTAAATCATAAAATTCGAGAGTAAGTAAATATTGTGCATTTTAAATAAAGATTACCATATGACCCATTGCAGTCCCATTTTAAAACTTGCCCCATCTGTTTGGATATATACAAAGATTATTATAGAATTTTTTTCAATTTTTTTGAATGAGCATTTTGAAAAAACTCAAAATCAAAATTTAAATTCAAATTTGAAAAACTATTGAACGCAAACCCCTATTGAGTTGATAATCATATAAAAGGCCATAAAGAAAGCTGCAAAATGACACCTGTTCAGCTCTCTATCTTAATTTGGGTGAGGTTCTACATCAATTTAAAAATGTTCGGGAAAGCAATTTTGGCAACTTTTACATGGCTGTATTTCAGGAAACGGGTGGAAATATTTTACTCAAAATTTGTAGTTTTCTTATTCTCCATGCATACTACCTATGTGTCAAATTTCATCTGAATCTAAATGGTGAGGTAAATTTTAATTAAAACTGTGTTGATTTAATATGGAATGACTCCTATTTCTTTTGATGTGGCTAGCTGTTCGAAATTGACGATATATATTTTGCAAGTGCCATCTATCGCGCCGCCCAAATTTACATTTTTACATTTTTAATTTTTCGGTTTCTTAATAATAGAACGGAAATACTACTTTTTAAGAATATTCAGAACAGTGAAAGCTTCGTCCTTAATGGCAATTTTCTTTGAAAAATTTGAAGCGGTTTTTAAATAGATGGCGTTTAAGTGTTACTCTCCTGCAAATGCAAAATTTGAAGCTCTTTTTCACAGGAATCAATTTGTGTTTTTCGAAAAACATTATTTGAAGTCATTTAAACGCACTTAAGTCGCAAAGAAATAGTGTTTACAAATTATGAGAAAGGTTGTATATAACGGTTGATATCTTTCAAAAAATTTTACGTTTGTGTAATTTTTGAAAAAACAAAAAAATACCCCAAAATAAACTTTACGTACGTCATATTAAAGTGCAAATTACCACTATCCGTTCGAAAAGTTAGAGAAAAATTTGGGGACGATATTTGAGAAAATAGCGTTTTAGCGAAGTTGGAGAATTTTGGGCTAGTTTTCACAGAAAACGGTGTGAGTTTTCGACAAACTTTATTTGACATTATTTAAAGCACAATGTACTCATAATATAATGTTAACAAATTGCCGTTATTGTAAATATTAACACCGTGGGAGACAAGTCAAGAGTTTCATTTTGGTAAGTTGTGAGAAGGAATAAAAGAAAAGTGCAACATGACGTATAGTCATCTCGTAGAGTTACATTAGGTTCTATGACTACCAAAAGTTGAAAGAAACAATTTTGGAGCCGTTTTTTGAGAAAATCTTGTTTATTTATTTTTTTTTCAAATTAACACACATGCCACAATATTGCGTGAAAACTACTAAACGTGTTCTGAAAAAGTGTTTCGAATGTTCAAAAACGTTTCTTAAAGAAAGAACTGACTCTGAAGAACAAATTTTATTTGAGGAACAAGTCTCAATCTCAATTGTGTAGTTGGAGGAAGAACCGAAAAAATTCCTTCAACATTTTTCAGCTTTCGAAACACCCAGAGTTAACCGTGGAATCGAATTATGCATACTATAGTGTACTTTACTCTATACTTACAAGACATTTTAAAGAAAAATGTTGGTCCGTTTTTGAGTAGATTTGAAAATGTGTGGAGGGGTGGGGGGGGGCCTTTATGTAAAGTGCCCCCAAATTTTTCGAATATTTTCAAATTCTCTAAGCTTCAACTAGAAGCCAGATGGAAAGGGGTTTTTCGTTAAGTTAGAAAAATCCTACGCTTGGTTTTAGGCGCTAGAGGGACGGACGAACAGACAGAAGACTGACAGACGGACGTTTTAGCTTTCAATTGTTTTGTTTTGGTATCAAGGACGTACAAACACAGGATTCTGGATACACCACGTGTTAGGGGATATATTTTTCTTAATTTGGCAAACTGATTTTAAGGCACTTTTTCGTTTATTAGGTTCCGGCAATGAAATTTTGTCCTGCGAAAATTTTGCCATTTTGTCGGGCAGCATTTCATACCCTTTCCCTATACTACGTATATTCTTTGTATATACGTTATAAACGGGAAGGTAAAAAGTGGGTACAATAAGTTGCTAAATTAACAAAAAAAGTCCCTTAAGCCACCGTGGTGTGGTTAGAATTACAGCTTTGTGATCCTTGATATTGAAAATCTTTCTCCACAACAAAATTGAAAGATAGAAATTTTCACCTTCAATTAAAATGTGGTTCTCAAGTGAGTTCTTTCATTTAGGTCCTGTACATTTTTGAAAATTTTAAGTAGTTTTCTAGCAATATTTGCGCGAATATGGTGCAATTAAAAAAATACAAAAACAATATTTTTCTCAAAACGGCTCCATTTTTTCCTTTTAAATTTGGCAGGGATAGTGCCTAAATGTGATGACTAAAACGTCATGTTGCTTCTCTTCTTTTTTTTACCTTCAGAATTAAAAAAATGTAATTTTTTTGACATGTCTCTCACGTCGTTAATATTTCATTGTAGACAATTTGTTCCCACGTTATTATATTTATGAGTAATATTTGCTTCAATTAATGTCCTATAAAGTTTCTTCCCTCGAAAACTCAACAATTTCTGTTGAAAAAGTAGCTCAAATTCCGCATTTCGTAAAACGCTCAAACTCCATTTTCTCAAAAATGTCCTCAATTTTTTCTTCAAATTTGTTCGAACGGATAGTGCTATTAAACTTTTTAATGAGAAATAAAGTTCTTTTTGGAGTTTTCTTTCAAAAAATTGACACAAATATATTGTTTTGAAAGATTTCTCACACCGTTTATAATGCACGTTTCCCACAATTTTGTAAACACTATTGTAATTCAGTAAATGTGCTTTAAATGATTTCTAATGAGTTTTCGAAAACCCAAAAAAGTTCTGTGAAAAAGGCTTTCAAATTTCGCATTATAGTAGCGTTGAAACGCTATTTTTCTTAAAAAAACGGCTACACCTTTTTCAAAGAAATTCCAATTTAGACGAGCTTGCCCGTTTCTTCAATAGTCCCTTAATATAATATTTCCGTTCTACTGTTTAAAAACCACTAAATTAAGAAAATGTTTAAAAAAGCAATTTGTGTCGGGCGATAGATGGCAGGCTGGCAAAGTATATGGCAACTCCGACTACCTACCCAAGAAATAGAATACTAATATGTGAATGTCTGTGCCATTCTTTAGCACCACTAGTTTCAAATTGTGATGGGCTTTATTGAGTCCTGTATGTGCAAAATACTGAGACATTTTGTAAGCAAACTTCGCTTTAATCGATCATAAAAATTAAAATATATTTTGGAGAACATTTCGCTATTTTCATAGATGCTTCATGTAAGTCTGGCTCAAATTAAAGGGGGTTCTTTTTTTAGGTGTGAATCCAGATGAAAGAAGATTTCCATTTTTCGAGAATATCTAGAGATGTTTTGGGCCTCTTGCGCTGCAAGATAATTTTTTGTTTTTACTATTACCTGAATGTCCGAATGCGTAAATGTTGCAGATGTTACAACCTACACTTTTCCACAGATTTGGGTTTGATCAAAATAAGGGTCTAGAACCAGAAAAGTACACGTCATACTTTTTCCTCTAAAATTTTTCGATAAATTTGTTTTCCGAAACTTCTTCTCCGGTGAAATTCTGAGAATAGTCTAAACAACAAGCGTCGATATGTTTTTTTATGTTTTTCTGATTTTCCATTGGAAACTCTGCACCTGCACCCTTAACTCACATTTTCACTATTTTTATGCACACGAATCAATTCATAATATTTTCAAAACGCAAAAATTAAGCCAATTCATAACAAAGAAACAAAAATTAAATTCACAATTCTCAGCCAATATATCTTCCATCATTTTATTTCAAAAATATTTAATGTCAATTATAAATTTAAATATTTATGATCGGACTGGTGCAGGAGCCCACTCCAATATTGCTGAAGGTTGAGATAAAATGCACAGAAAATAAAATAGCACATTGGGGGGTCATTTTATTGTGAAAGTTATTTGGTATTTTCCCTTCAATTTAATTTTATATTTGAATTCCGCTTCCTTTCCTGTCCACTGATGCTGTGGAGAAGGGGCACCCAAAGAACTAAATATGTAAAATTGGTAAAAAGAATTATCTAAAATCGTATTTTGTAAAAATACTGCCTAGAACATATCCGGGTCCAATCTGTCTTTCTTCATTTCCTCATGTCTTTCATCTATCATTCATATGCACCCCAAACTGTCCCATTTCCTCTTTTCCTGCATCTACCCGTCCCCCAAAACACGTCATCTGTAAGAATTTACTTGCCTTCACAGAAAGAGCCGTGTCCCTCGTAAGACACGCACACCTAGTTAAAGGCTTAGGAGTCATCGCTTTGGAAGTATTCCCGTGTGTTGCAATAATCTTTGGTTTTATACGTCCATAATCGGCAAACTTCAAAAATCTGTACGATGTAGATGAGGGTAATTCCCTATCCACCAGCATCACACTTACAAGTTTTCTGTGTCGATGGTTGTCTTTTAAATGCAAAAACCATCGTCTTTCCTTAGGCGTGTTGACCCAAAAAAAATACTTATACAAGAACTAGAAAGTTACAAAAATTATAATTTGTATCTACATTCAAGGTCAGAATATTACTGGGGTGCTACCAAAAATGTATACAAATTTATAATAAACTCCAAAATAAATCACACAAAGTGTTTCAGTCCATATTCAAAGTATATTATGTCAGGAGATTAAATGTGGTGGGGCAGGTTTTTATTATTTTTACTTGCAGCCCCGCAGGTGGAAAAATCTGAAAAAGAATCCAACAATTTGCGTTTTTAAGAGGAACTTTTAAGATTTTCTGGAGCTGTTCCAGGGTT
>JAHLJT010008935.1:0-54945 GCA_031308135.1 Acheta domesticus
GACAGTCTTCGCACATAATCGCTGTAGTTTGTCAAAAGAGTTGACCTCGAAATCAGCGGTTTCATCTTTCTCAAAATGTCCAGTGTATGCACAGCTGCGTAAGAAAAAGTAGCAGCAGTATTGCGCACCTAGGCAACGAAGAAGATACCTCTTCAACACAAATAATATTGATTAAAATATTTAATACCTTTATTTTTGGGTCAGAAATAATAACAGAAACCGTGTCAAAACTAATGCAAGTGGTCGCTAATGTTGGGGCGGCGAGGGGCTGGCGGATATCATGTGGGGGAAACCCCACAAGCTTCAAGGCGGTGCCGTATCCCATGTTCTTTACTGCGCTTTTCTGACTCTGCCTCTCAAGGGACGTCTTCACGATGGAATATGTCACGGTATGTCGCATCTTTCTAAGTCTTGCCGCTAGATAAGCATGATCGCGACCATATCAAGCAGTGCTTGCGGTCTTGCGACTTCTAGGGGCACGACCAAGAAAGACGCGAAATGCCGTGTGATATTCCATCGTGACTTTAAGGACTTGAGAGGCAGAGTTAGAAAAATCGCACAATAGTTGGGAGGACCCGTCTACTTCCGCAATAGAACATGCACTACACTACAGAACTATTGACCATAACAGTCGTCGCGCCCGGAAACAAACTAATTAATCAAACCGAAGCACTGGCAATTCAAATAAGCTTTTGTGTCCAAAATTCATTCAGAATTCCTAATAAATTTAAGAACCGAGAGTCAAAAAAGATAGTTCTTGTGGGTGTGGTTTGGTTGTGGTGATTAAGAAATGCAGGGAAAGAGGAAATGAAATGTATGGAATGTGTTAGGCGTCCGTTTGGTGCGAGCATGTGTGTACCGATTGAGACGATTATGAGGAAACGTTACAGATTTCTTGTATTTTTTCCTGAAAAAACTGGATTACTTGCAATGGAGTGCAGTATGCAGAAAAAGCGTCGTTTGTGCCTTGAACACAAAACATTTGGGTAAAATTAAATTTTAAAAATGAATATGCATTCCTTTAAATGTAAAATCTGATAGGTCTGCGTGCGTTAGAAATTGAGGAGGAAACTGATGACAATAGAGCGACTGTCATTTTTGGATTCGCTCTATATAAAACTTTCGTAGCAGTTTATTTTACAACCCGAAATAACGTCTAAACTCAAAAGTATCCACTTGTTGCAGTGGGAGCAATATTCAACTAATCACAAACCGCGCAATTGAAAAGTGTAACTCTGGGTAAGGGTTAGTAGCACTTAATTAGTCCCTTCATGTCACCTTAAACCTGCATACGAACACATTGTAAATACTGTAGTACTTACATACTAGAGTATTCGAATTCTCCTATGACATATGAACATAGCTAGAAGGAAAAAAATCACTACATAGAACATTAATTTAAAAATTCAACACTGTAGGGACGTTTTCTATTCGTCTTATGCTAATGAAGTACTTGTCGGTTTTGGTTAATGAAAATAACTTAACTCTTGTTAGAAGAAATATACATTTCAACTAGCAAATCATCTGAACTTTTCAGAGAGGGGTAGTATCAATTATATTTTAACATTCAAACAAAATATTAAACCAATGCACGTTATACTATTTTCTCAGGTCTCAAGATTCAAAAAAAATATAAAATCTAACGATTAAGAAAGAATGATAAATTAACAAATCCTATTAAAGTTGCTAATTGGTACTTGGCGCACCCATTTGCCTGAAGTCACAACAGTGGAACATACCACCGCGAGCATTTTGCGTGACCCCACAGCTGTGCGAGTGATAAGACGGGAGGACGTCGTACTGGCGGATCGTCGTCACTAGGGAGGCGATCGGTCCGTGATGTAATAACGCAGGGCCAGTGAGCGGAGCTGCGAGGCCACGCCGCAAGGCAACCACGAACAGCGCGACAAGGCACTCTGCGGCCGGCTGCGAAATGAGTAGAGCAGATGGCGGACCCGATAACCCATGGAAATCATGGGGGGACGGCGGGGCGCGGGAGGGGGAGAATGATAATATGCCGCTCGCTTGGTTACATCGAGACAATTCATGGTCAAGTGCAATTGAGTTGTTGTTTTTACATTCACGTAGAGAATATTTTGAAATAACAAAACATTCTAATAAAAATAAATCGTACTATAGATTATAGATTTAAATATTCGAAACAAGTTGATGACAGTTCATGACATCCTCAGCATACAAGAAATGATACAAATGAACTACAGATTTCACTACAATTATCTCTTCGCTGAAGTCCGTTATAAAGCAATTTATGTCAAAGAAAGTAAATAGATGTTTGATAAAGCGGCGTTCAGTGAATCGCGTCTCTTGGAGCTCAGAAAATCGTATTTCACGTTCTCCGAACTTTTACTTCACCTTAACATAGATGTGAAAGTTCCTCGAAAGGAGAATTTGCCCCACTAGGCGGGGCAGCATTTGGTGTTAGACATTATCCGAGAGGCGAGATATTGTATTTTGAACTTTTGAAACAGAGGTATACTTTACTAACAGAAAGCATAATTGATTTCCAAAATTGATTTATCTTCTTCATATTCCTCATGCGGTAGATGAGACAATGTGCTTATCCTTTGCACGAACAGATTCAAAATCTCTGTGCAGTAAAGAACGGATCAAATCTCGCCCTGGACATAAACACTTTTCCCTTGTTCGTGAGCGTTGAATCTAGGGGATACTAGACCCTTCGCGGTACGGGTTTTAATATACTGCACAAGAGATGGTGAGCAGGCAGAAAAATCAATAATAATAATAATAACGATAATAATAACAATATTAATAATAATAGTAGTAATAATCAGCAATAACAACTGTTATTCATACTTATCATACTTATGATTTTCTCAAAAGAAGACTTATAATGCTATCATCACAAAAAATCAAAATTTCCTATTAGAACCTTTATTCTTGTTACAGTGCAGAAAATATGTCGAAAAAGCAAGTCATTTTTTATTTCTTCGAATATTGTAATTCTTTCAAATATTTTTGATTGTCTACCAGCGAACGTATACGAACTGTAATATTTTAACAATTCTTTATAGTTTTTCTACTCATACATTTATATGTTCAACTATCTGACATTCAAATACTCCATTGTAATACAGTGATGTTATAGCTTCAATTTATTATTTCATTTTTAATATTTATGGTCCTAGAAAGGAAATTATTTCCTTACAAGGGTTTTTGACGAGACATAAATTTTGACAAGAGGTTTTTACAATATAAAACTTCGAGGTTCTTCCAAGGAGGAACCTCTCATTAACAGCTTATTCACTTAACACAATATATAGAACAATATAATTAAAATTCTCTGTAGTTTAAATCTGAAAGGAGACAGTAATAATAACTAAACTGAAATAATTACAAAGTATGGAGAATGTAGGAGATTTACTATAATGAGTCTTATTTCTTGGAAAGTTTGCCAAGATTAAATATTGTAGTAGAGGGACAGGAGAGTAGAGATGACTATCATCTTAAGTGATTTCCAGGAATTCTAGATTTTGAAATTTGGGATTCCAGTTTAAAATTAGTCATTAAAATTTTTAAGAATGTCTTGATTTTTGAAAGTATTCATTGGAGGGATTTTTAATATCAAGTGCTTGAGTATATCATCGTCATCATCGCCAGTAGTTTCAGGCAGGGGGGTTAAATATATTGGAAGTGTTAATATTATAGGTTGGATCTATTTCGTTACTGGAGACTTCATTGGTGGATGTACGATTCATTTCTGAGTTGGTACACTCGTTAATTTGGGAAGCATTTTCTTGATAATTCATATTAGTGTTTTATGTAGCTTCCATAGACCCTACTCTCCAAAGAGGTGGAGAACGTAGAAGATCTTGTTGATTTTGAAGCTAAAGTTGTATTTGTCGGCGCAAAAACGTGGCTTATTGCTCCAGGGAATAGACATTGGGATTACTGACACCTGTTGAGAATCTTGGTAATTGACTGAATTACTGTTCAGGTGGTGTTTCTTCGTAATATGTGTTGTTCCCTACCATTTAAACTTGTGAAATGAGGGACTCCACAGAGGGGCCAGTGTTGTTGTCCATTATTCATTGAAGGCCTTCTAGCACATTTGAACAATATCGGGTCGGAACACTGTTTAGTTACTATACTATTTATATCACTTTTCACTGTTTACGCCGCTTGGGGCGGCTGCCTCGAAGGACACAGACCGTTCGCGAAGTTGCACGTAAAGAGTGTGTGTAAGGGGTGACGAGGAATGAAGGAAGAGGAAGGAATGATAACGCACGGTCCGTGGCCAGTTCGTTAGGGTACAACTCCGGTATTCCCAGGTGTTGATCGGGAAAGCACGGAAAACTACCGATCAGAGCAGGCGGGTGCTAGAATTCTCCAGCGAGCGGCTGAATCCTAACAGTAGCTATAGTGACACTATAGTGTCAAAAATTCAGCAACATGGGGGCTCCAATCCTAGGACCTCCCGATCACAATTGCTGCATCGTTGCCCTGAGTTAATCCACCCGGTACCAGCGCTTCGGCTTTTACTAAGCCTCCTCAAGGCAGTAACAAAAATTACAATTTTATGTTACGATCAAATTTAGTCACCAGCTTTTTAATCATATAAACAGAAAATTATATTTTTCCATTTGCAATGTTTCTAATGTTATTTGGTCGCTACATAAAATTGCACTTTTTATGTTACAGCTCAGAGAAATGCTTGATGAAAAGAGGAATGTTGGCTGTTTAAAAAACTGTTGTTTTTGTGACCTCACCATGAGACAATTCCTAGTAAAACATCCCACTTAGACATTCCTAACCTCTAGTGGCGCGACCAAGCTAACAGATGCCTTGTTAAGTGGCCACTGAGTTCGAATGAAGTGATCAATGCGAATCATCTCCGCACCTTCTCCCCCTCCCCGCGGCGCGGCGCGCGGGTGCAGTGCCCTCGTGGAAGAGCGGCGGCGGCGGCGCAGGGGCAGCCGTCGGCCATTGTGCCCATTAGCGCGGCCCGCTGTGGCTTCCGGTGGCGCGGCTCGCGCGCTGCGCCCATTGGCCGGCGCGCTCTCGCGGCCCCCCTTCCGCGCCCAGGTGGATGGCCCGGCCGAAACCGAAAGCCGCGCCGCACTGGGCCGAAAGGATCAAAACAAGTTAGGGTGAAAATAAAAAAGAAATTTTAAAATGAAAAATAATAATAATATCCCTAATACCGCTGCCAAACCATAATAAATAATAAAAAAATACAAAAGTAATTGCATTATTTACGAAAAATAGTTCAGTGCATCAGGAAGTCTGCGCACCGACCTGGATAAGGGGTTCGTATTAAAAATTGCATTTATGTTGATAGCGGCCTATCACTGGAAAACAAGTGAAGGGGCAACTCTTCCCAGCGTCTATTATGATCGTGGTGACTACGCAACGTACATTTTCGAGCTGCAGCTTGTGCTACCAACATACCTTCTGTTTCAGCACATCACCAGCAAGGTGCTACTGCGGAAGAGATTTCCTGACGAGCTATATAAATACAATAATACAAAAAGGATAAAAAAATAAACAATAAAAATGAAACAGGCATACCTACTTCCAGAAAATACGTTCCTTGAAGTAAGTCACTGCTTTACAAAATGAAATTGTGCAAAATACTGCAATTCATCAATTGAAACTCGAAGCCATGGAAATGAAATATTGATAAAATCGATAAAGAAAAGAATCTTCTAGAAAAGAAAACGCGATAGCGAGCACTGTCCATAAGGATGAAGCCATACGCATGTAATTGCGTGATAAAGCCTTCGATCTTGATCATTCATGATACAAAATAACCAGATACGTTTGAAAATGTTATTGAAAATCTGTAAGGCGTACATAGTGTTTTCGTTTTATTTACACACATTTGTTATTTTTGTTTATTTAGTTAAATATTACCTTCGCAATAAAAGAAAACTCGTTTCGCCGATGTAACATAGAAGTTTCAGAAAACATTCAAAAGGGACAAGCTTTCAATAATCAAAGGAATGAAACTTAAATATGGTCATAATAATTTATTTTATAAAATTACTTTCAATTTGTGTATTTTAGTTTATAACCGACTTCAAAATAAACTATATGAACGATATATTTATAAATATTTCTACCATTCTTACTTGTTGGCAATCTCGAAGGAAACATTTAAATATTGGAATATTTTTTAAATTGTTTCATTAATTATTAATATTATTAATATTATTAAAATATATTTTCAAATGTATTTATTATAAATTGTCAAATCGACATATGTTTATAATTGCTATACCATAGTGTTTTTTAACCCTGTACATTTTCAAGGGGGATCGTGGCCCTTCGCGTTGTCTTCTCCCCTTTCTTTCGTTGCGCCCACTGTGTCGGCCGGCCGCGCGCACGTAATGGCTCTCGGGGAGCGATCGGCAGCGTCGCGATTTTTGGGGGCAAGGCCGGCGCCGCAGGCGGTGGCGGGCGGCCCTTGCTCACGGACGGTCGCGCGCCGCCTTCCAGCCGCGGCGGCGGAAGTTCCGGTCCATTTGGAGCGCTGCAAAGCACTCATGTGCTATATGAATTATATTACCGATACATTGATGGCCGATAGTCAAAGAGTGTATGTGGAAGAAATTGGTCGTTCAAGGTCTGGACGCTAAACTGAGCATCCCACCACGTAATATTTCTCCAATAAATTTAATAGATATGGCACAAAATTAAATACTCAGACCTTTGTACCGAATTCTTGATTATTTGGTGATTTTGAAATACTTCAAAAGAGGGAATTTAACTTCTATTATTTTTCGTGGAAACTAATTCTGGTAGATCATACGTCCACTTTTATGGGTTTTTGCAATGTTTCTATTCTAAGTAGAATGGTTAATTGGTCGCTGGATTTTTACAAGTGTGTTTTAACGCCTCCTTTAGAAAGTCGCTGATTGGTGACTAGGAAGAAATACGTTCCAACTTTCAAAATTTCGAGAAGTGGATTATGAAACACCGTCGGGTCGTGAAGCTAACGATTCCCTTGAGGTTTTGGAGAACGAATCATACAACTATTTTCATAATAAAATAAAGGAGGGACTATTTCGTAACATACAATTAATTTTTATTTTCCCGTATACACACGTATAAACGGAGTAATACACATAGTATAGGGAAAGTTATGTAATGCTGCGCGAAAAAAGGCTGATTTTCGTGAGAAAAAATGTTCATTGCCGAGACCTGATAACGAAAAAGTGGATAAAACCAGTTGCTAAATTAAGAAAAAATCCCCTAACACATGGTGTAGCCAGAACCCCTGTTTTGTGGGTTCTTGATACCGAAAAACCAATTGAAAGCAAAACTTCCGTTGTCTGTCTGTCTGTGCCATTCTGTAGCACCACTAGTTTTACATTTTATATTTAAGTGAGTTGAAAACATTCAGTGCAACATTTCAGGATTTCAGTTTCACTTCATTACATCTTTCCTCGCAAAATCCTATGGAGAAGTTCGATTTCAGACTTTGTAACTATAACGAGGATCATGACCTTAAATCTGTAAACTGGAGGTTCATCATCTCATTTTGTTCCCTTTTGACCCGTGACAATACAATTCTGCATTGGTCACAGTTCCTCAATACCCGGACTGACTATTTCTCAACTTAAGTTTGTTTCTTGTTTTTATAGAGGATCTTGTCTCTGCAAAAACAACATTTTAAAATACGAACTATGTACTGTATAATCGCTAGATTTCTTGTAATATAATGACACAACCATTAATGCATTATGGCTCGTGTAAACTAGATATCACAAGGCAGATTAATCCAGTTTTCAAACACCATTAATATCACAAACTCTGGTTCAGAACGGCTTCATTGAATAGTAATTAATTACCAAATCTCGATTGCTCCTCGTCAACTTACATGCGTAAGAAGCATCTTCGAGGCAGGCTTTTGTGTGGGGTTTCTGCTACTCAGTCTTCATTCCACCGCTTCGTCCATTATCGTGATCATTTGCTCCTAATTCCTTGTCGTATAATCGTAGTTAACGAATTCCTGTGGCGGCCTCGGAATACGTACACCAATGAATGCAAACGCTGGGAACTGAGTTTCGAAATTACGACCACTAACATACCTACACGCCGCGCCGCCCATCTACAAGGAGATGAGATCACTACAACCAATAATTATTGTAAGATATAAGAATGATGTTAATGAAAGTGGCCGAAGTTTAAAAACTCATACCCAAAGTTTGCATCCACCGATGTATAACGTGGTAACGATGGGACTCCGTTAGGAACAATACTATGACAAGAAATTAGATGTGGTTATTAGAAGGAATATTTCCACCGTTAGAACATATGTGATGTTGTTTGAACGATCGGTCAACGAAATTTGCTTGGCGAAAAAATGTTTGTTAGTACATTCAAAATTGATAGCTAAGATACTTTTTAGTTGCAAGTATAACAGTTAAATATATAAAAATTGGAATTTCTGTGCATAATTTTCTTTCCAAATTCAAAATAAAATACAGAAAATATACTCAAAAAACTAACTTTCAACTTCTTAAAAGATTTGTAATACTATCGACAAAACGGCCTGTCATTGAGTACATATAATATTAGTTTACAAGTAGTAGTTTTCCTGGATCTCTATAAGACGATAGGGTAGGTCAAAGCAGAAAAGCTCGTAGATACTGTAATTTGGCGTGGAATGAAGTTCAGTTAAACCACATGTCATAAATAACACATTTTAAAGCCATTTACCTTTCATTTATTGTTGAGTTTTAAATTCGCTTATACGCCTAGGACACTTTATATGTATGAAATTAACCGTACGGCTCTTACTAATTATATTAACTGAAGATATGTTTTCTCTGTTTTTGTTCGTTTTTTTTAGTTTATGTTTGTCCCGGATTTAACCCGTTTTTAATTTAAAAAACGTCCAATAACTGCCCTAAACTGCTTTGAAAAAGAGAAAAAAAAGCAAGTCCTCAGTAAGTTTCTTGAGTGCTTTGATTGATAACTGAATTAAGTCACATAGGCAATGCTATTGGCCCTTTTAGCATTTAGTTGTTTTTTTTAATTTAATTGTGAGTTCTCCTTCAATTTCGATACCAATAAAAACAGCAATAAATTCCTTAGCAAAGGTTATTAACAGACTTCGGATCTTTAGGTTTTTACCTATTGTTTTCCTTTACAGCCTATTGAGCCTAACATAGATAATTACACATATAATTGACTTACAAAGGTATTAACCAACTTTGATAGTGCCTATAGGCACCTAGTTCAATGTAAATGCCTATTTCTTACTTTTGGTGCCTATAAATGCCTTTTTATAAGTTTCCAATAAATGTATTCACTACAGTGTTGTATTCAATAAATATTCAACAACATAACTTTCATCGCCTACATACTTATTTGATTTCTGTTTGATAAAATGCAGCGTGCTGTCATTTAGGCTCAGCGCAACAATAAATAAAACAATTAGTAAAATCTTAAGGTGCCGCATGCGGAATCGGAACTTCGGCAATGGAACACCATCAGAACACATCAAGAAATTACAATTGCAAACAACAATTGGTCCACGACTGCTTGAAAGTATTTTCCCAGCCGTGGGCGTTAACGCACGAAACTTGTCTGGCTCAAGCACTTCACCGAGTAGCAGAGGAGGTTTGAAACCAGTTCCCCAAAATAAATGATTTAATATCCGCCATAAAGAAAGTATTTTTAAAGTCAAGTTCTAGAATTGCAGCTTACAAAAAAGATGTGCCAATCTGTCTTTGCCATCAGCGCCTATTTTGACAAGGTGGGGTATGTGGTCGCAGGCTGTGAAGTATTATTGTGAGAACATTGACCGTGTTGAAGAGGTAAATAGTTTTTTCGGACGAAGAATGCCCAGAATGTCTCACAAGAGAAAGGTTATATCACAGGATATATCATATATTCGCGCGAATTTCACTTTTTAGCAGATATTGTAGAGCAATTACAGCCATCAAAGCTCCGTCTCACTGAACCAATCACATTATTTACAAGCGCAGAAAGTCAGTTAAAGAAAGCTGTTGGTGAGGTTGGGAAAATTGTTTCTAAAAAACTACAAATTGTGCTCCTGGAGGGTTCTGAAAGAAGTATCTGGCATTTTAAGCGGACGTGAGACAGTTCTCCCTACAGGATTTAAACCACACAAGGATTCTCTTTTTAAATATGTTCCAGTCACCACCGCAGACGTTGAGAGATCTTTTTCAGCATTCACGATAATTCTGATCACCAAAAGACATAAACGTACCCCATATCGTCTGAAAATGCTTCTTATTTTTTTTATTGTGGACAAAATTACAGCAAAAAGTGAAATTGAAGAATCTCTTATTTAAAAAATAAGAATGTTGCATTAATTCTGAATATTCACGTAAGACATAATTGTATCCTTTATATTTTAATTAACTGACAGTGACACAGATTTTTTATAGAATAAAAGCAAATATTTCCCCTTTCGAATGATTGTTCAATTATAACATTGTCTAATTTTTCTACTGTATTTAAGTGTGTTTTGAAATAAAGAATTGTGTTTAATAAATCACTGTATGGCTTGATGCATAAAATGTGATTATTTATTGCGCCTATTAAGACCTATTTCCCTACTTTTTAGGACCTTTTTAGGTGCCTAATACCACATTTGTTAGGATCTAAATATCCGAAGTCCAGATATTAAAGATGCACTTTCGTCATGTTCAGTAATGTTAGATACAAGGTTGCATATTTACATAATCCGTTTGTAATTCATTAATATGCTGAGTTTATAGTGAAAATATAATCGACATCTCATTTGGTGTTTGTTATTAAAGTTCATAATTTCTTTCCAGGCAGAATCACTGGCGTAGTTGTCAATCGCTTTCCTTGTTTTTCTTTGCTATTTTGGTGCGCTCAATTGCTAATTTTTCCATAGATCTTTTTAAGTTTCGTCGAAACGATGCAATGGCTTTAATATTTAGTGTTCATTTTCACAAAAGAATGCAATATATAGTTTCACAGAGCAAGTATATTTGAGAAATGAATGAAAAACAGGTGCACATACCATCGTAGCAAGAATTATAACGATGGGAAAATTTGGTAATTTCTTGATAGGCAGTTGTGATTGGTTGAAGTTTGGATCATCTTTCTCACCATTGGACACTCATGATTGGAATACTTGTGGTCACTTTAGTCTCCTTAACAGCGCATCCCAGCTCCCCATTATCAGACGGGACGCTCGCATGAGCGCCTGTGAGACGATGGAAACGCCTAGTTACGCCCCCTTCCTGTGTCGCGTGCGTGACAGCAGCGGCGAGATCTGAGCGGTGCGGATTGCGTAATGGCGCAAATGCCATTAAGTGGGCTTGAAGCGCGCCCGCTCGCAATTGGCCTAATGCAGGCGGATGCGCCCTTGCGGCCGTGGCCTGCATGCAGAGGCCGCGCACCCCCGCTCCCGACCCACGCCCGCGCTAGCGCAACGGGAGCTCAAGCCTGCAGGAGAGCCAATCGTCACTAGAAGCAAAAGGAAATCCAGAAATATTAAAACCTTTTCGTACTTCTTTCTTTTCTTTTTCGTCTCCTCTCTTCTTTTCTTTTTCTTCTCCTCTCTTCTTTTCTTTTTCTTCATCTCTCTTCTTTTCCTTTTCTTCATCTCTCTTTTCTTTTTCTTCTCCTCTCTTCCTTTTTTCTTCCTCTTCTCCTCTCTTCTTTTTTGCATCTTCTTTCTTTTCACTATTTTCCTCTCCTTCTTTTCTTCTCTTTCATCTTCTTTCTCCTTTCGCCTGGCATTACTACCATTCACTCATCTACACTTCTTTTTCTTCATTCAGTTTTTTCACATTGTTCTTTCTTTTTTCTTTCTTCATCATATAATTTGAGCTTTGGCACGACATTTGTGAATTCGCAGATCTGTCAAATTCTGTCCGTATAGTACAGGGGTGATCATACAGTGAAGGGGATTCGGTTTACCTCTTAGATAGAAGCGCAGAAAAGCATTTTAAAAGACTCCTAAATTGACTGAAAAAGCTAAATGCTACGAAAAAATAACTGGAAACGGCACGGGAGTATTGCGAAGCCACGCATCTTTTTAGATATCTAGTATATTGGACTACCAGTTTTTATCACAATATTCGTGAATACGTGAACCTATCTTACAATATCTTTTAATTTTAACAGTTGAACTGTGCTGTTGAATTCGTGTATCGTTTATTCAAAATAACAAACCCATTTAAAATCTCTGTCTGGCCACTGTGGTGTCGAAAGGTAATTATCTACGTGATTAATTTTTTGGCGTCGCTTTTTCTAACTCTAGTCACTACTTGTCCACTTATTATTTCTTCAGAATGTACTCACACTGTATCGTTATTCTTTACAATGATTTGTATCTAAGATACGCAAATTTAAATTGTTCTTATTCATTATATATAGTAAAAATTGTGAGTCCAAAATGATCTAGGTAGTACACAGGGGAAATTACTCCCATTTAAATTATGTGATTCAAATCTTCGGTAAACAAGTAAAAGCAGAGGTGTTACAATAGTATACTTGCTCGCACTAGTAACGGTGACACAATATTATAATAGAACCACAATTTGTGTCCCTATTAACATACCTCAGTCTCACTTGTAAAACTCATTATCAATCGTAGCGCATTAATTCTTCGCTCTATTAAAAGAAAAAAAAATGGATTGAAAAAATGTTTTAAATATTTTTTAAATTGCCTATATTTTATACAAAATTACGTGAAAACTACTCTTATTTTCGAAAATTTGTACACTGCCTTATTTGAAACCATTTCTTTGAAGAACAGATTTCATGAAAAAAATGCTTTATGCTAAATAGTGTAGCTTTATTAAGATTACGAAAATGTTTTGAACTTTTACAATTTCTTATTTTAAAATGTATCTTTACAATTTGCTATTTTCGAAAATTCAGAGTGTTCAACGAATATTACACCCACGCCATTTCTGAAAGTTTATTTTCCTCTAACCGATAAAAAGATTTAATCCAATAATTTGGTACCATTTTTGAGAAAATTTGCAAATGCTAAAGCTTCGTGTAAAGTATCTCCCAAAATCAAAATATCCGTTGCAAATTCACACAGCCTCGAGTTTTTCTAGCGAAAAATCACCATTTTTTCCCAAAATTACAATTATTTCTTCTAGTGTACTACTTCAACTAAGAAACTATGCGAGAAAATAAAAATGTTAAAGATTCCACGCAATGAATGAATGTATCTTAGCGAACATAGGACGGCATATGAGTACATTTATGTATGTTTGACGAGGGTAACGCAGTGCCTCGAATCTTTTCCAGTCAAATGAAAATAGGAAATGCTAAGGGCATGCAGAACTCCCCTTCGAATTTTTAAGACAGGAGCAAATACATGGTCCGTTTACATTTCCTTCATTCGGAACATCAGCTTCCGCCCATCAACCATTTACCCATCAACATTAGTGAATGCTCTGCCATTGTCGGTCGTAACCTTTGGATACGCTCTTGCCAAATGCCACCCCCCTTCCTCCGCCTGTCTGCCATTCACGACTGAGAAGTAGCGAGTGGGCGAGGACAGTGCGCTCCACTTGATTAAATCGAGCGGAATATTCCAGAACATAACAAGCGAGCTCCTGCCCTCCAAGACCCCGACCTTTTCGCGACAGAGCTCTTCCCTCTCTCTCTCTTTCTGTTAGTGTGTCGTCTTCACTTCGTAGGTTCCATTTTCAAGTTTGAGAGGAATGAAATTTTCTAAGCACTCTAACAAGTCCAACTAAAAATCGATGTATTCCCTACGACTTTTCCTTCAAAGCTTTTCTCAGACTAACGTACATAGTTTGGTAACAAGGAATTCATTCCTAACAACTACTGAAATTATATTCGTATGTAGGCTCCTACATGATTCCAAGAATCATGTCAATACATTTTGTCTTGAAATTTAAAATTCAGAATATTCTGCAAACTATTATTATCCGCGTCTACGATTTGTATTTTTTAATTCACCTACTTTTTATTTCAAAGTGGTGAAGATAGTAGTAATAATAGAAATAGAGTCAATGCCTACTTTGATAATAGTTAACAATAGTTACAACAATAAAAATAAAAATAGTAATAAAACCTATAATAAAACATTTTTTGTAAGAAAGATTAAACCAGAAGACCAGCATTTCTGCAAACCAATGTAAATAATTCAAATGTATATATACTAGATTCAAAATATATTAAAATTATGCAATTACGCAAATAATGCAATAAAATGTCTAAGCCGCAATCGATCGGAAAAAAAATCCGATAAAGGGAGGTTTCCGTTTTATGCAGGCTTGTTCTTGTGATATTGATATTGATATTGATGACCCTTGTGATATTGACATTTCTGTCCTGAAATTAGTAAATTACACGACAATATTATAATTATTAAAATACATTAAAATTTAATTTCAGGTTAAGTTTTATGTTGTTTTTTTCAACTATTGTTAAACTGGTTGTGAAACTCATAAAATCCCCACCACCTTCAGGATCAGAGAGAGAGAGAGTAAGAAAACTCGAGGCAAGCGATGAGGCGTTGGAGTAAGTTATTCGTCTCGTTGCGGCAGTCGTGACCTATGCCCGCGCCACCCTCCTCTTATGGACCTCGTTAAAGTGACGGAGGCGTAGGCAGAAGGGCACGTCCAAGTGGGAGAGGAGCGCGCCAGTTTCCCTTGCGTAACCTAATGGCTGGTGTCATTTACAGTCGTCAGTCGTACATCAATCGCCGTGCACAGTCCACTTCTTTAGACGACTAGTTTAGAATTGTTCTGAAGGAATTGTGTGATACGCGCTAAATCGTGGAACACTTTAATGATTAAACATTTTGTCTCAATCGGTAAAAATAGTATACATTTTCAGGATTGTTCTCGGAATTTTAAATGCATGGGAATATACGAATTGATGTTTCTAAATTTTGTTTTTTAACTATAATTATATTTTTCTTTGTTTCGTGAAACGGCCATCATGGGGCCACATGATACGTGCGTGCAACCAGGGTAGATGCACGTTACTTTTTCTATAGGCGGTAATCAGCAATTTAATGCTGATTCCATTTTTATACTCCAGGGTTGTTATCCTTGAAGGATGGGATGAAATGATGATGATGAATAATAATGATGAAATAGACACACACAAACATACAGAGCTACACATAATAGAACCACGCCCCAGGCGGGACTCGAACCCGCAATCCTTTGCCCGAGACCACTACTGCCTCAGCGATTTCAGCCATCGGATCGGCAGTTACATATATATATATATATATATATATATATATATATATATATATATATATATATGTGTGTATTTATTTATTCTAATGAAATATTTCATTTGTTTTTTTGGATGTCACAAAAAATATTGTCTAATTGCTAATCTTCTATATATAAAACAAAGTCGTGTTAGTTACACCGTTTATAACTCAAGAACAACTGGACCAATTTTAATTATCTCTGTTTTGTTGGATCCATCTCCGCCCCGAATAACAGAACAACTAATGGAATATCGAAAAAATGGCACTACATGGCACTGGAGAATAAAAAACTAAATATTTAAGTAAATGCAACCCTTTACATTCGGTAGGATTTTCGAATCTATATCGCTAAATAACTCCTAAACGAAGCGTTCTAAGGCATTAAAAAATTAAATTTTTGAGGCCGAAGGCTTCAAAGAAATGCCTTTTAAACCCTAATCTGTACATTCTATTACATTTTTACTGCTCCGGTGCTTCTCAATATTATGAGCAAGTTGATGAGAAGAAAGGAAAAAAAGAAAAGGAAAAAGAGAAAGAGGGACAAAGAGAGGGAAAAACAGAGGAGGAAAATATAAGAAAGGGAAAATAGAGAGAGGAAATATAGAGACAGAGGGAAGTAGAGATAGAGAATAGAGAGAGGGAAAATAGAGAGGGAAATAGAGGGGAATAGAGAGTGGGAAAAGAAAGAGTGAGGGACAAAGAAATTCAGAGAGTGAGGAAAGAGACACAGAGGGAAGAAGAGACATAGAGGGAAGAAGAGACATAGAGGAGAAGAAGAGACACAGAGGGAGAGAAGACACAGGGGGGAGAAGAAACACAGAGGGGAAGAAGAAAAATGAGGGGAATAAAAGACACAGAGGGGAAAACGAAACACAGAGGGGAAGAAGAGACTCAGAGAGTTGGGAAAAGTTAGAGGGGGAAGAGAGAGGGGTGAAAGACAGAGGGAGAAAGGGAGACAAGAGAAAAAAGAGAGAAGGGGATAGAGATACAGGAGAAAAAAAAGAGGAGGAGGAAAAGAGAGTGTGGAGAGAAAGAAAGACGGGGAGAGGAATATTTCCTCACGTATTTCTTCTGTGGCAGCAACACGCCGGGTACCAGCTAGTTCAAAATGATACTGAATATGCATAAACGAGACATTATACCAGATTAAAACTTAGTTATACACACTAGCCTTTAGTGAACTTGTGTTAAGTCTAATTTAAGATATTTAAGCTGTTGAGTGTAATTGAACGATTAACGGCAGTACGAAGTGATTCATTTTGCTCTATCATCTCTATTGCAGCTAAGAGTGAATACTGTTCCCATGACGCGGAATTCCAGCCCTCTTGACATCTGATGACGTTTCGAATTGCGGTTCTTTCCAGTTTCCGGAATGACCGTCGTTATCTTCGTTTGATGAGCAGTGGACGGTTGTTTTAACGGAACAAAGAAAATTAGCGTATCTAAAACTATGAATTGAGTTAATGCGATATCTTTTATTTTCTTCTGACACTTATGACTGTTGAGATGAAGTCTCCAGAAATGAAATTTTCATTATATGAAATATATAATTTAAAATGGCAACCCTCGCGTTAACTTTCACTTACACGATTCAACGGAATTGAAAGTCTCTCTGTTGCGAACTCGTCAAATTAACACAGAAACGTCATTGTAAACAATCGGATAGCGTTTACAAACATGTAATGCACAGTTTTATTTCTTTAAAGTGCATTTTCCTGAGGAGGGTCATCGTGATATTATTTGTGTTCAAAGACACATTGATAATTGTATCGATTGTTAGTAAGAATTTGTAACTGTAGTAAGTCAGATTAATATCAGAGTTACGATTTTAAAGAACGTGCAATTTTGTACAAGTTTAAGTTAACATAAAAAATAAGGAGCCATAACTGACGAGACTGCTTGGTGCTTGGATTCCAAACCTGTGACCGTGAATAAGGCTGATCAACATCCGTTCATAAAGCGGATTCTCGACAGATATACCTGATTTTTTAATTCCTATTTTTTTCCATCATCCTCCGTCTGAGATCGTTTTCAATTACAAATGAAATGGCTATTAGTATACGATACTTCTACGTTTGCAAAAACAAAAAAAAACAAAAAACAAAAAACAAAAATCGTTGGATGATACACGTGGTATAAATGTAGTGGATTTAATTCAAGATATAAAAAGATATCTGAAAAGTATATTTTCATTGTTACAGCACGACCTATTTATTTGCATTTTATGATGTTCGTAAATTTTTGAGTATGTTTAATTTTTTTGAAATTTTCTTAATTTTTCGGTTTCCGAATAGTAAAACGAAAATATTATTTTAATAATATTAAAGATCAGTAAAACCTTGTACTAAATGGCAATTTTCTTTCAAAAATTTGCAGCTGTTTTTAAGACAACGGCGTTTGAGAGCTACAATAAATTCGAAAATTGAAACTCTTTTCCATAGAAAATTTGAGTTTTCGAAAAACGTCATTTGAAATAATTTAAATCACTTTAATTCACAAATGCAATAGTATTCACAAATTGCTGGAGATGTGCATATTACGGAGTGAGAGAACGTTCAAAAAAATTACATTTGTGTAATTTTTGAAAAACAAAAAAATACCCCAAAATGAACTTTTCGTCATATTGAAGAGTGCAATTAGCACTATCCGCTGTTTGAAGAAAAAATTTGGAGCTATTTATAAGAAAATGGCGTTTGAGAGTTTCTAAAAATGCGGAATTTTGAGCTAGTTTTCACTGAAAACGGCTGAGTTTTCGAGAAACCATATATGACATTATTTAAAGCACATGCACTTATAAATATAATAATTTGAACAAACCGCCGCTAATGTACCGACGTGAGAGACAAGTCAAAAAAATTTCATTTTTTGTAATTTTTGAAAAAATAAAAGAATAAAGCAATATGGCATTTATAGAATACTCTCATAGAGTGCATTTAGCACTATCCTTACCAAAAATTTAAAGAAAAAATTTTTTTAAAATCACAAATATTGCACGCAATATTGCGCGAAAACTACTAAAATTTTCAAAAAATGTACAAGACCTTTATGAAAGAACTAACATTGAAAACAAATTTTTTTTTTTAAATTTATTATTAAAGTCGCATCGACTACTGAGGTCATTAGCGACTACTTTAAGTACAACTTTACAATATTAACACGGCAACTTTACAATAGATATGAAAATTTACAAATTACAATATACAAGTATGTGAATATGTAGAGACAGACATTACAGGTATTTTGATGTTACAGAATTAGTTTCTAGTATCCATACCAATACACTTATTACAATTAGATTTCTTTAAGAATGTTGCTGTCTTTACAGAATTTTAATATCTTATTTTGGTAGTCGATGGATGATAGCATCAGTTCAGGGTTTTGCTCATCTTCTAGGTACGTGTGTCTGCTGTACTGAAACATAGGACATTGAGTTAAAATGTGTTCAAAGTTAAGAATGGTATCACAGTGCTGGCAGGTAGGTGGGGGATTTCCAGTTAACAAGTGTTGATGACTGAACTTGCAATGACCGGTTCTTATTCTTGTTATTGTCACCTGATCTTTTCTTGAAAATTTTTTGGAGGTTTTCAGGGAGTAAAAATTGTTAACGTGTTTGTGTAGAGGGCTGGATTTCATGTTTTTCCAGAGGTTGCTCCACTTTTCATCCATTGCTTTCTTGATGTGGGTCCATAAGTCCTTGCAAGTGTGTGATATTGTTAAAATACTTCCTGTTTCAGGGCTCACATTTTCTTCTTCAAGACTCATTGTATTATGTTCAGGGGTTGTTTTGTAATCTGGTATCCAGGCAATTATGAGACTTCTTTTAGATTGTATAATGTCATGATATATTTCATGAATATTGTTTATCATTGGTAGGCCAGGGTAGTTATTGAGAATGTTGTTTATTGCTTCAAGAGAAGTAGAGAATATGACAAACTTGTTATTTCTGAGTTTCTGTGACAATTTGAAGGCTGTCATTATAGAGCATATTTCAGCTGTAGTAGTACTAGAGTAGGAATGCAGTCTGTTTATAATTTTAACATCTTTGGTAATTGTAGTTGCATATTTTCCATCTCTCTTATTGGTAACTTTAGTATAGATTTTATAGGAGTCTTGGTATTTATATTCTATTTCATTAAGTTTAATTTTCCTATCGTTTTTAGCCATTTTGTTTATTTGAATAGTGTCTAGTGTTATATCTGTTACTATTTCAGGAATTGTCCACGGTGGTATACTATTGTTTCTTTTTTCCATTAGTATATGTTCCTGAAGGTTTAACTGTCTCAGAAGGTTTTTGACTTTGGTATATACTGGTGAAAAGCATTTTTGTTCTTTGTAGTAATTTTGAAGTTTTGGGTAAATATCGTGGTAGATTATAGGGTTATTTGATTCTGCTGATTTGATGGCATATTTGAGAGTTAGCATTTGTCTACGGTGAGCTAGGGTTGGTTCTTTGGCTTCTATTAGGATGCTACCAATGGGGCTGGTTTGAGAGCAACCAGTGCTTATTCGTAGAGCTTTGTTGTGTATAACATCAAGTTTTTGTAGGTCTTTTTTGCTAGCTGAATCATATAATATGAATCCATAGTCGATTTTGGATCGAATTATTGCTTTGTAGGTCATCAGCTGGAGATGGAAAACAAATTTTATTTAGAGGAAAAATCTCTATCTTTAATTTTGTAGTCGTAGGAAGAGGCGAAGAAAGCGAAACTTTTGTAATTTTCGAAAATTCAGTTAACAGTGAAAATCGGACGTATGCCACCTTAATGAACGTATTTTACTCTATTCCTACATGAAATTTAAAGAAAAAATTTACAGCTTTTTTTTTGAGAAAATTTTGAAAATGTCCGTGGGACTCCATGTACAGCACCCTCAAAATTTAATGAATGTTTTTCAAAATCTGAGGGCTTCCACTAAGGTCAGATGGACAGGGATTTCTTCAATTTGGAGAAAATCGTACGCGTAGTTTAGGTATTAGTGTTGTTTACATATCGGACGTACGTACGTACGAAGAGTTGTTCACATGCCGGACGCACGGATGGGCGAACGTTATTTTTCAATTGGTTTTTCAGTATCAAGGACCCATAAAACAGGGATTCTGGCTACACCAAGTGTTAGAGGATTTTTTTTCTTAATTTAGCATTTTTTCTTTTTCTTTTTTTTCCTTCCTCGTTATCACGGCCCGGCAATGAATTTTTTTTTTTGCCGAAAATTCGACGTTTTTTTTGTGCAGCATTACATAGCTTTCTCTATACTACGTATATAACTCCTTATATACGTGTGTATACGGGAAGTAAAAAGGTAGTTGACCCAGGCCGCCCACCACCCTCGCCCGGTTCTTTCTTTCATCCCCGATTCTCTTGAGACCCTCAGCACGGCCTTCCCACTAAAACAGGACCAATTAATAGTGCTAGAAATTTTAACTATGTAATTATCGAAAATCGACTTTTTTGTTCAACTTTTCCCACAAAATGGAGGTTACACTCAGGCATGTCAAGGTCGCGGGCAAGGTCACTAGCTCACAAGAGCTCGCGGCCACTGCGTTCACTGCAACAGGCGCGAGATTTAAGAGTTGTACAAATTGCTCCAGAGTGGCGGTCCATCACTGATTACTTCGCCGATGATAGTGTTTGGAGTAGTCAGTTGCCAGTTATTGCCCCATATTTATCTATATTAATTACTTACCTTTTCCTCTACTAAAGCAAAGAAATGATCCATTAAAATGGAATAATACATTAGTCAGATTTCAAATTGTCAACTAAGAGTAATATTAAATTTTTAAATCGACATTTTCTTGATTTCGTAATCTGTTTACTTACGAGTGGAATATTACATTAATTTTCTACACACCTGGAGGAGGTTTAAGTGGTAAAGATTCTTGTATGATAAAAGAACTCTCTTGATAAAGGATCTGTTCGCCCGTAAGGGAAATTTGTTAATTTATAGAAACGTATTAATTTATTTAACATTATTGACATGAACATTAAATGATTGACTTATTTAATAAAACATAACCCGAAACGAAAACAAGGAAAGAATTTTTCATTCAAACATATATCTGTCACTTAGAAAAAATGTTAATATAAGCCAGAATTTAAAAAGAAAGTAAACATGAATTAGCAATAATAAATAATATAAATAAAATACGAATCTCGGTTGTTTGATAGAACGAATCTGGGAAACATATTTTCGTGAGAAACCAGTATCGCTGCCTCCCGTTCCGTTGAAGCTTGCGCCTGCACACCCCTTTCTTGATTTAGAGGAGAAATGACAGAGGAATCAGGGAAGTTGCCCGTGCTCGAAGGAGCGCCGGTCATCCCAAGCAGGCAAGAAGCTCGGGCGGGCGCAGTTTGACAGGCTTGCACTAGCTTGATATCAAGCTGGCGCAGCCTTCATAAAATAATAAAATCTAACCAGTGCCAAAATTCCCCTCCGCCGCGGCGCCCCGCCCGCGATGCGCAGTGATGGTCGGCCCGCGCGGCGCGGGAACGGCCGACTAAGCGCCAGAGCGCGCGAGAAGCGTGGCCTACAAGCAGCGGAGCGACCTCACTGCGCGTGCGCGCCCGGCCGCCACCGGAGCACGCCGTCTGCGCCGGCCGCAAGCCGTCTGCGGCCTCGGTGGCGACTGTCGTGGCCGGGGGGGGTGCGGAGCGGGGGCCAAGGGGGGAGGGAACTCCGCCGCCGCCGCCGCCGCCGCCGCTGCGCTGTGCGGTGGGTCAGGGCGCGCGGACCTTGGGTCCCGGGCAGAGGGCAGGCAGGACGCACGGCCCTCGACTCCGAGATTTCGCGCACACGGCCTGCGGGGCAAGTGAGCGTGGTCGAGGTCGCGGACTGAGTCGTTCCTCACGGAAGTGCCTACACATGTCGGTGTCTACACATGCGTACCTCTATATGAGGATATCGGATTGTGCATAGGGAAATAAGATTTATTATGTGTGCACATTATTATGTGTAATGCATAATGGGTTCGCAATATGGAATACGCAAAATAGAGCAATTATTGCTGGGTAGAAAATGATGCAAGCCAAAGTCTTATAGAGTTCTTAGTCAAATAAATTATCTTGGCATTGAAGCAATGTCATGATATGTAAAGCATATGTAAAGTTATATTGAAGAAACATTATCGCCTGAAGATTATAATTTTGATTCGATTTTATTTCCATTCTCATTTATTCAGAATTTCAATAGAGTCCTGTATTTCATTATTACAAAAAACAAAGAATACTTTTTTCCAACGAAAATCCACAGTATTCCAAAATAGTAAGCACTCGCCGATCTATTTGCAATCACAGATTTCTTTGGGGCATTGATCTGAAGTTTGCCTGTTCATATCCATATATTTAAAAAATGCACATAACAATGTTTATAGATCAGACCGTTGAAGGAGTGAAGTAAACGTGAAGGGTGGACCAGGGCGGGAAGGCAAATAAAATTTCTTCCATTTCATACTACAGATAGAATTCATTCCATTACCTTCCTAGTAGATGATTGCGATAAATCAATATCCTGGCAACGCCGGGTACTGCAGCTAGTATCTCAAGATTTCATGTAGCTACTCACACGAACGTTATTTTTTTCTGAGTGTTGCCAAGGAAATATATTAAATGAAACAAAACAAATTCTTGTACGTAAGTGTACTACGTATATATTTTATATTAACAAATTATACTAGAATTGCAGCAGTGAATCGTTCTTATTTATTACACGTAATAATAATTCGAGTAAATAATAATAATAATAATAATAATAATAATAATAATAATAATAATAATAATAATAATAATGAAGCCGTGCATGAATCCCATAAAGGGGGAAGACCTCTCCAGAATGGAGGAAAGCTCGCTAATACGTGTCCACAATTAAGCTATTTTTGTGGGAAGAATCCTGATAGAGAATGGTTTTTCAAAAATTCTAAATTTGTCTTGCTTGTGTATGTAAGAGTTGCGAATTTGCACGCTTGTTGATGTCTTGGCCCGTTTACTACAAGCACCTACAGAATGTAAAATGTTTGTGTTCCTGGTGGGCAGAATGCGAAGAGGGACTCGCACTGCGCAAGCGCGCATGGCTAATTGAAGGTCAGGCATTGAGCTGGGACGACAGTTCCACTACTACTAGGGGTGGAACTTCTTGTTGTGCTCATTGTTGTTCGCATTGCTGATTCTTGTTGTGCAGGCAAAAGCCACGTCGATAATAAAAAAAGTAGGAAATGGAAAAAAACATGTATATTCCACGTTATGTAACGCTCATGTTTCAGCGGAGCCCGGAAGCTTGTATTAAATTTATTAGTAGTAATTATAATGAGCCGAGAAGGTTTTCTAACCTTCCTTTGTCGACCAAGAATAAGTTATGAAAATGTTAATCTTAATTTCATTCTTTATATTTTTCCTATCTTACACATGTCAACATTTTTTACGATATTTCATTTGCCTCTTCAGACAACACAAAAGTGTCTCTAGGAAATGTTGCGGACGAGCTTTGAATCAGTAAGGTAAAGTTTGTATATACAAGAGTTTTTTCTTTTAAAAAAATGGATAGTTTTACGTTCTGCGTTATCGGTTTTCACGTGCTTTCTTTGTACAATGTACTTTCTTTCATCGTTTCAATGTTCAATGTACTTTCTTTCATCGTTTAATCTTGGGTCTTCTGTAATAACAGTTGCACAGACCTCTCCGATGCTAATGAAATGGGAGCGAACGAGGTTCGTTGCCGCTGATCAAAGGGCGGATTTCTCTCTCTTAACCTCTTCCGCGACGCAATTGCTCGAGTGGATGATAGACCTCTGACTATATCTGTACAGTCATCGAGTAATTGCTCAGTCTATGAAAACGAGTGGTTACTTCACACATCATAATTCAGAATTTGCGATCAAACAAAGCAGGTTTAATACAAATTTCTTACCTGTGAACTTGATTTTTTTCTTCTGTAATCGAAAGGTAGCTTGTGAAAAGAGAATGTAATTAGATATCATTTGCTTGTTTCATTCACAAATTTACAATTCCAAAATTAAGTTTGATCATTCTTGAATAGCATCTTATACCAAGAACCAAATTACCAGAAACGAAAACCGCGTCAAAAAAGATCAAGAACAATTTCTCAATTTTGCTCGCGGTATTTGCCCCGCCGCACCTAGTGTTGTTCCGCAAACATGTCTGGGCGTTGACTTGTGTGTGTTGGTCGTTGAGCAGGGTCTGGGCAACGTTCCTCGCCCGCTGTCGAGATGACGTGTCGATTGGAAGTGCTCTTGGCAGGCGCGTCACTGCGTTGCCCTTCCTCCCGTATTTCCCCCTCCCACGTTCCCTTTCGCTTTCGCGTGAGGTTTCCTCGGCCGCCCTGAAGCCGCGTGCGGCGCCGGAGGGCTGTGGCTCCCCTCCCTCAGCACGCGATCTCATGGAAGTTCGAATGCCCAGAAGCCGCGCGAGCCCTCTCGACAGCTCAGTTACGCGATATTTTATTGAAATACCAAATTTATTGAAATATTAAACGTTCTAAGAACGATATCCGCGATGTTTTGTGGAAATTCTAAACTTATTGAAATACTAAACGTTTTCAGCAAGTTGTTCTTAGCAAGTGTTTCGCCATATTTTATTGAAATATTAAACGTTCTAAGAACGATATCCACGATGTTTTGTGGAAATTCTAAACTTATTGAAATACTAAACGTTTTCAGCACGTTGTTCTCAGCAAGTTTTCCGCCATATTTTATTGAAATACTAAATTTATTTAAATATTAAACGTTCTAAGAACGATATCCGCGATGTTTTGTGGAAATTACAAATTTATTGAAATACTAAACGTTTTCAGCACGTGGTTCTCAGCTAGTGTTCCGCCATATTTTATTGAAATACTAAATTTATTGAAATGTTAAACGTTATCAGCACGAACTGCGCGATGTTTTATTGAAAATCTAATTTTATTGAAATACTGATCGTTTTCAGTGTGATGTCGAGGAAATTTTTTCTTTCCTTTGACAAATCTACTATATTATCCAATCCGTGTTTGAATAATTTGGTTGGTCGAAGTGCGTCAATTGTGCTGAATTTCCATGAAATCGTAAAGTGAGGGTAATTTATGAGAATTACGTAATTGGAAACCAGAGAACAATTCGATATAATAGGAGCGTTTACTGTACAACCTTTGAAGTTTCGAAAGGAGAACGTTGAAAGGTGAAAAACATATATTTCACCATAGTCAAATATGTCGTTCTCTCTTGACTCAAAATCCCATATACATTTTTTCTTTATATCAATTACTGTTGTCAATATGTAATTTTTAAAAATGCCACGTTGATTACCACTTACCACCTTGGCTTTTCTGACGAAATAAAGCATTAGGTACTCTTCGTTACTAACAATAAGTATATATATAAACATACACACACGCACTAAATCATCCTGATTGTGAGCAATCAACCCCGTGGAATATACGATGTACAAAACGATTTCGAGTTCTCCCGTTCCTCTTGCTCCCCTCTTCCCGCATCTCACCGTCGTCACTCCGATCATCACGATGTGTACAATTTACTCATTCGCCATTTTGTTTAACCTACTTAGGATTAGTGTAAAATCATATTACCAATGATAATTCTAAACATTTCCACGCGCGTCTTTCTCTCAAAAGCATTTATAAGTAGAAATGTACTACTTCGGTTCATTTTATTTCAACGGTGGCGGATTAAATAGTGAAGAGCTGCTGTCATAACGAGGCCAGGGATTACCCGTCAGTTGTTGTGTCAGAGGCTTTGGTCTTCCGCCGCCTGACAGGTTGGCCGCGCGCCGCCTTCCTTGTCTGCGCGACGTCGCCGCGTCGGGACGAGTCGATATGGCTTCGTCCTTGCGATTGCGCGTCCCGCTGCCTTCAGCCATCGCCCTCGCAGCACGAAAGCGGTTGCACGAGGGGACACTCATGGGAAGTTCGTCCGATTTCCTTACGAAACCCGAGAAGTAAAGGCGGAGGTTTGGTCTTTCTTCTTTTGAGTCGGATTGTAGATCGTATATATCACAGGTCCGCCAGTGTGTTTGTTGGACTTCGGTTAGTTTCTATTCTACATTGCTTTTTCGTGAATATATTTTTTTAAAGATCTTGTAGAATAAAATTATAAGAGATCTTAAAATATTTTCAAACATATGATTAAATAGTTGTCTTTTGTATGGGTAGTTAAAAATAAGTAATCTTCCGAAAAATATATTTAGAGTACATTTTTATTGTAGAAGATTTCTTCTTTTTACATATATCGAATTTGCACAAGATTTCTGCGGTAACCACCGATTTTTTCATGTATATGATTACAGACGTTCAGAACATAAATATTTAATTGCATTTCAGTATTAATTCTTAACTCGCTCTTGGAAAATAAACGTTAATATTATTTTATGATACCACTACAGTCTGCATACGTTTACCAACATGCTTACTTTAAAATTATTTAATCATGAATTCAAACACGAATATACACTTTCAGAACAAAAAAAATATTTGCTGGAAAATATTTTCTTATGGGTTTATTCACCTCAGAAAAAATTGACGGAATACTTTACAAAAAACTTTATAATCACTGCTCGAAAACAACATTCACAAGGACTTTTTGTCGTCTCTATAACGGACACGGTTTTGCAATTTCACAATTTTCACTCACGATACTTATTATATACACTGAAAGAAACGTTTCATAAGTGAAATACATTTTGGATATTTAGCTATCAGTAATTTACCATTTCATCAGGAACATTTCTATTCAAAGTTATGCATTTATATGTCTGACTAAAATACTGAGGTATAACTAAAATAACAAATAGAATGGCGACAGACTTATTTAAAAAAACATTCCACAGTTACCATTCCGATGTTGTAACCATAAAAACCATTCTAAAGTTACTTCCATTCTGCATTATCATGTGCGAACTCAGGTACATAAAAAGTCCCCAAATTGCTATAAATATATTACAATACGTTTTAAATCTTGTATGGTAATGGGAGGTAAGGGATAATCAACGACAATAAGTATATAATATTTATTATATCACATCATACCCAATTCGGTGGTGGTAGCCGATATCTTGTGATAATCCATTATGGTAATGGGAGGTAGGGGATTCAACCACAATAAGTATATAATATTTGTTGTATCACATCATGCCCATATATTATATACATAAATGACCAAATATTATATACTGATTGTGATTGATTATCCCTTATCATAATGGATTACCACAAGATATTGGCTACAACCACCGAATTTTTTAAATCTTGATTCAGTACCCAGACATTTCAGAATCGTTAATCAAATACTTTTTAAGGACTGATTATTATTAATCTACACTATTGTGATTAACTATTGTTGAAATACTTGCATATTGTGAGTAATAACAGTATACAGTACGTGAGAATCTTGTTTGATAATCGTAAATGTGTGTATGATATTGTTTATTCAAAATTACGCAACGCCTGCTCCAGATACTGTAAAGCTACTGAAGAATACTCAGCCAGTTTTTACAAACCAAAAACTAATTAGTTTTTGTTGAATAATGGACTTACATTTACCAGCTGCAGTCTTCTTCTCTTCTAAAGTTTCCTCTAAAGTCTTCTTCTCTTCTCTTTTTTAAAGAACATTTACTTTGTTTCAAAATAATTTTTATTTAATTCGATCAAGTCATTTAATATACATCTGAATATATCCGGATCAAGTCATTTAGAATACATCTGGAAATTTCCATCCATCATTTAAAACACACCCGGAAATTCACACATTTGACACGATGTAATGTCTGATACCAGTTTCTTTAGGCACACACAAAATGTGTACTCACTTATGTGACCAGAAACAAAGTGTGTGAAATCAACAACTTTTTACATTATAAAACTATGATCGTCACATTTTCGTTGTTGCGAAGTAAAGGAAGCGACACAAATGCCAGAATACAATGTTTCAATATAATAAACGAAACATACACAGCACCTCATTAAAATTATCCTCCTTTAATGCACCTGCTCCCAATATGATTGGTTTCCAAAATGGGTCATTCTTCTTTTATCAACAAATTTTGTCGTTTACAATCGATGTATATAAGTCATGTTAATGGTAAGAAAATCAACGACTGAAAATAAGTAATCTAGGTCATTGAAATATTTCTATTTGAAAACAATAAATACAATCCTGTAATTTTAGAACCCACGAAAAACTTGTAGATACGGTTTTCGTACTAAGAAATTTTGACAAAATGATTTCGTAAATTACTGAATTATGCCAGAGTTGAAAAATTGACGGAAAGTCTAGAATTTTACAAGGAATATACTTTTCAGCTGTGGAAAAGCTTTTCGTGAATACAAGTACATTCATCATGCGTCGCGTCACTCCATAATTCAAACAAATAAATTTTCAGACGAATTATCTTCACGATTGTCCATGATTGCTTCCTCTTATTCTATGATCCTGAGCGTGACGTGATTAAAGCAACTAGCTTAAAAGGCGTGATAGAAAGTGATTGTTCACAATCTGCTCAACTACCTACTTTTTAGTGTCTCGAAAGTGGTCAAGTCCGCTCTAGCGTTCAAAAATTGTGAGGCGACGGATTTCAGAGGTCGATTTGATGTAGAAGAGATAGTTGATGTTTGAACATCTAATGTTCTGTTGGCTTTAGATCAAATCTCTGGAATGGAATTTTATTTTTTACTACATAGTGGACTGAAATGTGCCGTTCTATGCAGTTTATAAGTTATTCGCTTAGTTCGCATTTAATAACATTTACTGTATATTGTTTAGATTCAAATCTTCCAATCTTAGCTGCCCCTAAGTAAGTGTAATCTGAACTGCCCGGTAGTGTATTTATCCTTACCTGTCATTGCAAACGCATTTAACTTGTTCGTAGATAGACGCGAGAAAACGAAAGAAATTTTGAAAGAAGCAATACGCAGAGTTCTTTTCTTTTTTTTATTTCATCTACATTGCAGTTCGTATGATCATTTTCACTTTCTTTCGTTACATCTTTCATTTTCATCCTCACCTGTAGTTACTTGCCTGTTCTTACTACCCCTCTCTCATTTTCTTGGATCTTGGATCAATGTAGCGTGACATATTGCTATTATGTTGCCACCTATCATCGGCTCTAACTGTCCATTTTGTTTTACTCTGAAACAATACAAGGTTCTCTCAAGAACATGATTAAAACTATAATCGTCACGGCAAATAATTAGCGGGAAATTTTATAGAAGAACGTGAATTGAAATGCCATATAGTAAACTAAATATTTTGAATTTGCAAAACTTAATATTTCCAAATCAACAATCAGTTGAAAACAATGAAGTCAATAGTTTTTAAATAACGTTCCGTTTCTATATTGGTTTTAGTTAATGAAATATTTCGATTTGGGTTTCGGTTTCAGTTTTGCAACAGATTTACAGAATTTTCACATATTTTTATCAAATAATTTCAAAATTATTGACAATTATTTAGAATTTTGATAAACAGATTTTTAATGATTCCTTCCTCGTCCAGAGCAAAACCTCAATCATTTAAAATCAAAACTAGAGTTGCAAGTCTAGTTTTGATTTTAAGTGATTATACATTCTTTCTCGCAATATTGTGTTATCATTAGGCTATGTAATATTATGTCATAATTTCTGTCTTTCTTACACTTCAAATATTACTTTATCTCGTAAATAAACGAAGTGTAACAAATAGATTCTTTTAATTCAAAATTTTAAATGAATATGTATTTCTGGCATGCAATTCAGTGTACAAAGTATTCAGTGTATTCACGAACATATCCAAGGCGTATTTTGGCATTACAATAGTTTCCATAAGCAGAGAAAGTAAAATAATAAAATTTAATAAATAATACGATCCACCAGCGGTGGAGGCGGTGCGGTGGTGGCAACGGCTTGCGCTACAGCACATTGTTGCCAGCGCTGCTTTAAAGCAACAGTGGACTATTTGTTTCGAATATACAATTAAACAACGCAGTACAACGCAGTAACACAGCAGTGGCAAGCAAATGCAGATAGATCTAAAAATATATAATAGCAATTGTAAAATACTATAATATTGAAATATTCTCGAAACATGCTCGTTTTAACATGAATTACACGTGACTCCTTGTCTGAACATGTAATGCTAAATGCTCCATATCGTTTCACATCTGTCTGGAGGACAATTCTAGCGGCCGGCCACTCTGAATGGTAGTTTTTCGTGGTTTCTCCGATCAATACCTGGTGAATGCCGGAGCAGTACCCTAACCAAAAGGACCACCGACTGCGCGTGATCTGCGCGTATCAAATATGACGGTTAAACCAACGAGTTTTAATCGTTTCGGATTCGTTTCGGTCTTAATTTTGGTTTTGGTTTTTTGATACTGTGGTTGCAATATTATGACACAAAACATTTAATGTGTTTTGAAATGTTGTATGTTAAATGTTTAATCAAGCCTATCTAAATCATATTTTTCGCCTTTCAAATAGTTTCTTTATTAATGAAGTCAATATCTAACAAAATCATCAACTACGGTCTTTGTGTTTTGGAGATAATTTTCAAAGATCAAACAACACTGTGTGTCGAATGTGACACAAAATCTTCATTTATGCTACAAATGCCGCAAACTTGTAAATCAGTAAATGAGCGCAAATTAGGTGCAATTAATAGACTGACATGTTATCACCATTGCCTGTCACCGTTGGGTAAAAGAAGACGGGAAGGAATCCTTAGTAACTCTGGAAACACCGGAAGTTTGTTCATTGATTTCCGAGAATACACTTAATCACTACCGATCAAATTACTTAATCTACCTCATCATGGGGAATCTTCAGTAACAACTTCTCTCAGAGGCATGAGGAATACCGGCAGTTGCAGCTGGCGGGTGAGGGATTGCCAGGGGAGACGGGGAGAGAAGAGAGAGAGAGAGGGAGAGAGGGGTGGTGACTTATGGCAATATCGCAAGTTGTGGTGGCATTTTCTTCCCGACCTTTGGACTTCGATTCCACACGAGGAAATTCGACCTTTTACCGGAGAGTAAAAAAGCAATATTCCTGGCGTAGTGTGCTAATTCTACAGAGGATTGGCGGATCCGGGTCATTGCAACTTTACTCTTGACTGACATAGATTGTTGGCTAAGTTGTTAACGCTGGTTTAGTATCTTTCTTGGTTCAGTTCGGCAGTAAAATAAGATGAAAAGTCTTGAAAAACACAAAATATAAATTACATAATATTGTAAAACGATGTATGAAAAGAATTTCAGAAAAATATATTAATATTATTGTAATTATTATATTTGTAATTTTCATGTTATATATTGCCATTCTTCATGAAATTATTTAGTCATTTCTACATTTTGCCTACGTCTCTCTAATATTTTTCAAGGTCGCAATCTCGACGATCTCGAAATTTCGGTCGTAAAATCTGTGTTTATGGTCCTTTTGAGACGTAACTTTTGTTAGTGTTTCCCAAAAATTGTTCAGATTGGTAAAGAAGGCGAGAAGATACACGCAATTTTGTATCTGAAAATTAGGAAGTCTGTCTCTGTAGTTCTAATGTCAGGCATAATTGTCAGATTAGAAGCTTCCGAGCTTGAAACTTCGTAAATACTACTTCATGATGAGTAAACTATAGTTGTGCCGTCCAGGAGATTAAGATTTTTTAATTTTTGGGGTTACTTTACAGCTCCTGTACCATTTCCAAAATTTTATTGAAAAATATTGCATTTTTATTGTTTTGCCGGATTAGAAGAAAGTGCATATATAAAAATAGTATAAGATAAATACCTGAAAATCCCTGATATTTTCTGAATAATTTGGTGTAAATTATATTATGACAAAACTAGGTTTAAACGTATTTTGATTTTTACATTTATTCGAACATCATTTTATAAAACGTAACGTTTTACCATTTCAGGTTCAGTACTGTCAGTGATTGCAAAGATATTTTTTAATGTACAATTTTTATAATAACTCAGGGAACAAGATTTTTACCCTCAGGAAGGAAAAGTCCGCAACGTACGTAGATTGTACGTAGATTTCGAATATCACAGTAAAAATGTCATATCACGTAACAGTTTTTAAATATATCGTATCTGTGTACCGTATCATACACAGTAATTTGCTATTAATGCAAATACATTTAAATTGCACTCATAAGGTGTGTAGAATCAATACGCATAAAATCTATTTAAAAATAAAATATTTGTTCAGTTCATCTACACCACTGTTATGAGATGTCAACAAAATTAGGCTTTCGTGTTATTTTTATTATACCGTATTCGAAGATTGCCGACTTTATTCTCGCGTCTGGTAGTCGCACTCAATGACGAGTAGGTCTTAGTGTCTTAATAGGTCTCAGTGGATGTTTTGAAACCAAGTGACGTGGATCCTCATATTTCTTCAGCGCATCAGTCACAGGAGGGAATTATTTTAGCCCCCTACCTTATCGCAAGTATACAAGTATCCGGGCATGGTCTAACTCCGCAGAAAATAATCCTCTTCTTCAGGTAAACGGTGCGGGCTCCGCCTCATCCTTTCACTTTTCAAAGTCCCAACTGTGCATAAAATAATCCCGTTACCAGGGAAATGGTTCGGACTCGGCAAGCACTTCCTATTAGTAACTGTTTAAGAATGTAGTATAATTTACTCAATTCATTTACATGACTTGATTTGAAATACACTTTCAAATCATCGGACATTGTAAAATACTAGCCGATATACCCGGCATTGCTCGGGATCACATTAATATCAAATATAAATTAACTTCTTGAATAAAAATCATATTTATAGATATAGTTGTTTTATTTACATAGATTTAATGTAGCTTTTTGAATCCCTAATTTAATTTTCAAATCCCCGCTTAAGTTATGTCCTAATAAAATAAAATAAAACCATGCAAATATTTGAAATATATCAAATGAAAGTTAGTATTGTCTCAATTTTGCTATTGTAATGGACCCACAGTTAATAAATAAATAAATAAATGTACTTTGAGTGTGGCATTACTTTAATTGGCAAAGCAGTCATTATGAGCTCTGGATTATCTGAGATATTGGCAAAACGTTTCCAATAAATCCATATATCTGCATAAATAAGTAAATAGGAATCGAATGTAAATAGGAGTCGAGTAAATAGGAATCGAAACATACTAATCAGAGAACAATTAAGAATTGTATTTAATAATGAAATAAATACTTGCTAATTTAGTTAAAACAAAAAAAAAAACTTATGAGAGTCTTTGTGAATCAACCACCTCGTGGTACCTCTTGGGTAACGCTAATAGGCTCATACTGAAGAAGTATTCATTAATTTATTACGTAAATGGTCCTTTTATATAGAAATATGAAATAGTATTGGTTTTCTGTTTCCCCGTATAGACATCGAAAGATTCCCTGATATTTCTTATTTCTGAGCAGTTTGACCATTTCCCCTTTACTACCTGGCTTTGTACCTGCGAGCTGTCTGCGGAGTTTCCCTGATGGGCGCCAATCCCATACATCTGCGCAGTTCGACCATTTCTTTTTGACTACCTGTCTTTGTACCTGAGACCTTTCTGCGGAGTTCGCCCATACCCAAGTATCCAACTGTTGGGGTGTCAATCTCTGAGTCAGTCGGTGTCATGCGGAACTGTAGTCCCAGTGCACGTGAAGTTCGTGTCTGATTTGCGTGTGCCTCAAATACTTAATACATTACAGTTTAATGGGCTTTATAAAGTGAAATTCGCCACATGATCTGTTGAATTGAATCGGTTCGATAAAATACAAAACCTAATTTCATATCGAATGTCAGCGAATGAATCCGGTTAACTTCTGTTACGTTTTGTGGAAGATTTACGCCCAAACTTCACATCTTCATTTCAAAGGGGAAAATATATGGAATTATAAAACTTGGGTATTCTTTACAATGTGGCTGTCGTGTTTGTGATCAGGTCAAACCATTGGCTGTTCATCAGTATTGTGACACCCGTACATCGATCCTTAGGTTTATGTTATGATGGTAAGGTTATTATATTGTAAATAATGTAGAGAATTCTAACAAACCATTTTAGCGAATGCTACTCCACTCCTGCATGATAAAGATATCTGGCCTATCTAGAAAAAAGAAAACACGCCAGATCAAGTATCCAGTTATTTCTTCTGTTATGCGATCTGCGTCGCATAATGAGGAATTATCAGTGCTTGTATCCACGGAAACTTGACTTAATCATATACGAAAACTGTGATGACACTGAAGCCGTGTTTCCCTCCAGAAACAGAAGCGTGGGTGGCAACGCTTTTGAGCAGTCGGCGTGCCTGAGCCGGAAGCTTTCGTGGAAGAGGGTATGTTGCGTACCTGGCGCCGTAGGGGCGACGCCGAGGGAGCGCACCTGCGCTAAAAATAGAAGGACGCCAGGAAAACTTCTCGCACAAATAAATAAGAAAGATTAGTGACGAGTCTGGGCCGATTTTTTTTATAACACATTTATCTATCTAGATGAAATACATCGTTCAGTGTAATCACTTTACAAATGTTTTGTTTTGACTTATACTAGTTAAAATATCTAAGCTAACTTGTCCTAAACATTGAAGAGGATACTCCAGGGGAGAACCTCGAGGTTAATTGTCTTGGTTGGGTAAGATTTTGAGAAAGGCCTCAAATGGGAATCTATTTTTTATTCGGGTGTGGGCGGGATTTTTTGCTAATTTGAAGTGGGATGCTGCTGGTATGTCTGCTAGGTTTTGGTAGAAACTGTGCGATGTATGGGATATTTGGTTTATTATTGTATTCATGTTTAGTTCGGAATGAAGTTGTTTATTACTTATGAACCATTTGTGATTAATCTGATGAATTTGTTTTGAATTATTTGGAATTTATTCACATTTGTGGGGGCTGCGTTTGTCCATACTGGGCATGCGTAAAGCATTAGTGGTCTTATCATAGTTCTATATAATATTGTAGAGTTTGTCAATGAGAGGGATTTGTGTTTGTTGATTAGTGGCCGGAGTTGGAATAATTTATTTCTTGCTTGTTTAACTTTGATATCAATGTTGGATTTTCATGTTAATTTTGTGTCGAGGTGAAGTCTTAAATATTTTATGGGTAGTGAAGGTGGAGTCCAGTGGGGGAGTTGTTTATTACTAACGGAGGGGGGAATGTAAATTTTCTGAATGAGAAGATTTTTGCTGTTGTTTTGTTAGGATTAAGTTGAATTTTCCAGATGTTTGCCCAGGTTTTAATTTTATTTAAGTAGTTTTGGATTTCTGCTCGAAGGTTATTTAATGAGTATCCTGAGGCAAATAGGGCTGTATCGTCTGCAAATTGAGCAATGTTAGAATCTGTTGATGAAGGAATGTCTGAGATGTATATGTCGAATAATGTTGGTGATAAAGGGGAGCCTTGCGGTACGCCTGCTTTGATAATGTGGGGAGTGGAGTGGTGAATGTTGACTATTACTGAGAATGTACGGTCTGTAAGGAAACTTCTGATGACGTAAATTATATAAGTTGGGGTTCCAGCTTTTATTAGTTTATAGGATAAGACCCAGGTGCCAGATTCTGTCAAAAGCTTGCGTGATGTCTAGGAATGTAGATATTGTATGTTGCTTTTTCTGAAATGCAGTATGGATGTGTTCTGTTATTCTAAGTAGTTGGTGGGCAGTTGAGTGGTGAGCAATGAATCCGAATTGATGTTTGGGAATTATGTTAATATTTTGAAGATGCTGGTTTAATCTGGCAAGGATTAGTTTTTCGAATATTTTGGCAATAACTGGTAGTAGACTGATGGGCCAGTAACTGTCAACTTGGAGTGATTTTTGTTTGGTTTCGGAATGGGGTGGATTATTGAATGTTTCCAAGTTTGGGGGAAATATCCAGTTCTTAAAATTGAATTATAAATATTGTTTAGGAAGGCTAAGGCTGACGGTGGGAGATTCTTTAAGAATGTTGAACTGATTTTGTCGTGCCCGGGGGCTTTCTTATTTGGAAGTTTCTGAATAAGTGTTTTTGTTTCGCGAGGGGAGATGTATTTTATTCTGTGGGGTATGTTAAAGATGGGGGAAGAGGCTATTTGAAGGATTTCGGGGTGCTTGGTGTGAAAAGGAGAATTATTGGGCGTAAAAGTATTTTGGAAATGCTTTGCTACGGCTTCTGCTTTGGCGCTAGAAGAGTGTATTTTTCCTGTGTTAGTTGATAGAGGTGGAATTGAATTGTTTTGTTTTTCAGTATTTTTTTAGTAAATTGCCATAGAGAGTTATTTCTTACGTTTAGAGATTGTAATAGGGTAGTGTATTGGTGCTGTCTGTAAGTGTACAAAACCCATTTGCAAGTGTTATTTAAGTGATTGTATTCTTTTTTGATAGATGGTATTGTTAATGAGTTCCAGAGTCTTCTGGTTTTATTTTTTAACTTAATTAGTTGGATTATTTGGGTAGGTAGAGGTTTTCTTACTTTAGTATTAGGGTCCAGAATTTTGTTTTTTTGTAATTTGTTCATTTCTTTAATTATTGTATTATTAAATGTTGATATTGCGTCGTCAATGTCTGTTGGAGGTTTTAATGTTTTAAACGGGGGAATTGAAATGTTTATATTTCTGTTAAATGATTTCCAATTTATATTAAGTGTGTTTAGAGATATCGAGAAAAGAGGAGTTGGAGGGGGAACTGGGAGTCGGGTAGAGATAATGACTGGGATGTGATCAGAGTCCAATTCATGGTACGTAAGTGACTTTAATTGGGAACTGAAATTTGTGAGTGCTATTTCGAGGATGTCTGGATTTTTCTGTGAATCAAAGGGATAGTGGGTAGGATCTGGGGGGGGCAATAATATAGAAGGATATTTGTGATTGTAATTTATGTAAGAAGTTGCCTGCCGAGTTGGAGACTCGGCATCCCCATGAGTGATGTTTAGCATTGAGGTCTCCTATGATGATTGTTGGGGTGGGTAATTGCAACAATGTAGACATATTGATATTGTTTATTTTAATTTTGGGAGGTTTGTATGCTGTTATTATGTTAAGGTCAATCTTATTATTTAATGGAATTTTAATTGCTATTGTTTCGAGGCCGGGGGTGTGTGGTGGCATGAACTGATAATGTGGTTCTGCTTTCACTAACAAGATAATCTAATATTCCGAATGTGGTAATATATTCATCATTCGCTCCATGCTCTGTTTAACGTATGCAGTGGCATGGTGCACATCTTGGGTTAGAATGAGTTTTTTGTACTTCCAATAATTTTGTATTCTGGCTCGTTGCAGGAACTGTTAAAAATCAGGTGATGACCTGTCTCGTTTATTTCGTGTCAGGTGGATCATGGATCTTGATTTTTCTCCAGAATTTTTTGGGCAGTCTTTTGACTCGTAATCGTCTAGGATTAAAAATATATGCTCCGATTTATCCCGAATTAAATATTAAATTCATGTCGGTACTTCGATAGACTTTTTTAAATTTTGCAAATTTTCTTTTACCTTTCTGGCATCAATGCTGCGACTTAAAAAGTATTTACCTGTCATGAACAATATAAGGAACTGTGAATAAACACAACTCGCTAGTAAAGCAATGCGTAGTACTTAAGAGAAAAATTTATTGTCGTGAAACGTATCTCAAACTTTTTGATGCTATTAAGACTTTAGACTTTAGTAGCAACTATATGACTTTAGTAGTAGACTAAAAGTAAAGTCTAAAGGCAAAAATGACTATTGGACAAATATTTGGTGTCCTTAAGTTCTTATTACCTGACACTGACATTTTCCTTCACAAGGACTCGTCGAAAAGTACGCAAACAATCGTATAACGCAAAAAAAAAATGAACACAATGTATTTTTTCTTACCCCACTATATTATGTACGTCCCAGTAATCAGGCTTACTGGACGTTTTGCTTTATAACGTACCGACCAATTCAATGGTTGCCAAACTCAGTGAGTATGAATCAGAGTTCCTTTTCACTAATGGGAAGTCCGTAACCAGGTTTCCCAGTGACCGCTTCCAAACTTCATTATATGTCTTTATCATATATTTGCTAATGATGGACGAGTTCGTCCGTACCTAGTAATGCCACTAACATGACCGAGCCTACCATACTTTATAATTACGTCGAGACAATGCACTGAAGGTTTACCCTTGCATTGTGTATTTTTGTTAGAAGACCTCCATTATAAAATTGAATAACGTTCTAAAGTGAAATATGTATAACAAGTATATATAACAAGTTGTAGAATATGTACATTTTTACATTTAGTTCTTTTAGTTCATAGTGCCTGCAAGTTAGTTTCTTGAAGAATCCAGTCCGTTGCATATGAAGACCTTATAATAAGAAGTGTATCACAGAACAATTTCAGCCATCTGCCCATGCCCCTGGCCACGATAAATTCACCAATAATATTCTAAAAAATCTCCTGTCACCAACTATAATCCATATAAACATATATCGCCTCCTGTATTATTTCAGTAGTATACCTTTGAGTTACGGCTCTCACACGCAACCAATCTTTATAAATGAGGGCTCTAAAGAAAGAGAATTTCAGGGACACTTGACAAATTCCATTTTGACTTTAAAAATATGGATGATTTCTTTAAAAAAACGCATCGAAATATTCATGTAAATGCAACCCTCATCACATGTCAACCTATATCGGCAAATATCTCGTGAACAAAGCGTTTTAGAGCGTTAAAAAGTAAAATTTTGAGGCCAAAGGCCAAAGGCCTCAAAGAAGTGTTTTTCATACCATAATCTACAAGATAAAATATTCTCCGATCCATTCAATTAATTTTCGGTTTCACGATTCAATACTATCAAGGCCACCTCAATATTTCAATCCTTCCTACTGGTAGCAATTTTTGTGGCGACACGCTTAGAAAGCTTAGATTCAACAATCTTTATTTACGCTTTCTGTTAACACCATAGTTTGTGCAGTCTGACGAGGTTTATTTGCAAAATCATTAATTCAAGATTTGCTCTCCAGCAACAACAAGAAGTACTATTACAGTTGCTTGATACCTATACATATGAAGATTGTTTCTTATGCGTGTAGTGAAACTATTCAATTAACGTTTTTTCGTGGTCTATAAGTGCTGTGTACTTAATTGTGGAAGGATGTGGGTGTTCAGTGAAGAGTGAAGACTGTGTGTTTTACCTGTACCAATATTTCGTTATCATTCGATGAAATTTTCAAGTCAACGGATTCAGACACGTAGCTTTCTCAAAGTAAAAAGCTAATATTTTTGTGACTATCGAGAAAAACTAAAACCTAATTGACAAAGAATATTGAATAATTACTTCAAATGTCTTTAAGTAAGTGTTGGGAATTGTTCCAAGCAAATTCTCCATGATATTGAATAAATATTTATTGAAAATTTCTTTTACACATTAATTGCATTGTTTTTTATTTTTATTTGTAATTGTGTTAGTATATTGCAAGTTGCCTTTATAGATGCAAATAAAAGTATAGTAGTATAGATAGTAGTAAGTAGTATAGATACAAATAAACATGTTTCGTTAACTACTTTCCCTCTTAGAACGAAAATAGAAGGATAGGGATGAATGTGGGGTCTAACATGCGAGAGTTCTCGCACGGGTACGCAGAGGTTGTGGGGGAAAACTTGTGCTATGGCACAACACAAAGAACAAACTTTTTTAAGTAGCTAAAGTAAAATAGCTTGAAATAAATGGAAAACAAAAATCAAAACGTGCTAGCCTACAATACTATGTGAATCAATTAAAAAACAACTAAATTTAAAATTATAGAAAGAATAGTGCAAGTCACCCGACAACTGCCAACGATCGCAGTCCAAACGCACGATTTAAATGTTGGCGGCATCTGGAAATATGTACACCAACGCCCAACTGCAAACTCATATTGTAAATAAAATACCGTTTGATATTAAACTCAAGGTGTCGGTTCGTTAAAACATTAAAAATGCAAACATAGTTTGAGCAACATTCCCATGTACCGAAGTGGGCTTACTAATGGCTACTAAATTGTTTCTAATGCTAACAAATGGTATTTAGTACTCAAAGGTGAAAACTTTAGTTTGATTATTTTTTGGCTCGTAATTGTTTTTCTTGAGGTACGTAAGGACGCAGAAAATAATTCAATACTTTTTAGTAAACAAATAATTTTTCAATTTTCGCACCCCAGCAAGCTGGCACCCTGACTCTCCAAAACCCACTCGGTTCTTCATAACAAATCAAGGAAAGTTAAATAATATTGCAATGAGTAGGTCTGTTCTTGCCCGATCCGGTATTTTCGCACTAATTTACTTGGCTTTCTCAAGAGTGACTATCAAGGAAAGCGAAAAGCTAACTCTCAAGGAAGATTGAAAAATTTCTTCAAATGTTTTTAAAGAAGTATGAATTTGTTCCAAGAACATCTCTCTATAATGCTGAATAAACTTTAATTGAAAATTTGTTTCAAACATCAATTGCATTGTTATTTTGTTTGATATTCTGTAAGTACATTAGTAGTTCCTCTCCTTTATGGAACGGATAGACAAATGGATAGGGAAAGGGTGGGATTTAACATGCGAGAGTTCTCGCACGGGTACGCTAGTAACTCAATTATAAGAATGGGATAATACCCTGTATTATGGAAAAACTCAATTCCAAAACCTTATAAAATCATATCAATGTAGAAAAATACACACCGATAAGTTTACTAACCACTCTTTCAAAAATTCTTGAGAAACCAATTCTAAAAAGGTTAGCCAAACTGGTGCTATTCATTACACCAGTTTAGCTTTATAAATCACGTATTAACAATACACCAACTACTCAGTCTCTGAGAAAATATACACACAGCCTTTAAAAACAAACATCATACAATAGTTTCATTTCTGACATTTCACAGGTGTTTGACCGCGTATGGCACGAAGGACTATCATACAAACTCCGAACAATGGAAACATCAACCTACTTAGTACACATCATCAAAAATTTTCATACTGATTAATCTTTTACAGTTTCTGTAGAAAATCACATTTCCAATTCCCGCAGAGTGTTAACAGGTCCTTCCCCAAGGATCACCATTCATACCCACACTATTCAACATATACACAACTGACATACTCACTAGAATACTCACCCAATTAGCACAATTCTCTGACGATACCTCAATCTACACGTCCAGCCACTCACTTAAGATCATAACCGACAGAATACAACCTCACCGAAATAAAATATACATTTGGTCAACATTGTAGAAAACCAAACTTAACCCAACTAAATCAACCTCTAAAATATTCTAAGATCACCCACCGACATTACAAATAAATAAACACACAATTCCATGGACAAAATCAAACAGTAAAATACGTCGGGATAAACTTCGACACAAGTCTCAACTGGAAATCACTCGTTACACTGAAACAACAACGAACAAAAATAAAAATAGCTCAATTAAAACCCTTATCAACTTCAAAAACTATCTATCTCTAACAAACATCTCTCTGTTTTTTCTGAACTTAATAGTACGCATGTCCAATCTGGACCAATGCATCTTTTTCCGACATCAATAAACTTCAAATTGTACAAAATAGATACCTTAGATTAGCAACATGCTGCATGGTTAATCTGAAACTCCCAATTTCATAAAGAACTGAATATATCACCGATCATCAAAAATATCGCCCGCTTTTCCAATAATGTTTACTCCAACCTAAATACAATAAACCGAGCAGTCCACTACATCCTGGCCTCATTAATTGACTACCCAACTAGAGTCAAAAATAGATTGCCTTTCGAAGCATTCTTAAAAATTGTTTCCATTAAGTAGGGGGTCTTGTAGTTTCCTACACCACGAGTAATGTAGCTTAGTGTTAAGTTCAGTATAAGTTATAAAGTAAGCCATCACAACACATGATAGAGTACTATGTTACTGATACGTATAATTTTCAAATGTTCAATAAAACAAGCCATCTGCCTCATTTCTCATCTATAAATATTTAAATTGCTTCGAACAAAGCACTCACTGCGCAGTTTAAAACTTTTTTAGTCTGAACGAATGAAGTTATGCTCGTATATTAATTACCCCTTCTTTGCAAATTCAGCCGCGGTTCCCTATACATAGTGCTGCACTTTTTTAAAATTAACACAGCAAGCAGACATTACAAGATCCATTTATCATCGTACTTTATATGTAATAGGGTTAATATTTCCTTAAATCACCATTCTTCCTCCTGAGAAAGTAGATACAGCTAATAACCTTGGGACTCAGCGGCATCTATGCCGCAGTGTAAATTTCTTTATTGTTATTCAACAAAAATAATGTGGTAAATGTCATAAGTTTCTGGAACTCAATGCGGCGAATCACGCATGTAATATGCTTATAGGAATTAGAGCTTTCGTTTTTTCGTAGTCAAAAGTTTCATTTTTCAATTACACTTTTCTTCTGATATAATTATCAATTATTGTAATTATCAATATGTAAAATCTGTATAGATTCATACTTACCTTCCCTTATTTTACTTTCTGTTGTATACACATCATGCATTAACTATAACTTATTGTTTAAGAGCTATAAAATAAATTTAAATTCCATAATCTTTTGTCTATTTTTTTCCTCATTCGCGGCCCTTAAACACATTTACTAATGACTGTCTAGGATTATTGTAGTTTAAAGGTTTTGTGTAGAAAATTTTAAACACACTGTCATAGAGCAGCTTTCTGAGAAAAGTGTGAAACTTAGTTATTTGCTTTATTTATGTTTCTCGCTAAATTATTATATACCATGCAAATTCGCAGATCGCTGAGTTTAAACTGATCAATCTGCTTTCTCACATAAGTTGATTAACATTATAACTATCTTAATAAAGGGTGAACAATTTTTTGTGACAAAACAGGACATTTCTGAAATACGAAAAAAATGGGACAAAACAGGTCATGAGCCTAGAAAATGTAGAATTCCATACAGGTCAGGTCTTTAATTTTTTTCATCAATCAAAGTTTTTTTCATCAATCCAAAAGGAGTTCACAACTGAAAATACTCTTTCCATCACAGCATTTGTGCCTGGTACAGCCAGATCTAAACTCACGACCACCTCTATGTTTTTACATTGCCTCAGATTTTAAGTGTCTGAAAGACATCACACCATTCTTACTTTCCCGTATACGTACGTATACATGCAGTGATATACGTAGTATAGGGAACGTTAAGAAATGCTGCGCGAAAAAATGGCCAATTTTCGCCAGAAAAAAATTCGTTGTCGGGCGCTGATAACGAAAAGGGGGATAAAACCATTGCTAAATTAAGAAAAAAATCCCCAAACATGTGGTATAGCCAGAAATCCTCTTTTGTGGGTCCTTGATACCGTAAAACCAATTGAAAGGAAAATGTCCGTTTGTCCGTCTGTCCGTTCGTCTGTGAACACTGCTAGCGCCTAAACCATACGTACGATTTCTTCCAAAATTAATACTCCCCAGTCGATCTGGTTCCAACGAAAGTTTTGAGATTTTGAAAAAGATTATGTAAAATTTTTGGGTACATTATATGAAGCCCTCCGGACATTTTCAAAATTTCCTCAAAAATGGCTCCAAATTTTTCCTTTAAATTTCTTATATGAATAGAGTAAAATACACTTATTAACATGGCATAGGTCCGATTTTCACGAATAACTCTGAATTTTCGAAAACTGTGAAAGTTTGCATTTCTTTCGGCGTCTTTCTCCAACTACAAAATTGAAGATAGAGATTTTTCCTTCAAATAAAATTTGTCCTCCAAAGTGAGTTCTTTGTTTAAGGTCATATACATTGTTTTGAAAATTTTAGTAGTTTTCGCGCAATATTGCGTGCAATATGTGCAGTTTTAAAAAATTACAAAAACAGGATTTTCTCAAAAAGGCTCCAAATGTTTTCTTTAAACTTTTGCTAGGGATAGTGGTAAATGTACTCTCTGAGATGACATAAAAGCCATATTGCTGTATTCTGTTGTTTTTTCAAAAATTGCAAAAATAGAATATTTTTGTCTTGTTTCTCACATCGATAATATTTACATTGGTAGCGCTTTGTTCACATTATTATATTTATGAGTACATGTGCTTTTAAATAATGTCAAGTAACGTTTCTCGAAAACATGACCGTTTTCTGTGAAAAGTAGCTCAAAATTCCGCATTTTCAGAACTCCCAAACGCCATTTTTTCATACATGCTGCCAATTTTTTCTTCAAACTTTGTAACGGATAATGCTAATTACCCTCTTTAATATGACGTAAGGTTTATTTTGAGTTATTTTTTTTGTGTTTTTCAAAAACTACACAAATGTAATTTTTTGAAAGATATCTCACATCTTTAATATGCACATTACCAGCAATTTGTGAACATTATTATGTTTGTGAGTGTAAGTTCTTCAAATGACTTCAAAGGAAGTATTTTGAAAACTGAAAATTTTCTGTGAAAATGAGCTTCAAATTTTGCATTTTTAGTAGCGCTAAAACGCCATTTTCTTTAAAACGGCACGCACTTTTTAAGAGAAAATTGCCATTTAGGACTAGGTTTTTGTGTTCTTTAATATTCTAAAATTAATATTTCCGTTCTACCATTAGGAAACCGAAAAATTAAGAAACTGTCAAAAAAATGTAGTTTGTGCGGTGATAGATGGCAGCGGGCAAGAGTATGTTGCAATTCCGAATAGCTAGCCGAGACCGAAAGAAATAGAAAACTAATACGGGGAAAGTCTGTGCCACCACTAGTTTATCAATCTGTACATTATATTTTTCTCATTCGTCAAATTTTCTGGAAAACAATTTGTTCACATCTACTTCATTAAATAATTCATCTTCATCTACTTCCATTGTTGTACATGAATCTACTCTTTTAAGAATTTTAAGACTTTTTAAATCCTCATCCGAAGAGTCAGGATTTTGTTGTTATCCTATGACATAATTTCAGAGGTTGATAAGGAGAAGCCCACTTGTTTACGTAACTGAAAAATGTGTCATAAAATAAATTGGCAATCATTTCATATTTGATAGAGTGAAAATACTTTCGTTTTCTAAGTTGAAGAAATATGCACATCACCAGCAATTTGTGAACATTATTATATTTGTGAGTGTAAGTTCTTCAAATGACTTCAAATGAAGTATTTTGAAAACTCAAAAATTTTCTGTGAAAAAGATCTAAAATTGAAGAAACAAATGAAGATTTAATGTTACTACATTTCCTGTTATTGACTTTTTCTGCAAGTAACTCTAATTCTCCAGCTACTTCAGTTGCTGAAATATTGGTTCTATCCACCTCTGGATTCAATGGGAAAATATTTTCAGCTGGCTTTGTATGAAATGAAGCCAAAGAAGTGACTGTGGGTTATCAAAAAAAAGATTGAGTAATGTGGGATCCTATCCTGAGACATGAAATAAGATTTGAGAGGTTCATACATATCAATATACCTTGTAATGTCTGACAACAATGATTACACTCTTGTTTTAACAGTACCTTACAACCTGTTTATATTCAGTATCAACAAAATCACAAAATAATTTCAATTCTTCCACAAGCACAGTGCAAATGTGAAAATATTGAAGTATTTTATTCACTATTGTTTCTATGTCGTTTGGAAGATTGTCTGCACTTGTTTGCACACCACGTGAGATGCACAACCAATATCCTTCTATATTAATTTTCAGCACACTGTTCAATTTAAGAAAAATGTTTGTTCCGGTCCTCTTGCACCTACCAAGTTAGTGTTAGTTGCAAAACACACATTATCGACTGGCACATCCCTGGAACATCCGAATTTCTTCTCAAATACTTCTCTGATGATAAGAGCTGTGTAGACCATTGAATGGAAAGATTGTATTTTGCAGTATGAAATGACAACAACCCATTCTTCGCAGCGATAGGTTTATCTTCTTCACTTTGTAGTCCATTCCTACTTACAAAGGAAGTTATTCTATTGAAAGTTCTCGCTGAAACTGCTAACTTATACTTCTTAATGTGCTATGTAAAATCGGCACGTTCTCCACGTTCAGTGGAAACTAGTAGTGTCAAAAACAGCACATACTTTCTCGCTGTTAGTAACGGTTACGTAAGAATATTTTCACCCCAATTTCTGTCTGAATTAACACATCTCAGCTTTTTTGTAAAGCTCATTACAAATCGTAGAATATTAGGTGCGAAAACCAAATATTTTCAAGAAGAAATTCACGGAAGTTAAATAAAACCCACTTATCTCACCTTGTCGCCGTTCAACAATGAACTTCCCTAATATTCCTGCCCTAATATTTCAAGGCAGCATACGGTGGTAAAATTAAATTAAAGTTAAATAAAATTTCGTACTTTATGGTTCTCAATTGTTTCAATTTTTCTTTCATGTTCTTTTAAATCGTATTTTAAGAAAGAAAACTTAATTAGGCTCGTTCAATTAAGGTTTGCGGATTACTTGAAAGGAAAATACATCAAACATGAGGAATACAAATACATTCCTCGAAACACGGACAAAAAATGGATTATGTAATTATCAAATAGGTTTTAAAATCATTCCTAGAAGTTTAAATTGTAAAAGTATAATAAAAGGTCGAATGTAAGAAAGGAACAAAGATTTATATATTTGAAATAATATACATATCTAACTTAGCTCATCCAGCTGCCTCCAAGCACTTCTCAAAACGCGGGAAATTCGAAGCGGGCTTCTGTATTTACGAAAACAGCGAAACCTGCACCATTAAGGGTTTTTAACGCTATGCAAGGTCAAAATTTAATTAAAAATGTGCCATTTTAAAGGAAAAAAACTTGAAATTCATGGAAGTTGTAGGTTTCAAAATATTTATTGGTATTGTTATGTTCATATTGAATATGTATTATATTAGACATTAGGAATGACTAATCCAAAACTGAAGTTAAAAGGGTATCAGTAGATTTAAATATAAATGAAATAAATGTATTTTTTATTGAATTAAAGATGAAATATAAATTAATATCACAGATAAAATAGACGAAAAATATATGAACTGGGGCGACCGTTGAAAATCAAATTTCAGAGATTCAAAGCAGTGAATGAAATGGTTCATATTTGCACTCGTAGTTAACTGTTAATGAAGCAGTTGTGGGTTTATGTTTGATTGCAAAAGAAAATATTACAAGATATCTGATATCTACCTCAGCGTTTAAATTTCTTAAAGTGTAACCGCTAAGGGGTGAGTAGTTGAGAAATATATTATGTGGCAGATTCACAGTGAATGATAAACCTATATTTTAATTCCATCATTTTAAATTATTCGTGGGTAAAAGTTTATGTTTAGTAAAGGTCTTTTCCTAGTTTTAAAAGGTCGATGCTTGTGTCTCGTAAAATATCAAAATTTGTGAACGATGTCTAATCTGGTGGTTTTATCACACCAGTCGAGAGATTACCTGGTAACACTATAATATAAGAATATACTGTGAGAATATAAGAACTTAACAGGAAATGAACACAGAGATGAGGGGAATTGAACAAAGTCGTATGAAGAACATATCAGAGCAAATTTTGAATATTTTGTCACAATACATGAACTTATAAACTCTTGAACCTTGTAGCAAGTTATGAAAGAAAACAATGTTATTTTTATTAAAATATGAGATATTGACTACAGCTCTCTTAACATACATCAGTTTTAAAATTAACAATGAGGTAAATGTGTGGGTTTTAATAGGCTATGTCATTCTGCAATAACAGTTTCATGGATCTTTAAATGCAGTTATACGAAATGTGACAGTTGAAGCAAACGGGACAATTTAGTAAGTCACTTTGTGTTCTTAACTTAATCAGTCCTAAAAATCGAATCTTCAAATAAGGTCATGTACTGTTGTTTGGAAAAAAAGAGTAGTTTTTGCGAAATTCTTTCTTGTAGTAAAGGCAATTTTTTTTTCAAAAATGATTCCAAATGTTTTTCTTTAATTTTTTTCTTGGATAGAGCGAAGGGTGCTCAAAAAATTACAAAGAGAAAAAGTATGTGGTGTTGAACTTTGCTAGTTTTCTACATATCTTTCCATTCACATTTAAACCTGTTGGATTAACTCGACCTTCAGGGAAGCGCTCATGTTTGTTTCTACTGAGGTATTTAACACGCATGATTCAGTGCGTTTGTTTCTTGCTACGTTGCATTTTTTCACCGCCCAGGACGTCGCTGGCCGCTTCTGAAGGTCAGGAAACGCTCCACGAAACCCATTGCCAACGTTGCGGTCTTATTGCGGATTGCAAGAGAACTGCCCAGTAACTTTATTCGCCTTTAGATAACGAATCTTTAAAACGTTTTGGCCTTTTAATGACTAGGATGTTGTAAGAGTGACATTTAGCATAACGGTTAACAATTCATTCTATCAATAGAATAAAATTAATACATTTCACCTTTTTTGGCCACATTTTTTTTATTCATCAATGAACACAATTTATGGGGAAGCATTACCCGAGTCAGCTTCTCTAACCCTCTGAGATGGTCCAGTAAGCAACGGCGACGCCAGAGCTTTTGCTCTATTGTTCTCCTCGCAGGCATCCGTACCGTTGATTTTTTTGGGCTTCTCCGCTTTGGTGCGAGCTGGCTAAGCAAAGTATCTAAGCGATCGAGATCTTTCTTCCTGGATTCTTGCTGGACTTCAGGCTCTTCTTCCTTCCTGGGATTCTTCGGACCTTCCTGTTTTTTAACTTCGTTTTTTGAAGTTTCACCCGATATACCATTTCATTTAACTACTTTGATGTGTTTTCACTAATGTATATTTATAAATTTCTTCAAGATACACGCGACGAAGCACTCCCCAAATTCTTTCCATTGCGATCTTATGACTGATTTATCCGTCGCCGCAAAGTGAATTTCGAGACCTCTATCCGAACCCACCCCGCACGATGACGTCGACGTACAACTCTGCCACTTCTGCACGATTAGTAGCCAAATATTGTACATTTTACAAGTTTCTAGGGCCCTTAACCATTGGCCCATGAAATAAAAATAAATATTTGCAGACAACAAGAGCGTTTCATCCCTGACTGGAGGAATCCCGTTTGATAGTAATTTTAAAGGCGTATTTTCACAGGAAAATATGATAACTCTTTAGTACACAAGGTCCCTAGCAGCTGCAAAACGTTCTATATCTTTTCCTTATTGTTTTTTACCACAATTTCTTTTGCTTTCTCTACCTCTGTGCTAAAGGTTTGTCAGTCTTTGCGAATTTGAGAATATTTATTTATTTATGACGTGAATAAAAAAATAAAACTAAACGAAATAGAGGGATTTTTAAAGGGATTTGCCTCTTGGTGATACTACGGTAATTAAGTGATATTCTGATGTTGTGGGTCCAAGTATCATAAATGATAATGAAGTAATGGAACACTTCACCGTGTAAACAACATTAGCGCCTAAATCGTAGGCAGAATGATTTTTTTTTTCAAAATTGATATCTCCAATAAATCAAGTATAACTTTACACGAAGCGAATTTGAATCGGTAATTGTGAATTCGGGGGATACTTTATATGAAGCTCATATTACATACTAGAGCCGGACTAAAACACCCTCAGTTCCGTTCGTTCTCGGCGGCGATACCAGGCGCGCCGATACTACTGTGTCCGAGATGCCAGTCCGGAACTACCATTATCGAGAACGAACGATACCGAAACTTGTCCTGTTATCGGTGTACGCCGACCGCGTCGAATAAATGCTGGAGGCGTCACCGGAGCTCTCGCCACGGTTTAGTACAGCTCAAACTCGAGGCAGTCTGGCGGTATGTCTTATTGAATAAGGCAAAATATTTTTGCGATTTGCGAGATTTGTGCATTCACCAATGCACAAGCAATCTAGCGGCACCTGAAATTTTTGTAAATAATCTTCGGCAGTTGAACATGTATATAATAAAAATAATGAAAACATAACAATCAAGACGAATATTTATTTCGCCTTTTCACGTAAATATATTTTAAGATATATTTAACTTTCTAAGCTTTTTTTCTTGAAATCTATTTCTATTTTCTTCTAGTTTGGTTAAAAACGTACGTTTAAATCATTTCACTTTCACCAATTTCAGCCGTTTCGCATACAACCTCTATTTTTATCTAGATCTAGACCGAGGATGTCATTTGTTTTTGAATTTGACATTCTGTATCTTTAGATACCACAAGCTCGCTTTCCTCTTAATTCTTTACACAAAGAAAGAAGTCACCTATGACTCATGGGGGGGAGCGCTGGCCTCAGATTCGCATTGCAAACATCACTGGCGTCTCAGGGGGTAAGTCGATTACCCCGACTTCCAACGTTGATATCTCACCGTCCTACACGTTCTTCCAGGAAGGTAAAGGAAATGGAAGGAAGGTTCTGTTTTGCCGTCAATCGTCTTTTCGCTATCAAGAACCAACAACACATGGATTCTGGTTACCACCACGTGTTATAGGATTTTTTCTTAATTTAGCAACAGGATTTATCCACTTTTTTATGGTCAGTGCCCGGCAATAAGTTTTCTTTTGGCGGAAATTCTCAGTTTTCCGGCGTACGATTACATAACTTTCTCTTCTTACTAAGAACTTAGTAAGGTGAGAAAGTACAAATCACTGGAAAGTGGCAAGTGGCTCCGTTTTCTTTTAACATTTAATACATTTTTTGCACTGAATCAGTTGGCACAAGTGTTACCTATACTGAAATCTTGAATTTTCAAAAATTATACAGAGTTATATTTTTTTCGCGAATGGCTATTTGCATTCCGTGGTGAGCTAATCCCCCTGCTCATCCCCTTTCACTTTTGGCCTTCCAAGAAGACAGCTCGATTGCATTCCGATTGTACTGACAGAAGCAAATATCTTTCTTGCCCCTAACGGGGGAAAACATTTCAATAGATATGTCAGATAGACACGGATAGATTTAAATACCTAACCGATTTAATAAATTAGAGAAATATTAATATAATATAGTTCAAATTCAAAATAACGAACGATTATTGTCTTATTATTTCTCCCGAATCCTTGTAGTATTAAAAGAGGGATATCTTAATTTTATACAGTTTGTAGCTCATTTGCATCTGTCGGTATATTCTTGATATTAGCTCAAAAAAAGCAAAAATTATGTGAGAAAAGAGACGGCGGAGGCGGAATAGTCAGCCAGTTGAAGTTGATCAGTAACATAGCTAGTGTGAAGCCGAGATCGATGTACTGCACTTTACGAGATTCTGGTGCAATATAGGGGCCCTTAGTAAAATACGTTGCGCAAAGACATGGTAGAAGGGATGGTTTGCCATGTCAGAGTATAATTTACAAAAATGGATTCAGCAGTTTTCCCCTAGGGAAAGAACCATTCCTAAACATGTCGGATGCGGCTACCTCCTTCGTGCGCATACCTCCGCCGCCTTAGACATGCAAGATGCGTTCGTGCATTCCCTCTGCAAAGAATAACGGGCGATACACTTCGTGGGAACATTCTCGTGGGTTTCTCCGATCGACATCAGAAACTAAAAAAACGGCTTAGTTGTCTCAGGACAACAACTGTTGCCACTGCGACGACTCTGACCGGGAGGTTCGAGTCTCGATGGTGTCTTTTCGACATTAGATTAGATCGCTGTTTGGAGGGGAATTTCTATTGGCCGGCAGCTCTAAATGTAGCTTTCCGTTGTTTCTCCGATCAATAGCGGACAAATACTCGAGCAATACCTTACATATGGGACATGGACCTGCGCGATCTTTCCTTCCTCATCCGAGTCCCCCTCTTCTCCCATTACTCACTCTTACTTACGTGCACTATACACTACCACATATGTCGGAAGATCAGTCAGGAACATTGAGCTTAGGCGAGTGGGAGTGTGCCTCACTAATGGAGATACCTGGGAGCAGGAAACCCTTACAAGGCGACGTGTAATTCGTCGTCGGATATCACGTTCTAGCAGGGGAAAAACACCACAACCTCCCGCAATATAACATTCACCACTTTACAGGACTAAACACAACAGTTGACACCCTCGGAAACCAAATATCGGTCAAATCAAAACAACTAAATGTGCGCTTTGCTGGTGACATAGTTAAACTTATGCAGATGGAAACATCTGACGTGTGCATACGTACATTTGTCGAAGTGCAGTGAAATTATATTGTTCATTGATTTTAGCACTCATACATGAAAATTTTGTGTTCACAATTATTGTGTTCATTTCTTCGACTGTTTTTTATATTTATACTACTGTTTTTTTCCTCTTCCCGTTCTTCTTCTAATTATTATTTACTCTAATTCCATTTACTTTTTTTCACTACATCAATTCTTAGTTCTCAGGTATTCGTACAGAATACTATTATGCAACGCGCTTCAAAATACAGATAGCACTAGTGTTAAATATGCCAGAAGTACTTGTCCCAAAAATGCGTTAGAAAGTATACGTTGCCCAGACTAAAGAATGTATGTAAATCACATATTCGGAGATCCCTTTAAATCAGGGGTTCTCATCGTGGACGGTATCGATCCCGCAGGGGGTCCATGAAATTTTGAAGAGGATTAATGATGACCAAGGCCTCGATTGGGGGGTGGGTTAATTGCCTAATAAGACTGACGACCGATTGTTATAATCAAGATCAAGATGAAACTGATTACAAAGAAGTATTAATGAACGTTATAATTAAATGTTTTATGATATAAAATATCAAAAAGTAAAATGATGACTTAAAAATTCGTTTCTCTTCTTTCCTAGCTAAAAGGACATTTTTTTATTTCAAACAACAAACAGGTGTTTGCTCGAATGAGTTATCTAATAAAGCAACATTCTGCCTTTTAACCTCCTGTACACATTTGTGATAATGAATATTTAATAAATATTTATTACCATACACACCTTCTGCATAGCTAATGTAGTTGCATAGACGAAAATGAAGCATCAATGACAGCGAAATCCAGTATTAAAATAAACTACAGGAATAAAAGCACTGTATACAAAAAAATAAGAATTGCTACAAATTACTTTAAAAGAACAAAAAAATAAATTTAGTGCAATCAAATATTTAACGTAATTTAGTGTAAACAATCAACGTCATGTCGGATGGATTATACTCCTATTGATAAGCCCCTCCTCCCCACTCATACACATACAAATAAAGAAAAAAATCCTAATTGGGCCACTGAATATGAATTACAGGGTGGAGAAGTACAACTTTCTCAATAGTGAGACATTCAAAACTCCACGGGGCGCCGAATCGACGAGTGAATGGAAGTGGTTTTCACCTACGCTGCACAGTCTCAGTGAATCTAAAGAATGTTCATGGGAAAGATTGTTTTATTCCATAAGCCCTTCGCTGAACATTTAAAAATGTGGATATCACCAGTTGGGCACCTAGATACAGATCAATTGGATCCTCTGGCAGGGATAGTGCAGTTCTTTTCCAGAAGGGACATCCAAATCTTTAGGCGTGGACACCTGCCGCATTAATGATTTTATTCTAGACCTTCTAGAAAGTGACGCTACTTACTCAGCATTCGGACATGAAAGTTCAATTTTTGTCAATTCAAGTCTCTTTAAGTACTAGTATTGAAAGATGAACAATTAGAACATAAATTACGTACCAAATCCTGAACGTAGAAGCACATAGTACTTTCTCATGATCGTCAATTAAATTTGTATATCCCACGGACAAATTATCATAAAATTAAGATTTCGAATAAAATATTGTATAAAACAAAGCAAAAAGGACTTTCCGTGTCACGACGGGATTCATAGACTTTTCCTATCGGCCTCGGGTTCTTCCCGACTAGTCATAGAATCATACCCTTTCTTGACTTGAATTGTAATTTACTTATGTGTACATTAGTATCATACAATTCTATATTACATTGATATTTCCGATTGTAGTTGCAAATAATTCATGTTTTCAAATTTCTCAGTAAGTTGAAAGTGACACCCATCAGCTGAAAATAAGTGACTACCGCTGCGAGAGACGAAGGTATTTGCAGCTATTAGAAGGGGAAGGTTGAGAGAAATGGTGATTTTCACGCGTCAATCTGACGTAACTGACATCACCGTTTCACGCGGCGACATTTCTAGCAAAGAACTCAAGGTAAAGACGTAAAAATTGTATTTTATCACGGGGCTTACGTCGCAAGAGTTGCCATAAAATCTGTATCGAAAAGGAAAAATAACTCCAACTATAATAAGGAAAATACATGAAAATATAACATCACGAAAACTGGACAATTTTAAGCAAACACAAGAAAAATTCCGAGCGTAAATGGCCTCTTGGTCAATGTTTCTTTCCTTGTCAGGAATATAGACAATTATGTGAGTAATGAATGTAGTTAAAAGGCAATGTAATGGATGTTGTAACTGACATGTCGAATTTCTGAAAGGCATGGAAAACACCCGCGACACAGGTACTCACAACGCTCTTTTGCTACTACTGTCTTCGGCTGTATAATATTTTGGAAATTGTACTTTTAAGAGTGTTAAGAGAAGTAAATTCCAATTTTTATTACACGTGTTCATGAAAATACAATCATCATCTTTTAAACCAAACTATTTTGATAAAAACGGGGCGTATGGTTATCCCGATATGCAGAGTCAGCGATTTCTTCTATGTTATGCTTCTATGCAGTAGCCTTAAATTACAAATCGCAGGTCAATCGAAGGAGTTGGCTAGATATTTCTCATCCCGAGCATTTATGGGCATGAGTAAGAGTGAATGTTCTTCTTATGAAGGGAACATGGCCGGGTGTGTGTTTTCTAAGATTTAGTTTAATCGAATTTGACTAATTATTTACCAGAATTTATTTATTTTTGATTTACTTACTTCTTGTTCGGCCGTGAGGCCTTTCAAGAGTTTCAATACAACAGTCTTTTCATTATTAGGAATGGTCATCCTTGGCTTTTTGAGCTTTATA